>CM077445.1:17902388-18289888 GCA_039654765.1 Mylopharyngodon piceus
TTCTTGAAAAAGCGTTAATATTGAACTTCCGCCATTGTCACCGCATGTTAATGAACTCTCATGCGCAAAGAAAATGACATCATAGGCCACGCACCACATGTTAACGAAACCAATATGTATGAAAACAGCAGTTGCATTTTACTGCGCAGCATTGGTCAATCTATCAATAAGAGTAACACATCATAAATTCCATATTTTTTTATTTTAAGGAATCTGGGGGGCCCGACAAGTAAGCCTGCCGTTACGCCCCTTATGGATGGATGGATGGATGGATGGATAGATAGATAGATAGAGTTGTTCAGTCTCTGTCTCTCTCGCCCCGTTGCAGCGGTTGAGCGGAGATGGCACAGCTGGGAAGCATCGCTGGACGTCATTCACCCTCTCGCTCGCTGATCTTAAGTACTTCTCAAGACGCTGTTAATTGGGAGGGGGTTCCTAGAAATCTCTGCCTCGCTGTGTACAACTGAACTAGAAGAATCCGGTGGAGAGCCGCCTTAATTAAAGCCGAGAACAACGGCTCAGAAACCCCGGAGCGGGTACCTGAGGGAGTTGTGTGTAAGGGAGGGGATGAGGAGACGGCTCAGGGAACACTGGGAAAAAAGGCTAGTGTGATAATTGTAATTGTGTTGGGGGAACAAAACGAGAAGGGCATGAAGTGCAAGACAGACACGGGAGTGAGACAATCAGCCAATGCTCCGCGGGGGGCCGGACTTTGGAGCTTGGGTAATTGGAGGTGATGGCAGCGGGGCTGCTTAGTGTCGAGGGTGTCGGAAAAGGAGATGCAGGCGGTCGTTTGCGGGGGAGAGACATCGGTGAAGACACCCGGTTCTGTGGTTGGTAATTGGTTGGCAGGCGCTTGGCATGAGACAAAATAAGCATCAGATTTGTTCAACTCTGCACAACCTCAGAGAAGCAAAAGTTGTTTCACAGTGGATGCTTCTAAATGATCAACATGATCAAAACTTTGCTGAGAAACCTGTTGCACACAATCTACTACATGACTTCTGTCGTCTGACTGATAGTTCAGACTTTTAGGAAGAAGGCGTTTTAGTATAGTGAAATCTTTACTGATTCAAGATAATGATGAGAAATGTGAGTTCAAATTGAGATCAGACTTTGATTTCTTGGCAAATATGAGTGCAATGTGAGGCATTAAGATCTCTTATGAAACTCTAGAGGAGAAAAGTGTGTCTTTTACGCAGGAGAAAACTGAAAACTAGGAGAAACATTCCTTAGGAGAAATAAAAATAGATAAATGTACTGTAATGAATAAATGTGGATAGCATAGACAAAATACTGATGAGAAAAATTAGTTGAGTTTATATTGAGATGAAATGTTTTGAGTGCAGCACAGTTTGAGATATAAATCTCTTCTGAAATTCTACAGGAGACACGTGAGATTAATGGGGTCGAAATAAAATAAAATAAAATAAAATAAAATAAAATAAAATAAAATAAAAAAATCATAAATAAAATAATAAATAAATAAATACAATTAAAAATCATAAAATAAAATAAAAAATCAAAAGCAAATGAGTCAAATGTCATATAGAAAAAGAAAACAAAAATAAAAATAAAAAATCAAAAAATAAAATTAAAAATAAATAAAATTAAAAATCAGAAGCAAATGAGTCAAATGTCATATAGAAAAAGAAAACAAATAATAATAAAAAAATAATAAAATAAAAATAATAAAAAATAAATAAAATAAAACAAAAAATAATAAAATAAAATAATAAAATAAAAAAATAAATAAAAAATCAGAAGCAAATAAGTCAAATGTCATATAGAAGAAGAAAACAAATAATAAATAAAATAAAAAAAATAAAAAATAAAATTTAAATAAAAAAATAAAATAAAAAATCAGAAGCAAATGAGTCAAATGTCATATAGAAAAACAAAACAAAAATAAAAAATAAAAAAATAAATTAAAAATAAATAAAATTAAAAATCAGAAGCAAATGAGTCAAATGTCATATAGAAAAAGAAAACAAATAATAATAAAAAATAAACAAAAAATAAATAAAATAAAATAAAAATAATAAAAAATAAATAAAATAAAATAAAACAAAAAATAATAAAATAAAATAATAAAATAAAAAAATAAAAAAAATTAGAAGCAAATAAGTCAAACGTCATATAGAAAAAGTAAACAAATAATAAATAAAATAAAAAATAAAATAAAATAAAAAAATAAATAAAATAAAAAATCAGAAGCAAATGAGTCAAATGCCATATAGAAGAAGAAAACAAATAATAAATAAAATAAAAAAATAAAAAATAAAATTTAAATGAAAAAAGTAAAATAAAAAATCAGAAGCAAATGAGTCAAATGTCATATAGAAAAAAAAAATAAATTAAATAAAAATTAAAAAATAAAATAAAATTAATAAAAATAATAAAATAAAAATAAATAAAATAAAATAAAAAATCAGAAGCAAATGAGTCAAATGTCATATAGAAAAAACAAAACAAATATAAAGCTAATATTATAGCATTTTGAGTTTACACTGAGATCGCTGACTTTTGTTTGTAGACTTCAGAAGAGATGGATGAGATCTCCTCTGAAACTCTGTGAGATTACTGTGCAGGAGAAGCAGGAGACTTCAGCAAAAGTCTCCATTTAATCTCACTGCTGTCTAGGAGAAGCAATTGAAAAATTAAAGAGATCTCACATGTGATTCAGTTTTCCTGCAGGAAGAGGCAATATAAGCCTGCGAATTTGCTCAGTGCTGCAGAATCTCCAGGAAGCCGGACGAGAGATGGAGAGGCTACGGGATTGGAGCTTTCAAGAGGAACGAGAGACAAATAGATTGAATAAAGGGCGGACGGAGAGACGGAAAAGAATGATATTGGACTGTGGAGAAGGAGAAGTGTAGAGGATGTTGGAGGCCGGTAATGAGACGCGAGGAGGAGTAAGAGTGGCAGAGGAGGACAGCAGCAAATAGGAAAACACACGCCGAGACAGAGAAACACTGACTCATGAGGGATTAGAGAGATGCAGCTGAGGGAAAAAAGAGAAAGCTCAATTAAAAGAACTGGGTCAGAGGAAACATGAGGAGGCTTTCTGAAGTGTTGAGTGCTGCATTTCAAAGCTCACTGCAATGGTCCTTATGCAAGACTGAAGATCTGCGACCTTCTGGAGGCCACGTGTCACAAAAAGACAGAAAAACACTTGAAATATCTGAATGTCATTGAATTAGAAAACAAAATATCTCTTCACTAACTTCACTTCTCATTTTTGCTCAGTATCTTTGAATAAACTGGTGTTTTAGTGATTTTTATTAATATTTCGAATTAGCTTTTATTTTTATAATTAATTTTTGTTTAATTTTTAGTAATTTCGTTATGCGCTTTTTTTTTATTATATTGCTTATTAGGTTTAATTTATGTCTATCTCAGTTTCAGTTTCATTTATTTAGAGTTAAAATTGTAGTGCTTCAACTTAAACTTAAGGCAACATTTCTAATTTTCATTTAGTTTAAGTTTTTCAATTACTATTTTATTTCAGTTTTATCTGAATTAACATAAATGTTTTAATAGTTTTAGTTTACGATAATAACCCACTCAGTTCCCCTCATGCCAGAGTTGTTATTGTTAACTAAAACTATTAAAAATTGTTTTCATGAATAAAATAAAGTTGAAATAAACTAAAATCTAAATATTAGATGAAACTTAAACTTGAAAAACTTAAGCTTGGCAACCAACTCAAATAAAATAAGTTTACGTTGGAATACAAAAATGACTTAGTAAATAGAAATAGATCTAAATAGAAACTAAAGCTAATTCAGAATATTAATAAATACTAGTATATAAATAATGCTAAAATAACAGCCTCAAGCACACGTTTCAATCAAAACATTTCACAAAATTAAATTTGATATTAAATTATGCAACAATAGATTTTTTTTTTTTTTCAAAAAGAAGACAAAGTCTTGGACACTTTATGGTTGTGAAACTTTCATATTTAATGTGATGAATGAGGGGAACAGACTTCATACATCTTCAACAAACAAGAAAACAAGAAAAAAAAATGGCAAAAGTTGCTTGAAAAGTGACAAAAAACTCAGCAACTTTTCTTTGGAAATGCTACTTTTGGTTTGATATTTTGCATCTAATGCAATAAAATTCAGACATTTTAAGAGGTTTCTAAAAGTATTCAGGCCACATTTTCAACATTCATTCTGTCATTTCAACACTGTACAAAATAATTTTCATGATTTGTTATCACAACATTTTTTCTTTTGCTACAATTAATGTGGTTCAGATAACATAATATTTTGAGTTTCTGTTGATTAAACCAATCGCCTTCATTGTATTAACTCAAATTTTTAATTTCAATTAATTTTAAGGCAACCAGGTAACTTACTTTTTTAAGTTAAACCAACAATTCGTTTTTTACAATGAAGCTCATTCTGACATACTATACTTGTTCTTTGGTACTGAAAGGGTTAAAGTCTGTCTGTCCAAAGCTATATTTTTCAGAAAAGAACAGTCAAAAACTCACAGAACTGTAAGCGTTTGCAGACAGTCTCCTAATCTCTATATGCGTAGCAGAACTGATGCTCCACCCAGCTCGATATTTCATCAACTGTATGCGGCATTGTTAAAATCTCACCAGCCATCTTGCTCACGCTCTCGTCACCTCCTGAACTGTCTGATGAAGTATGTAAACATGCAAATCCATCGGGAGGAAGCAGCAGGAGATGCATTGACACATTAAAGAGTGACACATTAAAGTTGTGTGTACGTTTTGCTTAAATTCAAAAAGTGTTTTTCACTCAAGTGTTTGGGGACTACCCTTGATATGTCAATCAAGCTGATTTTGAAGTGCGCTGGGGTGTCGGGATGGGGCGGATGGGGAAAAGGTGGAAGACCAAAAAGGAGCGTGAGGTTTCTGATGTCTCTAGCTCATTCACCACCTCCTCCCGAGACACGGGAATCGAGAATTAATGGGTTGGAAAAGAAGAAAGGATGGAAATTTAGACAAGAATTGCAGGCATTAAAGAGAGAGGGGAAACTCAGAACTTAATTAATTCTTCCAAGACTTTGGACAGAGATAAAGACGAGACAATGTTCAGGGGAGAAGTTTCATCAACATTTAAAGGAATAATTCAGCCAAAAATGAAACTTCTGTCATCATTTACCACACGGCCTTCTAAAATCTAACTTTCTTTCTTCCAGTTGAACTCAAACGGTGCATTTTTGAGGAACTATTTTCCATGCAATGACAGTTAATAGTGATCACAGCAGTGAAACATTAAAGGGGTGGTTGATTATGATTTCATATTTTAACTTCAGTTAGTGTGTAATGTTGCTCTTTGAGCATAAACAACATCTGCAAAGTTACAACCCTCAAAGTTCAATGCAAAGGGAGATATTTTCTTTTACAGAAATCACTTTTTAAGGACTACAACGTGCTTCTTCCTGGGTTAGTGACATCACAAACCCCAAAATTTACATAAACCCCGCCCCCGAGAACACGCAACAAAGGGGGTGAGGCCATGTTGGGCTGTTTTAGAGAAGAGGAAGAGTTGTTGTATTAGAGAGTTGTTGACATGCCGTCATTTTACGCCGAACTGCTTCACAAACGAGGGTCAATTCAACGCTGGATTTGCACAAAAGATTAACATGACGGCACATGCTAGTCGATGAGTTGAATCAACTCCACAGCAACTACATAAATTATCCACTATTCCTGAGTCTCTCCATCAGTGTCCGACTCCGGTTTGAACAATGTAAGGCTGAACACCGTTACTGACAATCCTCATTTTGGCTGCGTGAGATTCTCCAGCTTTGTTGTTGTTGAGCAACCGAAGCGTGAGCTGTTAAAGCTCCGCCCTCTTCTGGAAAGGGGGCCGGGAGCAGCAGCTCATTTGCATTTAAAGGGACACACACAAAAACGGCATGTTTTTGCTCACACCCAAATAGGGGCAAATTTGACAAGCTATAATAAATGATCTGTGGGGTATTTTGAGCTGAAACTTCACAGACACATTCTGGGGACACCAGAGACTTATATTACATCTTGTGAAAAGGGTCCCCTTTAAAAAAAAAACAACTAAATAACATTAGTGCATATGGCTTGTGCGCTATATTCCAAGTCATATGATGCATTATGTGATGAACAAACCCTAATTCAAGTTATTTAATGATAATTTCAACCCAGGCTCACTGCCTGTGGAAACATTTATGCAAAATGATGTTATGTTGCTTCTTGCATGTTTTGTGGCACTTTCAAAGTGAGTGATGATAAAAGCGTGTTCAGTTTTATCCATATGAAAATGAATGTGGCAACTTTTTGTTGGTTTTCATATGTATCACAGCAGTTTAGAAATGAAATGTACGTTTAGTGGTGCTAAAAGTGGTGTGTTTTTTTCTTAAACAGATGAACGGAAATGTATGGAAGCTTGTTTCTGCCATGAAATAAAAAATAAAAAAGGTAATTGCGACTTTTTTATCTCACAATTCTTACTTTTTTTCTCAAAATTACGAGATATAAACTCACAATTGCGAGATATAAAGTCAGAATTGTGTGATATAAAGTCAGAATTGCGTGATATAAAGTCAGAATTGAGTGATATAAAGTCAGAATTGCGAGATATAAAGTCAGAATTGAGTGATATAAAGTCAGAATTGCGTGATATAAAGTCAGAATTGTGAGTTAAAGTCAGAATTGCGTGATATAAAGTCAGAATTGTGTGATATAAAGTCAGAATTGTGAGTTAAAGTCAGAATTGTGTGATATAAAGTCAGAATTGAGTGATATAAAGTCAGAATTGCGTGATATAAAGTCAGAATTGAGTGATATAAAGTCAGAATTGCGAGATATAAAGTCAGAATTGAGTGATATAAAGTCAGAATTGCGTGATATAAAGTCAGAATTGCGAGTTATAAAGTCAGAATTGCATGATATAAAGTCAGAATTGTGTGATATAAAGTCAGAATTGCGAGATATAAAGTCAGAATTGCGTGATATAAAGTCAGAATTGTGAGTTAAAGTCAGAATTGCGTGATATAAAGTCAGAATTGTGTGATATAAAGTCAGAATTGTGAGTTAAAGTCAGAATTGCGTGATATAAAGTCAGAATTGTGTGATATAAAGTCAGAATTGCGAGTTATAAAGTCAGAATTGCGTGATATAAAGTCAGAATTGTGTGATATAAAGTCAGAATTGCGTGATATAAAGTCAGAATTGCGTGATATAAAGTCAGAATTGTGTGATATAAAGTCAGAATTGCGTGATATAAAGTCAGAATTGTGTGATATAAAGTCAGAATTGCGTGATATAAAGTCAGAATTGCGTGATATAAAGTCAGAATTGTGAGTTAAAGTCAGAATTGTGTGATATAAAGTCAGAATTGTGAGATATAAAGTCAGAATTGTGTGATATAAAGTCAGAATTGTGAGTTAAAGTCAGAATTGCGAGATATAAAGTCAGAATTGTGTGATATAAAGTCAGAATTGTGTGATATAAAGTCAGAATTGCGTGATATAAAGTCAGAATTGCGAGTTAAAGTCAGAATTGAGTGATATAAAGTCAGAATTAAGTGATATAAAGTCAGAATTGTGAGTTATAAAGTCAGAATTGCGTGATATAAAGTCAGAATTGTGAGTTATAGTCAGAATTGCATGATATAAAGTCAGAATTGAGTGATATAAAGTCAGAATTGCGTGATATAAAGTCAGAATTGAGTGATATAAAGTCAGAATTGCGAGATATAAAGTCAGAATTGTGATATAAAGTCAGAATTGCGTGATATAAAGTCAGAATTGTGAGTTAAAGTCAGAATTGCGTGATATAAAGTCAGAATTGAGAGATATAAAGTCAGAATTGCGTGATATAAAGTCAGAATTGTGAGTTAAAGTCAGAATTGTGTGATATAAAGTCAGAATTGTGAGTTAAAGTCAGAATTGCGAGTTATAAAGTCAGAATTGCGTGATATAAAGTCAGAATTGAGTGATATAAAGTCAGAATTGCGTGATATAAAGTCAGAATTGCGTGATATAAAGTCAGAATTGCGTGATATAAAGTCAGAATTGCGAGATATAAAGTCAGAATTGCGTGATATAAAGTCAGAATTGCGTGATATAAAGTCAGAATTGCGAGATATAAAGTCAGAATTGTGAGTTAAAGTCAGAATTGCGAGATATAAAGTCAGAATTGTGTGATATAAAGTCAGAATTGCGTGATATAAAGTCAGAATTGCGAGTTAAAGTCAGAATTGAGTGATATAAAGTCAGAATTGGGTGATATAAAGTCAGAATTGGGTGATATAAAGTCAGAATTGCATGATAAAAATTTGCAATTGCGAGAAAAAAAGTCAGAATTGTGAGATAAAAAGTCGCAATTACCTTTTTTATTTTTTTATTTAGTGGCGGAAACAAGCTTCCATAGAAATGTGCCACCGTTTTATTACGTTGGTTGTTGTACGTATTATGGCAGTTCGGACATTAAATGTCAATTAAGTGGTGCTAAAAAGTTAACACTATGTTGCATTTGAAAATAATGTACCACCTACACTAAACCCTTAAACCTAACTGATAGTGTTAACAAAAGCAACACAGACGCAAGATAAAAACACATTTACTGAAGCAACCATGCAGTTTAGTTTGCTTCTACAAGTCTTTGAGCTCTTATATCATGCAAGTTTACTGGAGCTGGTTTATGTGATGCAAAACACCAAATGTATTAGTTTACAAATCATGTACTATGGTAAAAGCATTTTGAGGTCATAAAAAGGAGCTGTGTGAAAGTCCAATGCCGCTGTAACCATACTTTGTTTGAAACAGAATATAAGCCGTTGTTGTTTTACTGCCACTAGTGTTCATTTCACCTGGAAACTGCAGTAAATTGTGTGTTTGGGAATGTTTTTGGAGTTTTGCAAAAATGTAGGAAGAGGTGCATTTTCCCAATGAGCCTGTGTTGGACGATTTTGACCTCTGGCACATTTGAACTGTGCTCAGATTTGCCAAGATACCAGCACTGAGATCTTTTAAAAAATGTTTTCAGGAGAAAAATCTGAGAAGGAGGAGCTTTGTCCTCCATTTAATCTCACTGCTGTCTAGGAGAAACAATTGAGATATTAAAAATTGCACAACTCAGAAGAAAGAAAGCCCTGAGTCTGCATGAAAAGGCGGTCTGGGCTCTGATTCACAATTGGAAATTGAAACAATCCAGCCTAATTTAAAAGGGTACATCACTGCTGGCAAAATGGGCTTTCAATAAAACTTGGCTGCCTCTGCAGCAGAAAGGAGAAACTTTTTTAAATCAGTGATAGAGAAAAAAACTTGTCATTCCTTTTGTCAAATAGTTAGGAAAACTTCAACACCCACAATGCACTGGGCACGTTTGCCGCCAAGGCCACGCCCACCAGTCTGCGATGGATATGCTTAACCAGACTCAAATACAGCCTTGCTTTAGATGCAAAAATGTGAAGTATAATCTGTTTTCACGAAAGTTTTGTGCCATTTGGCGGACTTTTGCTGACAAATAAACAGGAATTTCTCGATGCAGGTAACACAGAGAAAGCGAAAACATTGTTGATTTACATATATTACCATTTGAGAGCAGCAGACAAACTCGAGTGTCGCTCTGTACATGTAGAGTTCTGGTGTTGAACCCAAAATGACAAATACTTCAATCACATGGTGTCTCGTACTCACATCATACTCACACCGATGATGCACGAGTACCGCAAACGCGTTTTTCGACAAAGTGTGTAGATGCCTTTAATGCACTTCTCATTCACCTGCAGTCAAATCATTTTTTCATCACACAGATGAAAGTGCACAGGACTCTCTTCTAGAACAAGACTTCTGTTCTCTCTGTGAAGTGACCTTGAGCTCCAAAAAGCTTCATAGCTCATTTCTGTTAACTCAGATGCTGCTTAACTCAAATCAGACTATAGTTGATATACTATGAGTGTACGGAGATATAAAATGAATGTGGATAGCAGCTCAGATAATGATACTTGCGTTCACATCATACTCTTTTGCTTTTCTTTGCACATTTTGTCTTGAACCGTGCTCAGATTTGCCAAGATACCAGCGTTGAGATCTTTTAAAAAACTTTTTGTCCTCCATTTAATCTCATTGCTGTCTAGATAATAATATCCATAGTTGTCATACAGTATAAAACTATAAAAAGACTATGAGAAATGTTCATTTCGAGCTCTGTGAACTTTTTATTGCAGACTTTTGTCTTGGAGAATATGAGCACAGTTTGAGATACTGTTAAAATCTGTTCTGAAACTGTAGATATATGTAAAAATGTTAATAAAAATACATTTTAAAATTAAAATTAATAAAAATAAATATATAATCTAAAGCAGAAAATGTATAAATTTGTAATACAATATATTGAATACAAAATAAAGATTAAAAAAAGATTAAAATAAACAAAACTTGTTTCTAACAAATATAAAAATGCACTGCTAAAAATAATAAAAAATATAATAAAAATGTTATATAATAAATATAAAATAATATGAGTACAAAATAAATTTATTTTACAAATTAAGAATAAAATAAACAAAAATATTAAAGCAAAAATATTTTATTTAAAAAATATAAAATAAAATGAATACAAATTACATTTATTTTTTAAAATTAAGAATTAAATAAACAAAAATATTATTTCTAGCAAATTTAAAATTACACTGATAAAAATAATATATATATATATATATATATATATATATATAAATGTATAAATATAAAATATAAAAAAACCTAAAATATTTAATTAAAAAATATATAAAATAAATTTAAATTATAGTAATAAATGAAAGTATATATATCTAGCAAATATAAAAATTCACACCACTCAGATCTATGGAGTGTATGGAGTCTCTAAAGGGACATGATGATGGGAGGGAAATATATTTCAATGCTCGCAAACTTTTGAGTTCTTTGCAAACAAACGCAAAGTTTCTTGGGGGAATGCAAAACTTTTGCGAGCAAACGCAAAACGCACTGAAATATATTTTTCCTCCCATCTCACATTTTTTTTCATCACCATGTCCCTTCAGGGACCCCGTAGTTCTGAAACTCTAGAGGAGACACATGTGGAAACCACTGGGGTCTGAGCAGGAGATTTCAGCAAAACTGTCTAGGAGAAACAAGATATTAAGTGCTATTAAGTCAAGCATCTCTCTAGTACAGCCGTCTCTGTGGAAGTTATAAAGATGTAGGATGAAGTCAACAGGAGCCTGTGTTTGTGTTTGTGAACCTTTGACCTCTGCGGAGCCCGGAGGCCAGGAGATATTTACATAAGGAGTCAGTGTTGTTGTAGCAATCAGCACCCCGCAGTGGACCTGTACAAACACAGGAGGAGGAGGAGGAGGAGGAGGAGCGTCCACACCTGCTCTGGTCCACTCCTCCCTCATTATCCCCAACGCCCCCCGGAGACACGCACACTTCCTGTCAGATTCAACTTTTCAATTCCAGAAAACCGGAGCTTGTTGCCATGGCAACAGCCACAGTGGGGAGGGGGGAAAAATCTGCCGCATTGCTGGACTTGGCACGAGCGTGGTGTTTGTGTGTGTGTGTGTGTGTGTACGTATGTAAGTGTGTGCTCGCATATTTATGTATGCATCACACATGTGGTCTCAATACACTTCAGCAATGATTGGACGGGTCTCACACGGGCTCATTCGCAGGCGCTCTGGCGTAGGTGTACAGATACGCGCCACATCACACGCTGCACTTCAAGAGTACGTGAGCGAGCAGAACACGCCTGTGGCTCCTGCATGTCAACCTGAGGTGAAGCTCGCAACCCCTTTACTTCCGGAATCTGAAAAAACTGAAAATTCAATGAGGGAAAAATGTAAGGCGGGACCTGATTTTATTCATATCTAATGACTAAGTTCTGTTATCATTTATTCATTCTCATGTCATTTCAAACCCGTGTGACTGACTTTATTGTGCGGAACACAAAAGAAGATATTTTGTTCTTTGAAAAAAAGATTGTGAAGACTTATAAATATAAAATCGTATAAATATAAAATATAAAAATATGAACATTTTACAGAAAAAAAAAAAACTATTACTAAACAATACAAAATACATTTTAAAATTAAGAAAAAAATATTTCAATATTTCAATATTTAAAAAAAATCAAAAATGTAGTAATTTAAAATGTAAAAAAACCCCACAAAAATATTTAATTACAAAAATGCATAATAAAAGGAACACACACACACACAAAAATGTAAAATTAAGATTAAGATAAAAAAATATTATTTTAGCAAAAATAAAATGCGCAAAAATATTCTACATAAAAATAAGATTAGTAAAAGATAAAATTGAAAAATATTTTATATAAAGAATATAAAATAAAATTAATATAATATATTTAAAATTAACATTGAACTAAATAAATGAATATTTCATTAAAATTAGTACATTTAAAATAAAAAAAAATATTTTTAGCACTGAAAAAAAATTGTGAAGACATAAATATAAAATCAAATAAATATAAAATATAAAAATATGAACATTTTTATAGAAAAAAACTATTACTAAACAATACAAAATATATTTTAAAATTAAATTTGAGAAAAAAATATTTCTAGCAAATATAAAAAATGTAGTAATTTAAAATGTAAAAAAACACAAAATACAAAAAAAAAAATAGTTTACATAAAAAAGAATAGGCTAGTACTAAAATTATTTTAAAATGAAATTAATATAAAATATAATTTCTAGAGAACATAAAATAAACAATGAAAATGAATAGCTATAAATATTAAAAACAAAATGAATTTATAAATATTTTATTTGATAAAAAATATAAAATAAAATGAATAATGAATAATTGTAAAATAATTATAAAAAATTTTGTGTGTTTTTTTTACAAAAATAAACACTGTAAAAAATTATTTTTATGATTTGTTATCATAACATTTTTTCTTTTGTCAAATCAACTTCGATAATTAATGTGGTTCAGATGACATAATATTTAGAGTTTCTGTTGATTCGCCTTGTTGTATTAACTCAAATTTTTAATTTCAATGAACTCAAAATTTTACTTTTTTAAGTTAAACCAACAATTCTTTTTTTACAGTGCAGAAACACACATAAAATAAAACAAACAAACACACAATACAAAATAAAATTAAAATCATTCTTTTGTGGTACGGCCAGTGAAAATGGCAGGGTGAGTAAAAAGCAGAACTACTGTCCTAACATCTGTAACATCTGTACTGCACTATGGAACAATGTGTTCTGATGAATTGTTCATATTGGACCAGAAACGTGTACTGAAAGTAAATACAGTCAATTTTGATTCAGGTTAACTTTAAAATCATGAGGGCTGGGTGTGCTGGACCATAGAGGATCTTAGTGCACTACTCTCATCACGTCACCTGACAGTGTCATTCACATCGACCACACTCTAGATTTCAATGGTCAATTTACCATCTGCCTGTGAGGATATACAGACGCTTCCAGATGGACAAAGTTTGGCCTCTGGGTTCCCCGTAGGCCCGTGTGGTGATGAGACGTGCTGTATAAGAACATCAGGGCAGGTTAGCGAGCGGAGCGCTGGGATATTCTCATTCCGCCGTTCCCTTTCTCTATTGATCCCACTATCTCATCAAGCACGTTTCCTTGAAGATGCAATTTCCACCACATCAACACGGGGTTGCAGCACTTTGTTCCAGACATGCAATGGCACAATTGATCTCAGCCTTTCACCACGGCTGCCAGCGCACACCTCGTCCCCGGTGCGAACGCTCTTATGCTCAGATGAAGGTCTGTGAGGTGGCGGTGAAGCAGTCACACGTGAACTCATGCCCTCTGGAGGAATCTCAGCAGAAAGGGCGCGATGACGTAACGACTACTGAAATCTGCATAAACACGCATATAAACTAAATCACACGCCGTAGGGATGAAACACGTTTGCCTGTAAATCGGTACGCTTATAATGTGGTTTTACTGTGTATCTGTGGTGTTTATTAGCGGCCACTTTGTTGATTGATCTTTGACAGTGACAACAAAACTGTTCATGTCTGTTCTCTGTTTATTCCAAAGAAATACTGACATAAAATATTCACAAAATAGTATAATATATCCACAAGTTGCATTATGGCACCACTAGCACAATTAGGCAAAAAAAATAAATAAATAAACAAATAAAAAATAAATAAAAATTGCAATGCATTTGTGATTTGTTAATATGTAATAAAGTGAAAAATAATAATGGCAGTATTTATGTTTTATTGATGTATCAAATCAATGATAGTTTTTCATGATAGAAATGATTTTAAATTACACTAATTAAACAATTTAATTATTATTAATAGTAATATTATTATTATTATTATTATTATTATTATTATTAATGCCATAATAGTTATGCAAAATAAATTAATTATATTTGTATTGATGAATGGCTATAATTACTCATTTCATCCCCAGAAATTGAGGGGGAAAACATTAACTTATTATTTAAAATATACCGTCTTTATTTTTTTCTACATTATTTTGGAGATTCAATGTGAAATTATTACAATATCAAAAATATATTTAAATAATTTAATGGTAGTTGTGATTAACTGTGATTAATTACAGAAAAAATGTGTGATTGTGAGAAACACTTTTGAAAGTGGATCTCACTGAGCAGCACAACACACTTGTAGCCAATCAGCAGTAGGGGGCGTGTCCACTCATGATGGGGGAGGAGATAGAGTGAGCCAATCAGTAGTAGGGGGCGTGTCCGCTCATGATGGGGGAGGAGATAGAGCGAGCCAATCAGTAGTAGGGGGCGTGTCCGCTCATGATGGGGGAGGAGATAGAGTGAGCCAATCAGTAGTAGGGGGCGTGTCCACTCATGATGGGGGAGGAGATAGAGTGAACCAATCAGCAGTAGGGGGCATGTCCATGCATGATAGGGGAGGAGATAGAGTGAGCCAATCAGCAGTAGGGGAGGAGATAGAGTGAGCAAATAGACAGTAGGGGGTGTGTCCTCTCATGATAGGGAAGGAGATAGAGTGAGCTAATCAGCAGTAGGGGCGTGTCCATGCATGATGGGGGAGGAGATAGAGTGAGCCAATCAGCAGTAGGGGCATATCCACTCATGATAGGAGAGGAGATAGAGCAAAACAATCAGCAGTAGGGGGCATGTCCTCTCATGATGGGGGAGGAGATAGAGTGAGCAATCAGCAGTAGGGGGCGTGTCCTCATGATGGGGGAGGAGATAGAGTGAGCCAATCAGTAGTAGGGGGCATGTCCATGCATGATAGGGGAGGAGATAGAGTGAGCCAATCAGCAGTAGGGGAGGAGATAGAGTGAGCAAATAGACAGTAGGGGGTGTGTCCTCTCATGATAGGGAAGGAGATAGAGTGAGCTAATCAGCAGTAGGGGCGTGTCCATGCATGATGGGGGAGGAGATAGAGTGAGCCAATCAGCAGTAGGGGGAATGTCCAGTCATGATAGGGGAGGAGATAGAGTGAGCCAATCAGTAGTAGGGGGCGTGTCCGCTCATGATGGGGGAGGAGATAGAGCGAGCCAATCAGTAGTAGGGGGCGTGTCCTCATGATGGGGGAGGAGATAGAGTGAGCCAATCAGTAGTAGGGGGCGTGTCCGCTCATGATGGGGGAGGAGATAGAGCGAGCCAATCAGTAGTAGGGGGCGTGTCCACTCATGATGGGGGAGGAGATAGAGTGAGCCAATCAGCAGTAGGGGGCATGTCCATGCATGATAGGGGAGGAGATAGAGTGAGCCAATCAGCAGTAGGGGAGGAGATAGAGTGAGCCAATCAGCAATAGGGGGCGTATCCACTCATGATAGGGGAGGAGAAAGAGTGAGCCAATCAGCAGTAGAGGCATGTCCTTTCATGATAGGGGAAGAGATAGAGTGAGCCAATCAGCAATAGGGGGCGTATCCACTCATGATAGGGGAGGAGATAGAGTGAAATCAGCAGTAGGGGGCGTGTCCTCATGATGGGGGAGGAGATAGAGTGAGCAAATAGGCAGTAGGGGGAATGTCCAGTCATGATAGGGGTGGAGACAGAGTGAGCCAATCAGCAGTAGGGGGTGTGTCCTCTCATGATGGGGGAGGAGATAGAGTGAGCCAATCAGCAGTAGGGGGTGTGTCCTCTCATGATGGGGGAGGAGATAGAGTGAGCCAATCAGCAGTAGGGGGCGTGTCCATCAATGATGGGGGATTAGATAGAGTGAGCCAATCAGCGGTGTGGGGCGTATCCACTCATGATAGGGGAGGAGATAGAGTAAGCGAGCAAGAGGGAGATTTGAAGAAAGACTGTAGAAAGAGAGATGACTGAGAGACATTACAAAAGAGGAATATCACTGGGAAAAGAAGGGCAATGATCAGGCAAGAGCTTTAGGACCCGCATTAATATTACAAAAGCTTTCCAGCGCTGGAGAGACCTAAGCGGGAAGGCTTGAAAACAGACGCCGAGGTTGCGTGGTTTCTGCTCAATACCTCACGTAACATTTTGCTGTTTCACATAACGTAGATATGCTGAACCAAGATATGGTTTTGGGGGCAGAGCAATGAAGGGAGTTTAAAAAGTTTGAATATCAGTAAAAAAATACCAGTCAAACCAATTATCAGTCAATTTCTAACCGATAATTGATCATTTTCTTTTAATGCAAATGAGCAGCTTATCTATTTGCATTTACCGCCAGGTTTTAACCCTGTAAAAAGCATGTAAAAGCGTGGTCAAAAATGTAATTAAATATTGCAAAACAGAGTGCTATCGGCACATCACAGTGTTAAAATATTGGTTACCAGCATCAACCTTCAATGAATCTAATCATGCACCACTAATAGTGACGTATGTAGTGTTTACAGAACAGCGATTATAAACGGCAATAACATTGTCAGAGCCCCTCCCTCCTTCAGTAATCCGTCTGTTTTCCTCTTTGTAATCTTGTGGCAAACACATTACAGATAGGACTAACACCTTCCTCCAACCATTTCAGCTCGGCTTTCTTCTCGCTCCCCCTCGCTTTCTCTTCTTAATTACCGAGGCAATCATATTTACAGATTCCCCTTCGCCTGCTTATCCTTTCCACTGATGTCTGAATGTTCAAATTGTGATGATTTATTTGTCTTCTTTTTTTTCCCTCCTTAAATAAAAATAATAAACCGCCAGACAGAATTCGTCCGGAATTTAATTGACTAGGTCAGTGGCTTAGGGAAACATTATTAAGCATGAAACAAACAACACAAAGCCAGTATCTGTGGCACAGTGGAGAGCAGTGGGATTAAAGCGAACACAAGCTTGTTATGCTCGTCCTTTACTCAGTTCCACCCGCCTTCCTTTCTTCTCATCGCTGGACATCAAAACTGTCCATCATAAACCTTTTTAGTCAAGCACTGTGTGTCTGTGTCTACATAACACAGGGATAGTGAGTTGTTGAGGTCTCTCTGGGTGAGAGAGAGAGCATGCGAGCTCTCTGCCAATTGACATGAGAAAACAGCATTTCTTAATGCATAGCATAAAGTGATGCGCTGATTTAAATACAAAGTAAAGATGTGTGATTAGTTACTTAAAGGGTTAGTTCACCCAAAAATGTCGTTCCAAACCTGTACGACTTTTGTTCATCTTCATAACACAAACGAATCTGAGAGCTTTCTGTCCCTCCATTGACAGTCTACGCAACTACCACTTTCAAGCCCCAGAAAGGTAGTAAAAACATCATTAAAGTAATCCATGTGACTCCAGTGGTTTAACCTCGATTTTATGAAGCGACACCAAACACTTTAATTTACAAAATATGAATCTACAATGCAAAGTCGCTTCATAAATTTGAGGTTAAACCGCTGGAGTCACATGGATTACTTTTATGATGCCTTTACTACCTTTCTGGGTAGTTGCGTAGACTGTCAATGGAGGGACAGAAAACTCTATGTGACCCGTGCTGGCAAAATGAGTCGCAATGAGCAAATATTAAAAAAAAATCTCACATTCTCTATTAAAAACCTTCAAAATGATGTATGATTTGTTGGAATCCGACAAAAAAATGACTGAGCTACACCTGTTTGAAGTCGATGAGAGTCAGCAAAGTCAATTTTGAGAAAAATCGAGTTAAAGTTTTCTGAAGGTCCCCCCCCCCCCCCAAAAAAAAATAACCTATCAATCACGCCTTAAAATCCCTGGTAATACCACCAAATTTGGCACAAACCAAGCCAAACCCATATCTATAGGAAAAAATATATATATTCAACTTTTTTTTTCCATGATTCCACAGTTGTTTGATTAACATTAATGAAACAGACAGCCTATATATTAAAACCTACTGTATCACACAGATCTAATATAATGTTAAACATCAGATGTTTTTCCCCAATAGTTAACCAAACGTTCACTTAAGACATAACAGATAATGTTTGTGTGAATACTCATCAAGGTTTTTTGAAATACTGTAATTCTGTGTTAGGGCTGCAACAAACGATTATTTTGATAATCGATTAATCTACCGATTATTGGAACGATTAATCGACTAATCGTCGATTATTACGCTGGTTAATTTGTATGCTTTGTTCGATTATTCCACTTTAGCAATTAGTTAAAATATTGAGTTATACTTTAACTAATAAATAAAAATCACTTCAGCTTGAAAGTGTATTTTTAATTAATTTCGAGCCAACTGAATACACCAATCTACTTCAGGTTTTCTTTTCTCCTCAGAAGTCATCAATAGTCCAACTGTTACAATGACTGGTACTGTGTTTTTATTTAGTCTGGGAATTATAATAACTTTTTAATAAGAGTAAAAATATGAAAATGTAATATTGTGCATATTTTTTGAAAAATACCCCTCTCTAGATTTCTTTTTTTACTAACTATCAAGTTTATGGTCACTGAATGGCTTTCCTGAGGTAAATGTAACATTCTGTGACATATTTGTTTGCAAGCTGTTTTATTGACGTCTTTCTGCGGTTAAAACTCCGATTAAGTGATTACATTAGAGATGGATTCATTTCAGTAAGTTTTACTGTATCTTTCAACATACTTTTTGAAGTTCATTCATGTTTATTTCGTGCTGTAATAACAGAAAAGAGGAAGAGATAATAGGTTCACGTGCCGCTTGACCTGAGGCGCTACAGCGATCTGTCACTCCACATTAAAGAGCGCCAAAACCACATGTATTGTTTGAATCCCGTAGTAAAATTGACAGAATTTAAAAGCCGAGACTGTTTTATATCAAAAGTAACCTGATCTGTCTCATCTGTCAGCACGTTGTCTGTGTCCTCTTTGCTCTGCTATGTATCTTTCACTGCGTGAGAAAATGGATGTGGCGTGAGAACAGTGAGTTTGAATGAGAGTTGGTGGCCCTACATGACAGCATTTTTATGTAGTAATGCTAAACGTTATGTTTGTTATGTTTTATGCTATGTTAAACTCCCACAATTTACTTCGTTTGCACTATGCACTCCAAAGCACCGTGTCTTCTTCTACTGAATTGGATCCGGGAGGGCTGCATTACAGTATTGTGCTACAGCGCCCCACTGGTCAAACCAGGTTATTGCAGGCCCTTCAAATAGGTCATATGAGATCAAAAGACTATTCGACAACAAAAATATTTTTGTCGACGTTGTCGATAATGTCGACTAATCGTTTCAGCCCTATTCTGTGTATATCGGGATCGCGGGGCTGTCTGAGGCGTCTTTGTGCGCACGCTTCGGATCTGTCAGTCAGCATGAGTAAGATCGTTTTGTTTACATCAGCGTGAGTTTGAAAATCACATTTCATTGGTTCAGTACCGTCGAGAATTCGCTATGAATATTCACAAAGTTGGAATGCTGCACTTTACAACAATACCAAATTTGTGCTGAGGGAAACGGCAGTCGTCCAGAAGCGAGCAGAGAAATATGGCATTTTTCATGGTCAAAGGAAAGGTACTCCTCTCAGAAAACATACAAATAAAGATACTTTCAGATGTTTAATTGCTGTTTGGAGCATTGGGATCGCTAGATGAGGGCTTAATGAACAAATTTTTGTGAAAACCTCAATTTCAACCAAAATTGACATTTTTCACTTGTTTTGCCTGTAGCTCAAAATTAGCCTGTGCGCATTCCGACTCCTTTTGCCAGCACAGGTCACATATTTATAACTGCTACGAAGAGCTGTGCACGTGCAAGCGATTAGATTTCGGGTGTACAAACACCGTCTTCGCCACTGCTAGAATCGCCTGAGAATTGCTGATTCTGTTTACGTCACGTATGAAACTTCCTTTATGTCGAAGTGGTACTGCCAGCCCAATTGATGAACGGCCCACCGGGAATTCTCCCAATTCGCCCAATGGCGACTCTAGACCTGAACATATATGTGTACATTTCCGAAATGAAGCAGTTAACCAATCACAACACACTGCTCCAGCCAACCAATCAGAGCACATTGTGCTTTTCAGAAGGAGGGGCTTCATAGAGACAGGAACTCAACAGAGCGTTACTGACAGACTGGGAAGAGAGGAGCTGCAACAATGGAGAATATGAGGAAAATAATCAACATTCAAGCATGAAAACCTGTTCTAGTAGAGCCCAAAAACAACATCAAGACTTTGAAAAAGGGCATAATAGGTCAAAAGTTATTTAAAAACAATATTATATATTATATTGATTGTAATTGGGAAACATTTATACTTTTTGATGCTTTTGAAATTAGTCTCTTATGATCACCAAGGCTGCATTTATTTGATCAAAAATAAACAGTAATATTGTAAATTAAATCAGTGAACATTTTGAAATGACGTTCAGCTTTGATTCTTCCAGTGTTGACTCGGTTGTCACAATATGACTAGTGTTAATGTCACTGTTTATTTTTATGTACGTACAGCTTTTTGCCATGAATGAAAAGAAGGGAAACAGACAGCGAACACACAAACACACTCTGATGTCTGACTGCCGTTACCTGACGCAGTCGCCTGTAACTTTAAATGAGACGTTGTAGGATTTAAATAGAAAGTCTGCCAAGGGATTTTATGATGGATTTCTTCAGCGACTCGCTACCAATCTTACTATGAAGACATTCAATTAAAATGGCCTTTAAAGTGCAGGAGTCTTTGGCGATGAAAGGCAGGCAAGCGCTACCCAATAGAGACGATACTGGCTGTACAAATTAGTAGATGATCCATCTTGATGATAAATAATATAACTGTCAATATGATGAACGACCGAGGTGATGCAGACACCGTCAGGCTTTTTACATTGAAAATTAAGCATGACGCAGACATAACAAGTCCATCATCCGCAAATATCATCAGTGACAAATTCTATCAGGAAGGGAGAATAAATAAACATGCCGGGAGTCGGAAAGCAGTTGAACGCTTTGACTGGTTAGTTATAATGTCATTGTGTTTTGCTGTGTTAGTTACAGCGTGACCTTTAAATCTGCGCAGTAGTATGAACCCAAAGACATGTTCATCGCATACATTACAGCCATATCAAGGGAACGACTTAAACTCATGAGTGCATGATGACGAGTCGCCTCCGTCCCGTGGGACGATGAATGCTGTTGGATATTAACCGTGGCCTACAAGACAAAAGCGATGTTCCTCAAGGGCCGCTTGATGGCTTAGAAAGCCCAATCCCCCTGTGAGCCGCAGTCAAATCTCACACCGCTCTCTCCTCGAGACATGTGTGAGCTAAAAACAACAATAGAAGATCTATTAAATCCAAGATTTGTATATACAAATGAAATTCCTGTAATCTCTATCAAATGAAAATGCCTAAGATATCTAGGTGTTCATTCGCCATCAGAATAATGACACTGAGAAACATTAGCAGCCATTGAGTTGAAAACACACAGTGAAGAGAAACAATAGGTGAAGAATTATTTATATCCACAATACCTGACCAATCAGAGACAGAGCTGCCCTGCTAAGCCCCGCCTAGATCCTTCTGGTTAATGCTAATTGGCAGAATTTCATCAAAAAAATGTCCCGGTCACAAAGACTAGAGGTCTCAGGATATTTTATCCCACTCCCACCCAAAATTTTAATGTTTTGTCCCGTAGCAAAATTTACACCGATTTTTCAGTCCTGGCCTGGTTAGATTCTGTGTTTGTAGGCTATTTTTTCCGATTTCCACACACACAACGCTTCAGATCTCCAGCGACAGACTTGTGCGTGCTATTATTATTAGATAATTATATTTTGCGGGAGCCCACAAGTAATTTCGGATATCAGTAACTTCCCTGCCACACTCAGCAATTCAAAACTTGTCCCACATTGCAGCGAGTTGCGTGGATTCAAGACCTCTAACACAGGCCCCAAAAATCAAATAAAAATATATTTTACATAAAAAATCTATAAAATTCATTATTTTCAAGACAAATTCTCACTACCGTACTGCATTTTAATTTTGTACTTCCAAATATTCTCAAAGGTGACTGTAAATTGGTTTATCGTTACTGTAAAACATTATTTTTACTGTAATTTAATTTTAAAAAAATGCCACAGTACTTTTTTTTTTTTTTTTTTTAAATTAGCACAAATTAAGGACAGTACAGCAAATATAACCTAAACCTTGATATATTAAATAACTAATTTTTGCTATTATTTCAATCTAATATTTACTAGCTATTTTTATTTTTGCATTACATTAATTTGAATTGGGAAATTGACGCTTAAGGTCAATTTTAATTTGTAATTTAATACATTTCTGAGTGTTATCCATCAGTAATTGACTGGATCAATTACTGACCAAATGTGGGTTTCTAAATCTCAAACAATAAAAACATTTTTGTCACTTGAAATAAAACAAACGTTAACTGAAATATCATACGATAATACATACACTAAGTGCAAAATAGCAGTATTTTCTTAGCGATAGATGCTATTTACTAGTGGCAGATACTATTTGCACCTCAGTGTATTGTAATGCAAAACAAAACAGTATGCAATAATAACAACAAATTCATATGATTATATTTATTAAAATCATAAATGGATGCCTTATTCTCAGTGTCACTGCTCCTGTTATCAGACAGGTTTCCTTTGTAATTTAGTCTGGCTCAGTCAAATAATACTGGGTGGAGTTAGTGTAAATAGCCTCTGCCAATAAGGCGGACTATTTGTGGTTGGTGTAAATAAACACTACGTATTTTATTTGAGCTCAGGTGCCAAGGAAACATTTCTCATTTTCATTTAGATTAACTTAATGCACTAAAATAAAAAATAAAAAAGCCCAAAAACATGCATTCAGAAAGTAAATAGGACCATTTTTAATATCATATTTGCTTTAATTGTCAAAAAAAATCTTAACAGGCCTCATTTTCTTAAAGAAAAATATAATTTCTCAGTTTTGAGACATTCACCCAATTATCATTCTACCCACTTGTTCTATCTTCTACACTCTGTACCTGTTCGGACCGTAAGGAGGGTTGTAACACTTCCTGTTCGTTCTGTCCTCTCCCGGCCTTCCTTTATTTTAATCAGTGAGAGACCGGATCGGCCGCCTGTCTTAGGTAATCAACATCAGAGGCCATGAACTGCTGCTAATTGAATGCTATCCTCATTGTCATGCATGGATGCGTACTCTCCTCCTCTCTGCTCTTGTCTTTCCACCTTTTCCAGCTCTCTTCCCCTAATACCAGTCCTCTAGTGGCCCTCAATTGCCTGTTCTCCCACAGATGTAGGAAGAAAACAGGCCTTGTTTGAAGTACAGACGAGGGGGAGGGTTGGGAAATACAGGCCGTCGTTGTAGTGCTGGGGATTTAAATTCATCTCAGTGAATCTTTTGAATCATTCTCACTGAATCGTTTGGAGTTCATCAAAACAGTTCTTTCAGATTAGTTTAGAGACTCTTTCTGTCAGTTACATCATTACACCAGTTGGTGGTGACGAACAAGTGTTTTTTGAGTCACATGAGTGAGTCATTAAATTGTTCATGCAACAGATTCATATAAAAAAAGTAAGTTGTTCACGAATGAAACAAGTATCTGTTGTGTGTCTTTATATAGATATGAAAATATATTCATAATGATATATATAATAGTAATATATATTCATAATATATTGTAATAATATATAATATAGCTGCGAGCAGCATTTATCAGGGTTCAAGCACTTTAAGGCCTTTAAGCACTTGCGCAAAAAGATATTATATATTATTTAGCAAGTGTGTAATGTATTATTTAAAGCATAGAAAGAAAAGACCATTTACAGCCAAAACAGGCAATTTACCATTGGAAATATATGAGTTTTAAAGCAGTTATAGCGCCATCTATTGTCCAATCTTCATAAAAGTTTGCATGCTTGTTTAGAATCATATTTCGCATGTCCACACCTATTTTCGTGAAGTTCCGAGCTTTGGTTTAGGAGTTATTGGCTTTTGTGAGGACTTGGCCATGCCCCTTTTCTAAATGACCCTCTTATAGCTACCTAAAGGGTAAAGTTCAACTTTTTATTGATCTAGAGAGTCCAGAGAATTGTACTGCACTGGTTTGGTTTCGATCGGGCGAAAAACCTAGGACTAGTTCGCAAAAGTAGTTTTTTTTACATAATCACGAATATTTAATGAACGATTTGATTGACAGTAGTGGTTCTTGAGGCAATGTTGTTCAGCATGAGGAGATCTATCAAATGATATGAATATTTTGTGTATTGCATAAAACTCATTAGCGACACCTAGTGGCTGATTTCTTTCAAAATTCTCACAGACCTCTAGAGCCATGAGTCGAATGTGCCCACCGAGTTTTGTTCCGATTGGCCTCCATTAACCTTGTCTAATAGGTTCTCAAAATTCACTGGCCGATGACGACCATGTTTTTTTAGATACACCAATGTCCTCATAGACAGTCATGGCTCCTTGGACAAAGACACTGCATGTCAATTTTCAAGTCAATTGGAGTAACGGTTGGCTCGTTATAGCCATTTTTTAAATGTTTTTTAGCACCACCAAGTGGCCAATTGCCATGATTTTTATCACGTGACCAAAAATTGAGCCCATACACAGGTGTGCTGAGTTTGGTGAAAATATCTCATTTCGTTCATGAGTTATAGCCATTTTAGTAAAAGTGGCTCCACCCACTTCACATGTTTTGGCGGCCCTTAGGGACCGTGAATCAAAGTTTTTTTG
The DNA here is from genome assembly GCA_039654765.1 of Mylopharyngodon piceus. Classification (NCBI taxonomy): domain Eukaryota; kingdom Metazoa; phylum Chordata; class Actinopteri; order Cypriniformes; family Xenocyprididae; genus Mylopharyngodon; species Mylopharyngodon piceus. Next base: position 17,927,445 of record CM077445.1, read on the forward strand.
TTAACTATTGACAATCAGACTCCAGAAAATCTCGCTGCACTGGTTTGGTTCCAATTGGCTCAAAAACCTAGGACTAGTTCGCAAAAGTAGGTTTTTCAAAAAATCCAAAATACCCGAAAATTTCGGCGAACGACGAGCGAATCCGAGGCATCCATTTTGTCCATCTGGATTCCAATGATATAAGGCACTTTAGCCTGTACGCCTAACGGTTTAGGAGTTATGAGCCATTTTGTACTTTTGACCGCTATAGCGCCCCCAACAGGGCGATCGGGGCGAGCCTTGGTTTCCCTACCAAAAATAAAATAAAGTAAAAATAAAATGCAACGAAGCATATATTTAGCCGATAAAAAGCTCATAGTGCATGAATGTGAACAAGAATGATTCACTCAAAAGATTCATTCAAAAACACAAGACTCGCTCAAGAACAAAACAGCACTGAGAGCAACAAGAATGACATTAGACAGGGCGAGGCAAGTAAACAGTTGTACGAGTTTGTTACTCTTATAATTCCTTAATAAGTTTGCCTCATCTTTGCCCTGAGGTCACAGCTAAACCGCACTGAACTGTGACTACACTTATTTGCCCTTTCACAAACAGATGTTAGAAATGATCAGCTGTGCTATGGGATCACAAGAAAGGTCAGCGGAGATAAACAGGGCACGGTGACGAGGCGAGGAAGGTTAACGTGACACGAGACGACAGAAAGAGAAATAATTGAGAATGCATGACAATTGCTGCCCTGGTTGCATTGAAAAAAAACCCCACAATGGCATCAGAATGAATAATGCAATACACAGAGAGTGACATACATAGCCTCCACTTGCATCCACTTACTGGAGACCATTTATCATTTATAGGGCTGCACATGCTTCTAATTAATTCCCATGCCGTGCCCAACTAATGGGAACACTGAACTCGCCCCTCTGAAAATTACACCTCTGACCCCTCCATTACAAGGTCAGACTTTCAGCACTGCATCTTGGGGACCTTCAAAACGGGCGTCACTTTGTATTAAAAGTAGTGGAGACAGAGGCACCACAATCATACATATTAATTAGACTACACTCAAGTATTTTAATATCATCTTCAGCTGTTTTGATAAACAAATGAGGTTTGCACTAGATATATATATATACTGTATATATATATACAGTAGATTTTAAAGAAAACATAAAATAAAAAATGAGAAAACAAAAACTATATATACTTTTATAAAAACTATATATTATTTTTTTTCCTCATTTTTTATTTTCTGTTTTCTTTAAAATGTACTATATATAAAAAAATCAATAAAATAAAACATAAAAATAATATAATAAATAAAATAAAATAAAAAATATATATATCTTTATTTTTTACTTTATGTTTACTTTAAAAATCTACTTTAAAAAAAAAAAAAAAATCAGGTTAATCAGGTTTGCATTATATTATTAGGTAATTTCCACATCTAAATATAAACACTTTAGTAATACCATCACAAATAAAATATATATTTCAAATAAAATGCACAAAATCACTTGCATAATTTCAATTGCACATTTGGCCTCTTTTGTGCAACAAACATCATTTGTTAAAGGATTCTTATGCTAATTGCATTTTGCATTCAAGAGTTTTTTTGTGAGAAATTTGCATTTGAAATTTGCAACAACTTATGCAAGAATGGTTTATGCAAGAACAATTTAAACAGAAATGTATTCAATTTTCAAGAACGAGCCCTATTTTTCAACATAAGACAAAGTTCACAGTGATTTGAGGGTGCAATCGTTCTTTTTTACCAATTCAAGTGCTGCATGAACTTCTAAAAAACATCACTTGATAACTTCATCCCTACATCTGCCGCCGTGTCAGAAATGACCTTTTGCTGTAGTGGTAACATTTTCTTTTTTCAGTACGAGAGATTCGGGGGTTGACAAGCGCAGCGATGACTCAGTAAAACATTAAAAAGTACAAATTCAGTGCCAGATCGCCTCTCATCAGCACATGCTAATGAAACTACTCAAGCTGCTCCTGCTCAAGAATTAGAGATGCATTAGCAGGTGCGGATTACAGGATTCGAACCATCTATTTAAGACCTGAAGCCACAAAGGACGTCAAAAAAAAAAATTAATAGCATAAAAAAAAATGACCATGAATTTGAGAATGTCTTAGTATTTGATTTGTCTGTAAAAGACATCAGCACTAAAAAGCATCTTGTGCTTCGATCTTCATTTTACATCATACTGTTTCTTTGTTTTACATTTTTTACACTTTTACATACGTTAACATCCTATCATAGCATTCAGACCGAATTCAATGATTGGGAGAACTCTTTTAGGTCCTGAGACTTCCACAAAAGACTTATGTACATTTTTGGATGTGAAGAGACTTTCAACCAGTATAACAAAAAGTGTTTAAGAAAAACATTGCCTAACAGAATGATTGAAAAATTACTTTAAAAGATCCACAACCCCCTGAAAGACATCATATAATTCCCACACTGCGCATTAGAAAAATCCCAGTGTAAATAACACCAATTCTTGAGACACAACAAACATGGACAACCTGCCCACTGCGTCTAAGAGGACCACTGCTGCAAAAATTGATTATTTTCTTCTCTTTTTTTGTCATTTTCACCTGGGTGCTTCACAAAACTGTAATCATTGGCTGGACCCCCTGTGCCCTTCTCAAACGCCCCCCGTGTGGCGGCTGCAGCTCAGTGAACCGTCGGGAGAAGCCCGGTGAGCCCTCATCACCTCTGGATCCAGCACACAGCTGGTCAAGAGAGCGAAAGTGGATGAGAAATACGCAGTTGGAACGAATGCAGCAGCCTTGTCCTTTATGGCTCATAAATTGTCTTTCAGAGCGTCAGCGTTGAGCTATTGATCTGAGAAAGACAAACACACCCCTCTGAGCCGAACACGGCTCCCTTCCATGATGTGCCGGATCCACTGGAGTGTGGTGGTACGCTGAAATGCGCAGGGAAAGTCCCTTCTGTGATTAGTTAATAATTAATGTAATTTTTTGCTGAATTTTCAATAAATTCAAACAGTGTTTCTTCAGCGCCAATGCAAAAGTCATGGGTTTGATTGAAAGGGAACACACTTGCCGTGTTTTCAATGTAGAATTTTTAGAAAATATATATATATAATTAGTCTTTTTTGATTTATTTTACAGATAAAATATCAAAAAATATCTACACAAGATGAATTGATTTGAGAAGCAACACTGCATGAGATATTAAGATTATATCTTGAATATAAGTATATTTTGTCTCACTGCACTTTTTTAAAACTTGCTTTAATTTGTTTATACTTAAATGAAAAATATTTCAGTGCAGTAAGAAAAAATACAAAAACAAGTCTTAACATCGGCAATGTTGCTTCTCAAGTAAACTGATCTTGTTTGAAGGATTTTTACATACTTTAACTGTTAAACAAGTTAAAAAAGACTAATTAAAAATATTTTTCTTACATTCAAAAACGTTTTCGTACACTATTTGATCTCGTATTACATAAATATTTATTTTTATTTAACAACTTCTTTATGTTTAAAATATTACATCTTTCACAAGATGTAATATAAGTCTCTGGTGTCTCCAGAATGTGTCTGTGAAGTTTCAGCTCAAAATACCCCACAGATCATCTATTATAGCTTGTCAAATTTGCCCCTATTTGGATGTGGGCAAAAACACGCCGTTTTTATGTGTGTCCCTTTAAATGCAAATGATCTGCTGCTCCCGCCCCCTTTCCAGAAGAGGGCGGAGCTTTAACAGCTCACGCTTCGGTTGCTCAACAACAACAAAGCTGGAGAATCTCACGCAGACAAAATGAGGATTGTCAGTAACGGTGTTCAGCCTTACATTGTTCAAACCTGAGTCGGACACTGATGGAGAGACTCAGGAAGAAGTTACAACTTTTAGACGTTTCTGAATGGTTAGTGGATAAATTTATGTAGTTGTTGTGGACCCCACCCCTTTTAAAGAATAGTTGAAGTATGAATTATTAGCTTTGTTCACATCCTTTCTTTGCATCCTCGGCAATGCTTCACGGTCAAGTGAAGTAATGACGGGGCAAACTCTGAAAGGGTAAGCTGGCAGTGCTTTTCTATCTATATTTGTAATGAGATGCCTTGTAGAGTGTCAGTCAGTCAGCTGAAGTAGCGAGGCATCAGTCAAAGCCAGCCAGAGCGAATCACCCGAGGTGTCAGGCAGGTTAAGTGCAACACAGTCCAGTGTATATCTCCCATCAAGTGTCGCAAATCTTCACACATTGACTGAGATTAAATCAAAGCCTGTGTTCGCCTAAGCAGCCAGAGCTGTTTATGACTCGCAGATCTGTCTGCGCTGTTGGGTTGGTGATGATATGCCCTTTAACTTCCCAGAGGACCAGCGCAATTCTTTCTCTGGTGAACAGAAGAAGTCAGCCTGCTCTTTTACCAGTCTGTAGGAAAACGTTTTGCAGAGAGCTCATTAAACACGATTGTGCAGAGTTTTTTAACCAGTTTGCACTAAAGTAGCACTCTGTCAGTTTCAGGACTTAGTTTCAGCTCAAAATACCCCACAGATCATTTATTATAGCTGGTCAAATTTGCCCCTATTTGGGTGTGAGCAAAAACACGCCGTTTTTGTGTGTCCCTTTAAATGCAAATGAGCTTCTGCTCCCGCCCCCCTTTCCAGAAGAGGGCGGAGCTTTAACAGCTCATGCTTCGGTTGCTCAACAACAACAAAGCTGGAGAATCTCACGCAGCCAAAATGACGACGGTGTTCAGCCTTACATTGTTCAAACCGGAGTCGACACTGACGGAGAGACTCAGGAAGAAGTTACGACTTTTAGGACGTTTCTGAATGGTTAGTGGATAAATTTATGTAGTTGCTGTGGAGTTGATTCAACTCATCGACTAGCGTGTGCCGTCATGTTAATCTTTTGTGCAAATCCAGCATTGAATTGACCCTCGTCAACAACACTTTCTCTTCTCTTAGGCCACGTTCACACAGCAGCAGATTACGGTTGTCAGTCCTGTATTTGAGTCCTTAATACGGTTACGTTCACACACAGTACGGTTATTTACAGGAGTGACAACCGCATTCTATAACCGAACGCACACCCGTAAATTTTCAGGACTCACAACCGCATTCTCAGAAAATTTGATGGATGAACTCACGGTTTAATTGGATTCTGTCCTGTCAAAATTGATAAGACTTTTCAGTTTTATGGACGTCGCCATCTTTGATATTACTTTGGTCATTGTCGCTATGGTTACTAGTAAGAGAATACGGGCTTGACTCTCGTACGTATGTGAATGGGACATTTCGAGACTCACACCATAAGTAAATGCGGTTGACAATCCCTAAAACTGACAGTGTGAACGTAGCCTAAAGCAGCCCAACATGGCCTCACCCCCTTTGTTGCGTGTTCTCGGGGGCGGGGTTTATGTAAATTTTGGGGTTTGTGATGTCACTAACCTGGGAAGAAGCTCGTTGTAGTCCTTAAAAAGCGATTTCTTTAATAGAAAATATCTCCCTTTGCATTGAACTTTGAGCGTCGTAATTTTGCAGATGTTGTTTATGCTCAAACAGCAACATTACACACTAACTAAAGTTAAAAAAGTGTAATATTTATGAATTTGATTATGCACTTATCCATTTGGTTGTGAGTACATTGAGCTTGCCCACATGCTCCACTGATTGGCTGTGATATTTGATTGATATCGCGTCTAGTGTGGACAGACAAATTGCTTGTCGCTGAAATCCAATCGTGTCACGTCTGGTTAGGACACGGTGTTAGTGAATTCCCCTGTTTATTTCCTAGCGTGTCATTTTGTTTGCTCTCTGCACGTGGTTGGTGTAAGTGGTTCCCGGGGACAAGTCTTGATTAGATTACGCCGTTAGCCTTGTAAGTAATCTCTAAGAGCTAGCTACTTTGTTATTTGGGAGTGTGTTCATAACCTTACTTAACTTGTGTGTAAATTGCTATCCTGATGATTGGACTACGTTCAATAAGGTGAGGAATCATCTGCCGCCCATCTCTAGATACTTCTAATTCAATCCAGGTGTGACTGTCTCCTCCGAGACCGACATCCGCTGGTCCCGTCTGACTCTTCCACACGTCTTAATTACTAAATTCAACTTCTTATTCGTATAATCATTCAGAGCAGATGTTTTTTTCTCCATCCAGTCGTAATGAGTTGCTAATTAAACGGTACCCAAAGGATCTCACCCCTGGAGGACCAAATGAGCCCTATCAACAATCAGACGAGGCCGGCCCTTATCACAGGAAGTGCCAGCAGGCACCTCTGAGGTAGGCCTTACCCAGAATCCCCGGCGGGAACGTGCCATCTTGATTGAATCAGCTGATATAGTCTCAGTTCCCTGCGTGTCTTTGTTCCTTGTTGCTTCTTTTCCAGCGCATTACTGACAGGAAAGTGAGAAAGAACAACTGCAGCAACATGTTTGTCTCTTTTCAAAACAAAGAAAAAACAAATTACTTCACGGAGGTGCTTGCGGATTTTCATTTTAAATACACTTACGACAGCAAAGCGGCTGGTTAACGTTACCTGTCCAGGTCACATTTCATCCTAAAATCAAATGGTAATAAAATGAGATATTATATTTTAATTCATTAATATGTTGGGAGCCTTAAAATGTTTTGCATCATGACATTTTCACGACGGTTGTCATTACCATAATGTTTAAATTATTAAAATTACTGTTCACCATACAAAATAATGAAAATTACAAATATATAAAATAAAATAAAATATCCAGATGCATTACAGTAATGACACTTGTGTCATTACCGTGTCATTGTAAGTGTCATTACCATAATGCATCCAGATATTTTATACATTTTTTGTAATTTTCATAATAAATTAAATTAAATTAAATTAAATTAAATTAAAATAAAATAAAATATCCAGATGCATTAAGGTAATGACACTTATTTACTTTAGTAAATGTCATTACTGTAATGCATCTAAAATAAAATATCCAGATGCATTACGGTAATGACACTTATTAAGTAAGTAAGTGTCATTACCGTAATGCATCCAGATATTATATTTTACAAAAAATGTATAAAATAAAATATCCGGATGCATTACGGTAATGACACTTACTTACTAAGTGTCATTACCGTAATGCATCCGGATATTTTATTTTATACATTTTTTGTAATTTTCATAATAAAATAAAATAAAATAAAATATCCAGATGCATTAAGGTAATGACACTTATTTACTTTAGTAAATGTCATTACTGTAATGCATCTAAAATAAAATATCCAGATGCATTACGGTAATGACACTTATTAAGTAAGTAAGTGTCATTACCGTAATGCATCCAGATATTTTATTTTAGATGCATTACGGTAATGACATTTACTAAAGTAAGTAAAGTAAAGTAAAATATAATATCCGGATGCATTACGGTAATGACACTTACTTAGTAAGTAAGTAAGTGTCATTACCGTAATGCATCCGGATATTTTATTTTATACATTTTTTGTAATTTTCATAATAAATTAAATTAAAATAAAATAAAATATCCAGATGCATTAAGGTAATGACACTTATTTACTTTAGTAAATGTCATTACTGTAATGCATCTAAAATAAAATATCCAGATGCATTACGGTAATGACACTTATTAAGTAAGTAAGTGTCATTACCGTAATGCATCCAGATATTTTATTTTAGATGCATTACGGTAATGACATTTACTAAAGTAAGTAAAGTAAAGTAAAATATAATATCCGGATGCATTACGGTAATGACACTTACTTAGTAAGTAAGTAAGTGTCATTACCGTAATGCATCCAGATATTTTATTTTAGATGCATTACGGTAATGACATTTACTAAAGTAAGTAAAGTAAAGTAAAATATAATATCCGGATGCATTACGGTAATGACACTTACTTAGTAAGTAAGTAAGTGTCATTACCGTAATGCAATCCGGATATTTTATTTTATACATTTTTTGTAATTTTCATAATAAAATAAAATAAAATAAAATATCCAGATGCATTAAGGTAATGACACTTATTTACTTTAGTAAATGTCATTACTGTAATGCATCTAAAATAAAATATCCAGATGCATTACGGTAATGACACTTATTAAGTAAGTAAGTGTCATTACCGTAATGCATCCAGATATTTTATTTTAGATGCATTACGGTAATGACATTTACTAAAGTAAGTAAAGTAAAGTAAAATATAATATCCGGATGCATTACGGTAATGACACTTACTTAGTAAGTAAGTAAGTGTCATTACCGTAATGCATCCAGATATTTTATTTTAGATGCATTACGGTAATGACATTTACTAAAGTAAGTAAAGTAAAGTAAAATATAATATCCGGATGCATTACGGTAATGACACTTACTTAGTAAGTAAGTAAGTGTCATTACCGTAATGCAATCCGGATATTTTATTTTATACATTTTTTGTAATTTTCATAATAAAATAAAATAAAATAAAATAAAATAAAATAAAATATCCAGATGCATTATGGTAATGACACTTATTTACTTTAGTAAATGTCATTACTGTAATGCATCTAAAATAAAATATCCAGATGCATTACGGTAATGACACTTATTAAGTAAGTAAGTGTCATTACCGTAATGCATCCAGATATTTTATTTTAGATGCATTACAGTAATGACATTTACTAAAGTAAGTAAAGTAAAGTAAAATATAATATCCGGATGCATTACGGTAATGACACTTACTTAGTAAGTAAGTAAGTGTCATTACCGTAATGCATCCAGATATTTTATTTTAGATGCATTACGGTAATGACATTTACTAAAGTAAGTAAAGTAAAGTAAAATATAATATCCGGATGCATTACGGTAATGACACTTACTTAGTAAGTAAGTAAGTGTCATTACCGTAATGCATCCGGATATTTTATTTTATACATTTTTTGTAATTTTCATTATTCTAAATGGTGAATCTCTACAGTAATTGTTTATTGTTTTACAGTAATTACATTTCAGTAATGAGAATTGGGAGTGGGGAAAGTGTTTTAATGTCAATGTATATATATATATATATATATATATATATATATATATATATAATTACTTTCATGTTTGTTTATTAAACATTTGAGTGAATAACACTGTATCAGCTACAAACTAGAGCATAGTACTCTCATCTCCGTTTAATATATTTCCCCACAGATTTCACCTCAAAATCAGCTCTGAAAATGCATAAGAAAGTCCACAGATTCTGTCTAGGCCTAGTGAAATGTGACCGGCCATGTTCTCGACAGCTTTCGTGAGATTCACCGAACACAACGACGTGATGAGAGCAGCTCACTGACCCAGAAAGGCCAGTGTCCGGACAGATTGCGCTAGATGTCCTGGTTTAATTAGCCAACTGAAGTTTATTAGCCAGCCCTGCATGGAGATAAAGAGCCACATGGGCCAATTAGGACATTTGTTAACCAGCTGAATTTAAGAGGGAGTGCTAATAAAATGCTTTGTGATTTTACAGACCATGTTCTCTATTGTTCCAGTCCCAATACTAGAATATATACAGCACACTCACCGGCCACCTTAGTAGGTACACCTGTTCAACTGCTCAATAGCACAAAAATATCTAATTAGCCAATCACATGGCAGCAAATCAATGCATTTGACATGGTCAAGACGATAGTTCTGAAGGCAAAAGGGGGCCCAACGCAGTACTAGCAAGATGTACCTAATAAAGTGGTTGGCCACTCAAATGTATAAAATTAAATATAAAAACGGGTCTCACATGATATATAACAAACCACTGTGTGTTTGTTAGCAGAACTTAACACTATTAGCCTACTCGATGCTATTTTCATCTTGAAATGGATCCAAATTAAAGAACTGATGGCATTTCTCTGCATGAGGATTATGGGATTGAGGCTGGAAAACCGAGTTTGCAAAAAGGTCCTAGAAAAACATAGCTGTAAAAACAAATGACACATCAAACTGTGAGCTGTTCTGTAGTTGAGTCACCCTGTGATTCTAAAAACAGCTTCTCTTGAGGATTGATTCTGCGGCAAACACCACAAGATGCTACGAGTTAGTGGCACCACTTCATTTTTTAATTATATCGAGTCTTTAGCCACCGATACGTCTTGTGGAAAACACAACCTCCTATCTTAATGAGGGCATGTACCGGTGTGTGTCTGTCAGCAGTAAATAAACTTTATTATGGCTTTAGATTCAGATTGATTTAGACTTCCAACCTCCCCAGGGGACAGGCAGTCAGTTTGGGTAACTGATAGAAGTGTCAACATGAACTACATGAAAGAGTAGTAATCAACAACAGCAGTCAGACGATGTAAAAATATAAAAGATTTGTCAGTGCTATAGGGATTGTTGATATGGCTAAAAATATCTAATTTTCTTTCTTTTGACTAATGTGTATATATATATACAGGTGCTGGTCATATAATTAGAATATCATCAAAAAGTTGATTTATTTCACTAATTCCATTCAAAAAGTGAAACTTGTATATTATATTCATTCATTACACACAGACTGATATATTTCAAATGTTTATTTCTTTTAATTTTGATGATTATAACTGACAACTAAGGAAAATCCCAAATTCAGTATCTCAGAAAATTAGAATATTACTTAAGACCAATACAAAGAAAGGATTTTTAGAAATCTTGGCCAACTGAAAAGTATGAACATGAAAAGTATGAGCATGTACAGCACTCAATACTTAGTTGGGGCTCCTTTTGCCTGAATTACTGCAGCAATGCGGCGTGGCATGGAGTCGATCAGTCTGTGGCACTGCTCAGGTGTTATAAGAGCCCAGGTTGCTCTGATAGTGGCCTTCAGCTCTTCTGCATTGTTGGGTCTGGCATATCGCATCTTCCTCTTCACAATACCCCATAGATTTTCTATGGGGTTAAGGTCAGGCGAGTTTGCTGGCCAATTAAGAACAGGGATACCATGGTCCTTAAACCAGGTACTGGCAGCTTTGGCACTGTGTGCAGGTGCCAAGTCCTGTTGGAAAATGAAATCTGCATCTCCATAAAGTTGGTCAGCAGCAGGAAGCATGAAGTGCTCTAAAACTTCCTGGTATACGGCTGCGTTGACCTTGGACCTCAGAAAACACAGTGGACCAACACCAGCAGATGACATGGCACCCCAAACCATCACTGACTGTGGAAACTTTACACTGGACCTCAAGCAACGTGGATTGTGTGCCTCTCCTCTCTTCCTCCAGACTCTGGGACCCTGATTTCCAAAGGAAATGCAAAATTTACTTTCATCAGAAAACATAACTTTGGACCACTCAGCAGCAGTCCAGTCCTTTTTGTCTTTAGCCCAGGCGAGACGCTTCTGACGCTGTCTGTTGTTCAAGAGTGGCTTGACACAAGGAATGCGACAGCTGAAACCCATGTCTTGCATACGTCTGTGCGTAGTGGTTCTTGAAGCACTGACTCCAGCTGCAGTCCACTCTTTGTGAATCTCCCCCACATTTTTGAATGGGTTTTGTTTCACAATCCTCTCCAGGGTGCGGTTATCCCTATTGCTTGTACACTTTTTTCTACCACATCTTTTCCTTCCCTTCGCCTCTCTATTAATGTGCTTGAACACAGAGCTTTGTGAACAGCCAGCCTCTTTTGCAATGACCTTTTGTGTCTTGCCCTCCTTGTGCAAGGTGTCAATGGTCATCTTTTGGACAACTGTCAAGTCAGCAGTCTTCCCCATGATTGTGTAGCCTACAGAACTAGACTGAGAGACCATTTAAAGGCCTTTGCAGGTGTTTTGAGTTAATTAGCTGATTAGAGTGTGGCACCAGGTGTCTTCAATATTGAACCTTTTCACAATATTCTAATTTTCTGAGATACTGAATTTGGGATTTTCCTTAGTTGTCAGTTATAATCATCAAAATTAAAAGAAATAAACATTTGAAATATATCAGTCTGTGTGTAATGAATGAATATAATATACAAGTTTCACTTTTTGAATGGAATTAGTGAAATAAATCAACTTTTTGATGATATTCTAATTATATGACCAGCACCTGTATATATAAAGTTTTTTTAAATAAATATTTAACTATACTTATAATTTAAATGTATTTTTAATATTATATATATATACACATACACATATACACACACACACATACACACACACACACACACACACACACACATATATATGTGTGTGTGTGTGTATACATTTTTATCAGACATTTTAATATATATGTAAATTGTCAACATATAATGATAATATATATTATATATATATATATATGTGTGTGTGTGTGTGTGTCAAATGATATGTAGAACTATATATATATATATATATATATATATATATTATACATTAACATATAAAGAAATTCTGATTGAAAATAACTATAAAATTAAAAAAAATATATTTTTTAATTTTAAAAAAATTACATTTAATTAAATATTTAACTAGAATTATAATTTAAATGTATTTTTAATATTTTATATATATATATGTGTGTGTGTGTGTGTGTGTATAAATATTTGTATCAGACATTTTAATATATGTAAATTGTCAATAAATAATGTTTATATATATATATATATATATTAGTCAAATTATATATATATATATATATATATATATATATATTATATTAACAAATTCTGATTTAAAATAACTATAAAATTAAAAATATATCTATATATATATTTTTTAAAATTACATTTAATTAAATATTTAACTAGAATTATAATTTAAATATGTATTTTAATATTATATACATGTATAAATATTTTGATCAGACATTTTTATATATGTAAAATGTCAATATATACTGATAAATTATATATATATATATATATATATATATATATATATATATATATTCTGCTAATATATAATGTTAAATGATACATATGGATAAAAATCAATTAAATTCTCAAATGATAAATCAAACGCTTAAATGCAATTGAAATTAAATTGCATTTAAACTTTTTACTCTTTTATATATAAAATATTAAATATGTAATATATCTTTTTATTTATCCTTTAAACCAGAATGTGTAATATATATATATATATATATACATACATACATACATATATATATATATGTGTGTTTATATATATATATATATATATATACACACACACACACACACACACACATATATATATATATATATATATTTAACTAAATTAACGTAAAAAAATAAATATATTAAATATATTAATTAAATCAGAGTTTTGAATCGATTCACTGAAATATGAATTGACTCACTGAAATGAATCAAACTTACAAACTCATCTTCTGAATATTAAATTTTTCGTCCAGTCCTCGTGTTAAATGTAGACTCTGCAACAACAGCAGCACAACAGTAAGTCTGCAGCAGCACAGAGCGGGATGTTAGGAGCTGTGTACAACTGATGGTTAGTAGAACGGACAATGCTTGATGCTGGAGATGGACGAGGAGAGCTGGACAATTCCACAGAGACTGTTCATCCGTTTCTCTCTTACACCACTACACTAGGAAACACACTCTTGCTCTGTGTCTGACTGATTGGATGTGAGAGGAGTCCAGGCCCACTCTCAGTGCCACACATCAGACCTAATTAAACCCACTGATCTGTGAACCAGACCCCACCGCACCACACCGCCTCCTCCCCGCGGACTCCAGGAGCTCAGGCATAGCGCACAATGGAAAAGAGCAAACTTTTGTCCTGAGTTAGTGTTTCTGCACAGCAGTGCTTCTCAAACTTTTTCAGGTGGAGGTCCCAAAAAACTAAACCGCCTAAACCTGGAGGAAACTACAGCCGCTTCATAACAAACACTACAGTTTTAAGTGTAAAAAGTTTCACTAATTGATGTTTACACAATCTGATTAAGCATCCTACTGTTAGAAATATTATTAAAAAGTAATAGAGAATAAAAAAGCAAGAAAAAATAGTAACACTAAATAAAGCATACAAAAATGAATAAAAAATGAAAAAAATAAATAGGAAATAATTACTAATAAAAATATTTTTATTTTAATATTTATTTAAATTTAAAATGTTTTTAATATTTTAAATAATAGGCAGTATGAAATTAAAGTAACAAATTAATGTTAACAATCCGAAACAGTTACATATATACATAAATATACATATATATAATTTGTAGTCATATATATACTCATATATATATATATATATATATATATAAATTATAATTTAATTTGAAATGCATAATTTCAGAAAATAATTTCATATTAAATTATATATATATATATATATATATATATATATATAGCAATTATTCAAAATATGTATATAAAATATAATTTAATTATTCATTTTGATTAAATTATAGGTTTTTATAAATTACATTTTATATATATATATATATATATATATATTGAAATCATTTTACTTATATATATATATATATATATATATATAATGTATATAAAATATAATTTTATTTGAAATTATTTTCTGAAATTATTTTCAAATTAAATTATATATATATAGCAATTATTTAAAATATGTATATAAAATATGTATATAAAATATCATTTAATTATTAATTTCAAATTAAATTATATTTTTATAAATTATATTTTATACACACACATATATGAAATATTTATATAAAATATAATTTTATTTGAAATTATTAATTTCAAATTAAATTATATTTTTTCAGATTTTTTTTTTTTACAATTTCAGAATATAATTTAAAATTAAATTATATTTTATATATATTGCAATTATTTACTTATTATTTAATAAATGTATTTATATATTGTTATTACTTTATTTATTTATTTATTAATTATTAAATTAATGTTAACACAATAAGACACAGTTGACAGAGACACAAGGAAAATCTAATATAAAAATGGCAAAACATATCATCTGATTTATTGGTCCAGCCAATATTTCAATCTATCACTAATTTGTTCTGTCATTGCTAAATTCATGACAACACAAAAGGCCTTCGGGTCTATTTACCCAGAGTAATTCGAGATCACATTTGGCAGTTATATTTACATTATCATGCCTTCATTATTTTCCCACACTGATTCTGAGTTAGCTAGTTTGTTGATACTGTTATTTCCCCACAGACTCCTTTGGTTTAGCAGAGCCCGTCGTGTGCCAATAGATTCACAGTCAATTAGACGCAACACAGCACAATGCTGAAGTGAAAACTACCATTTTACAGATCATTTTCAACCATGCTGCTGTTTGCTGAAGTTTGTCTCTCAAGATGTCTTATTATTGAGTTATCATTAAAAACAGAAATTCCAGCACAAGCGAGCCATCTGAATTCAGCTTATATAACAGCCTGCTACTTGTGAAAAACCCAAGCATGTGTGGGCGGGCTTATAGTCAAGTGCAAACATTTTGGCCTTGAGAGGGGCATCTGCCAGTGATGAGGCATTACTGACGCCTCCACCGTTCTCTACGCAGGCTGGCAGCCAGAACACGTCAGAACGCTGCTTGGTTCGAGCGTGACTCGTCAGCCGTGCTGGAACGCATTACTCCATCTGTCCTTCCGATACATCTCCCACATCCCTCATGGAAGCGCTCTCGATATGCCACTGCACCGTCCACTGCTGAGCACGCTCAAAAGACCAACCGCTCCTGGCGCCTCTAGACGTCCTGCTAACGATGTTCGCTTAGTGAACCAGCCATTGATACAAAACTGTTTTTGCAGATCAGAATTGTTTATGCAAATTTCATGTAAGCACAAAATGTCTCAATATTTGATCAGACATATTACACAAAATGTATTAATTTCCAAAACAAATAACTTGATGGCTTTCACATGCAACACAGTGTATGAAACTAAATCTAAAACTATTAAAAAGTGTTTTTGGTAATTGAAAGCTAATAAAAAAAAAAAAATTAAAAAAAAAATGTTGGTTTAACTTAAAAAAAGTAAGTTACCTGGTTGCCTTAAAATGAGTTCATTGAAATTAAAAATTTGAGTTAATACAATGAAGGTGATTGGTTTAATCAACAGAAACTCAAAATATTATGTTATCTGAACCACATTAATTATTTAAGTTGATTTGACAGAAGAAAATGTTATAACAAGTCATGAATATAATTTTTTTTCTGTGTATAAATGTTGCCAATTTTAAATCACTAAAATTAAATACTACAAATAAAATAAAAATAAAGCAATATATATATATATATATATATATATATATATATATATATATATATATATATATATATAAAGTTTAAAAAATATAAAAAGTAAATTAAAGCACTAAAACCAATTACTACAACTATATATGACAAAAGTACACAACAAAATGGCTAAAATTAAAAATTAAAATATAGAAATAAATGCTCATTTTAAAATAATAATAAAACTACAATAGTAGATAAAATAACAACAGTTCCACGTTGTGTGACAGCAAACTAAAAAAACAATAAAAAAATAAAGCAGAGTAATACTATAAATAAAGTTTAAATATGTATTTTAATATTATATACATGTATAAATATTTTGATCAGACATTTTTATATATGTGAAATGTCAATATATACTGATAAATTATATATATATATATTCTGCTAATATATAATGTTAAATGATACATATGGATAAAAATCAATTAAATTCTCAAATGATAAATCAAACGCTTAAATGCAATTGAAATTAAATTGCATTTAAACTTTTTACTCTTTTATATATAAAATATTAAATATGTAATATATCTTTTTATTTATCCTTTAAACCAGAATGTGTAATATATATATATGTGTTTATATTTATATATATATATATATATACATACACACATATATATATATATATATACACACACACACACACACACACACACACACATATATATATATATATATATATTTAACTAAATTAACGTAAAAAAATAAATATATTAAATATATTAATTAAATCAGAGTTTTGAATCGATTCACTGAAATATGAATTGACTCACTGAAATGAATCAAACTTACAAACTCATCTTCTGAATATTAAATTTTTCGTCCAGTCCTCGTGTTAAATGTAGACTCTGCAACAACAGCAGCACAACAGTAAGTCTGCAGCAGCACAGAGCGGGATGTTAGGAGCTGTGTACAACTGATGGTTAGTAGACCAACCGCTCCTGGCGCCTCTAGACGTCCTGCTAACGATGTTCGCTTAGTGAACCAGCCATTGATACAAAACTGTTTTTGCAGATCAGAATTGTTTATGCAAATTTCATGTAAGCACAAAATGTCTCAATATTTGATCAGACATATTACACAAAATGTATTAATTTCCAAAACAAATAACTTGATGGCTTTCACATGCAACACAGTGTATGAAACTAAATCTAAAACTATTAAAAAGTGTTTTTGGTAATTGAAAGCTAATAAAAAAAAAAAAATTAAAAAAAAAATGTTGGTTTAACTTAAAAAAAGTAAGTTACCTGGTTGCCTTAAAATGAGTTCATTGAAATTAAAAATTTGAGTTAATACAATGAAGGTGATTGGTTTAATCAACAGAAACTCAAAATATTATGTTATCTGAACCACATTAATTATTTAAGTTGATTTGACAGAAGAAAATGTTATGATAACAAGTCATGAATATAATTTTTTTACTGTGTTGAAATGTTGCCAAGTTTAAAGCACTAAAATTAATTACTACAACTAAAATAAAACTAAAGCAATATATATATATATATATTAGTTTAAAAATATAAAAAGTAAATTAAAGCACTAAAACTAATTACTACAACTATATATGACAAAAGTACACAACAAAATGGCTAAAATTAAAATTTAAAATACAGAAATAAAAGCTCATTTTAAAATAATAATAAAACTACAATAGTAGATAAAATAACAATAGTTCAACGTTGTGTGACAGCAAACTAAAAAAACAATAAAAAATAAAGCAGAGTAATACTATAAATAAAGTTTAAAAAATATAAAAAGTATAAAAATATTTTAAATATAATTCAATTAATTAATAAAAATATTTTGAAAAATATAAACATTTAAATTAAAAAATAACTATCATTTATTAAGTAAATAATTACTAATTAAAAACTATATTTAAAAATACACACACACACACACATATATATATATAAATAAAAGGTCATATGTAATGAATGTATGAAAATAAAGTATCTTTAATAGCAGAATTTGTGTATGTGCAGTAATCATGTTTACAGTTTGTTTGTATGACAGTTTTATCACCACACAAAAACTTTTTGGTTTTAATATGCAGATTATCGTGTTTGCTTCTTATCAGCAACTTGTTCTTCTTTATAAAGTTGCTTATAAATAAGAGCAGTTACGTTTTTTTTCAGCTTATATCCAAGAACAGCGGCATATTTGGCCTTGCTAGTCCGTTGCCCTCAAAACAACGCAAGTTCATCTAATAGCGATCACAAATGGTAAGAATATCTGCCCTTAAATACAGCATTAATCTCAATTAATGAGCAACAAACTGAACTGGAACCAATAAGATACACTAAAAAAACTTAATTAAAATAAAAAGCAATACATGTATAAATAGAGATGTTCCCTTTCGTGGGAACTATCGACGCTACGTCGAATGACGTGATGGGAACCCTCTGCGTGATTGCGTCGTGAAGCACTTCTGTATCTAACCAATGATGAGACGAGACGTCAGAGGCGGGTGACGTCACGGACCAGGAAACTATAAAGCATACCCAGAACAAAGAACGCTAGCTTCTGTTGTCTTCAGCAAGCGCTCTCTGTATCTTGTGTGTCTTATTTAGTGTTGTTTGTCTGCTATATTACAGCGATCTCTTTGTCTGAGGACAAGAGTTTCAAAAGCACTCACACAATAAGATATATATATAAAATGGCGGAAAAGAGAAGGGATAAGCAGCAGTTCATCAAGTGTGTGTCTCCCTGCACGCGATTCATCTCGGGTGGGGACACACACGAGATGTGTGTTGTTTGCCTGGGAGTCGAGCATGCACAGGCAGCTCTCGAGGGGGCTGTCTGTGTACATTGCGAACGGCTCACTCTCAGAGTGTTAAGATCACGCCGGGCGCTCTTTGAGGAGGGTGCCGCGGCGAGTGTTCCCCGCGGATCAGGTCCCGCTGCTGCTGAGGCACAGCGGAGGCTGCATTCGTGGGGATCACAGATGGATTTGGCAGAGGGGGGAGAGACGGGCACAGCCCTATCGCTCCCCTTACCTGCCAGACCCAGTGTCTCTCCTTTGGCGGTGGAAGCACGCGCTGCGGTTTCTTCCCCCCGGAGGGAGACACCGGCACTCAACATATCTTCCTCCGAGGAGGTTGACGTGATGAGTGTCGAGACTGGAGATGAGGACCCGCCATCCTCATCTCCAGCTTATGAGGAGCTGCTGGAGGTAGTGACCAGGGCAGTCGATAAGTTAAAAATAGACTGGCCCGCGGAGAAAAGTGAAACTAAGCCAAAAAGTAAACTTGATGAGCGCTTTCTCCCCGCACGATCACTACCCCAGCGTCGGGGTCTGCCGTTTTTCCCGACCTCCACACCGAGGTGTCGAGGTCGTGGAAGAGACCAGTTCAATATCGTGTGTTCAGCCCCCAGACATCGACGTATAGTAACATCGTGGGGCTGAAACACCACGGCTATGGGGCGATGCCTCGGGTTGAAGAGACGCTTGCGAGCTATCTCTCGCCCGAGTCTGCATCGTCCCTCAAGACCCCGACACTGCCCACTAAGCCTCTAAGAACAACATCGGGCTTGGTGGGCAAGGCTTATTCGGCAGCAGGTCAGGCTGCAGCTTGCCTCCATACTATGTCCATTCTGCAAGCTTACCAGGCTGACCTGCTAGGGGAGATAGATGAGAGTGGGGAAGCGACATTTGAGTCTATTAAGGAGCTCAGAAAAGCGACAGACCTAGCTCTCCGGGCCACCAAGGAGACGGCCAAGTCAATCGGCCGCTCTATGGCAGCCCTGGTGGCCACGGAGAGGCACTTATGGCTCAACTTGTCAGACATGAAGGACAGAGATAAGAACGTCCTCCTGGATGCGCCGTTGTCTCCTGTGGGCCTATTCGGCGACGCAGTGTCATCTGTCGTCGATAGGTTCCAGGAGACGCGTAAACAGTCTGCGGCCTTCCAGAGATTTCTTCCCCGCCGCTCTCATCCCCCCGGGGCTGCTGAGCGGGAGCAGCCCCAGCCGACAGCCAGCTCCTCGGCGCATAGAGCGCAACAGAAGGCCAGTGTGGCCACCCGTGCTCCCCCACAGAGACCTTGGGGACCGGGGCGGTCGACACAGGCGAAGCCTTCCGGGGGTAAGGCGGATCTGAGGACCGTCATTATTTCCCGGAAGGCTTCAAAGAAGAAGTCCTGACGCCAGATGTCCGGGACTTATGAGGGCAGCCCCCTCTGGAGGGGTGCAGGTTTTAAAATTGGTATCTGTTCCCCTTCAGTGCCCTCAGGGGGCCGTTCTGCCAACCCTGCCACCCAGTGTGCGTCAGGGCGCAGCGGTCTCCACCGATCCTCCGAGGAGGGTCGGTTGTCACCTGATCCGTCTGCCTGCCGGTGCGCCGCGTCAGACCGACGGGCCAAGTGCTCAAAAAACACCAGAGACCAGTCTCGAGAGACTGGTTCCCTTAGTAGAATTCATGGAAGAATGGAAACGTCTCCCGAACATTTCGAAATGGGTGCTGCTCATTATAGAACAGGGTTACAAAATACAATTCGGCTCTCGGCCGCCCAGGTTCAACGGGGTCCTTCCTACAGTGGTGCCCCTAGAGCAGTCTCTGGTTATGGAACAAGAGGTTACGACACTCTTGCAAAAAGGAGCTATAGAAAGGGTTCCTCCTCCCAGCAAGCTGTCGGGCTTTTACAGCCGCTACTTCATTGTTCCAAAGAAGGATGGAGGGTTACGTCCGATCATAGATCTACGTGTGCTAAATCGATCTGTACGAAAGCTAAAGTTCAAAATGCTTACGCTCAAACAGATTATCCCACAGATCAGGTCCGAGGACTGGTTTGTGGCGATAGACCTGAAAGACGCATACTTTCATGTATCCATCCATCCTCATCACAGGAAGTTCCTCAGGTTTGCTTTCGGGGCGAAGCTTACCAGTACAAGGTTCTTCCCTTTGGCCTATCTCTATCACCCCGCACGTTCACGAAGTGCGTGGATGCAGCTCTGGCTCCGTTGAGACTCCAGGGCATCCGCGTACTGAACTATATCGACGACTGGTTGATATTAGCTCAAACAGAACAGTTGGCAGTTCAGCATCGAGATGTTGTTCTGTCGCACATGAAGAAGCTTGGGCTGAGGCTCAATGCCAAGAAAAGTGTGCTGGTTCCGAGTCAAATTACCAACTACTTAGGGGTAGTTTGGGACTCCACCACGATGCAGGCATACTTATCCCCTGCTCGTGTGAGTTCCATTCTCGGGACCGTGAAAGGGGTGAAGTTAGGCCAGTCACTCACTGTAAAACAGTTTCAGAGACTGTTGGGGCTTATGGCAGCCGCGTCCAACGTGATAACTTTTGGCCTTCTGCACATGAGACCCTTACAGTGGTGGCTCAGGACCAAGGGGTTTTCTCCGAGGGGAAATCCTTTTCGCATGATCAAAGTCACGCGGCGATGCCTTCGTGCTCTGGTCATGTGGAAAAAGCCTTGGTTCCTGTCCCAGGGACCTGTGTTAGGAACTTCTCGTCGTCGCGTAATGCTTACGACAGATGCTTCCCTCACGGGCTGGGGGGCGATCATGAGTGGTCGCTCGGCTCAGGGCTTATGGGAGGACCATCAGCTCTCCTGGCACATAAATCGGCTGGAGATGATGGCGGTATTTCTTGCATTGAAACACTTCCTCCCAGACCTGAGGGACCACCACGTGTTGGTCCGTACGGACAACACGACGGTGGTCTCGTATATCAACCATCAGGTGGGTGTGCGGTCTCGCCGACTTTGCAACTTGGCCCGTCGGATCCTCCTGTGGGCCCTGGGAAAGCTCCTCTCACTGATAGCATATAATATCCCCGGGCCTCAAAATGTGGGAGCAGACGCCCTGTCGAGGCAGGGGCCGAGGCCCGGGGAGTGGAGACTCCACACCGAGGTGGTGGAGCTCATCTGGAAAAAATTCGGTCAAGCGGAAGTCGACCTATTTGCTTCGGGAGAATCAACCCAGTGTCCACTGTGGTACTCCCTAACGCACCCAGCACCTCTAGGGCTGGATGCTATGCTACAGACGTGGCCGAGGCTACGTCTGTATGCGTTTCCCCGGTCGCGCTGCTCCCGGGAGTTCTGGAAAAAGTACGCCAGGAAGGGGTCAGCCTGATACTGGTGGCCCCGTACTGGCCGACCAGGATATGGTTTGCGGACCTAATGTCCTTATTAGACGGCTCTCCAATGGAGCTTCCTCTCAGGCAGGATCTCCTGTCTCAAGCGGGCGGCTCGATACTTCATCCCCGCCCAGAGCTATGGAAACTGTGGGCCTGGCCTCTGAGGGGGCAAGGCTCATAGATTCCGGTCTCCCAACCGAGGTTGTGGAGACCATTCTTCAGTCCAGAGCTCCCTCCACAAGGAAGCTATATGCATATAAATGGAAGTTGTTCTCTACTTGGTGTAGTCAACGCAATACGGACCCTGTCCAGTCATCTATTAGCTTTGTGCTTCAGTTCCTCCAAGAAAAGTTCTCGGGAGGGTTATCTCCTTCGACATTGAAGGTTTATGTAGCGGCCATCTCGGCTTATCATGCTCCTGTAGGGGGTTCCTCGGTGGGTCGAGACCCCCTTGTCATACGCTTCCTTCGTGGCACACTGAGGCTGAGGCCTGCAGTACGTACGAGAACTCCAGCCTGGGACTTGGCCATAGTACTAGAAGGGCTAGCTGAGGCCCCCTTCGAACCATTAGAGGAGGTATCAGAAAAATTCCTCACTCTAAAGACGATATTTCTTCTGGCAATCTCATCTCTTAAAAGGATAGGAGATCTACAAGCACTGTCGGTTGCTCCTTCGTGTTTGGAATTTGCCCCTGGCATGGTTAAGGCTTTCCTGCACACTAGACCTGGCTACGTGCCAAAGGTCCCCACCAATGTCCCGGGTCCTATAGTACTCCAGGCCTTCTGTCCTCCTCCTTTTGTAAATTCGGATCAGGAGAGACGCAATCTGCTTTGCCCAGTTAGGGCTTTGGATACATATGTCCACAGAGCTGCCCTGTGGCGGAAAACAGAACAACTGTTTGTATGTTATGGGTCCCCTAAGAAAGGGGGCCCAGCGTCTAAGCAGAGGATGAGTAAGTGGGTGGTCGAGGCCATCTCACTTGCTTATGAAGCATCCGGACAGCCATGTCCTCTAGCTGTCCGTGCTCATTCCACCAGGGGTATGGCGGCCTCTAAGGCATTAATATCAGGAGTGTCATTGAATGATATATGCGATGCAGCTGGATGGTCATCACAGCACACATTCATTAGGTTTTACAACCTAGATGTGAACTCTACTCCGGGCTCCTCGGTTCTGTCTACAAGATTACAGACAGGTGCTCAGTGATACGGCGTAGTTGGGACAGCGTTCCCATCACGTCATTCGACGTAGCGTCGATAGTTCCCACGAAAGGGAACGTCTCGGGTTACGGGTGTAACCCTTGTTCCCTGAGTAAGGGAACGAGACGCTACGTCACGTTGCCGTACCCCAGCGTACCTGTGAGCGTCTTGCTTCAGCCATAATTCAGAAGCTAGCGTTCTTTGTTCTGGGTATGCTTTATAGTTTCCTGGTCCGTGACGTCACCCGCCTCTGACGTCTCGTCTCATCATTGGTTAGATACAGAAGTGCTTCACGACGCAATCACGCAGAGGGTTCCCATCACGTCATTCGACGTAGCGTCTCGTTCCCTTACTCAGGGAACAAGGGTTACACCCGTAACCCGAGACGTTTTTAAAGCATGTAAAAATGTCAAGGGTCAACGCATTTGATTAGTAGCAGTTACCTGAAAAAAGACAAAACAGCCACTAAACTAGCATTTCCTTTTAAACAATCTAGCCTAACAATCTACTTTAAAAGTTCCTAATTTTGTTTTGGAGTCTCCTACAATACGTTTACATGCATCCAAGATCAAAAAACACTTTAATTTTCTCATAATGCACATTGCAGCATCACCTTTTTTCTCACAGTATCTGAAACGGTTTGTTCAAAGATTCGATCTCTCTAAACCCCTCCTTTCCGAGAGCCTGCTCTACTCTGATTGGTCAGATCGCCCAGTCTGTTGTGATTGGTCGACCGCTTACAGCGCGTGTCGAAAACCAAACGCCCATTACCATATCTGAACCTCAGCTCTTTCTCAGCACTTGATACACAGTGATACGAACAGTAATGATGAAAACAGCGTCTTCTCGACAACACGAACCAAACTCTTCCAGTCTCAGATACAACTACAGTGTTTGAGGGCGTGGCATAGTAGACATCATTCGCAGTCCGCCACGTTTATCTCCTCGCCAGATCATTTAACAGCAGCATTCAAGTAAGAAATGTATTCTTATTAAAACTACTAAAGTTATTCAGTCAAGAGCAGTGAGTGATTTTCTGGTTTTCTTTTGTTGTTTGGTTCATATTAACAGCATTTACAGCAGCAGGTACTGTATATTACACTGCTTTCACTTTAATACACAGATCTAATATACACATGCGATTTCTTTACTTGCCGTTTACGTTCACAGACATAACCGACTGTGTTTATGTGAACTTTGTGTGCTTTTGACAGTTTAAGTGCAATAAGACGTGAAAGAGAACAAACAGATGTTTTAGTTTCTAAGGCACAAGCTGTAGGCTCCGCCCTCTTCTGGAAAGTGGGGCGGGGAGCAGCAGCTCATTTGCATTTAAAGAAACATGCATGAAAACAACATGTTTTTCCTTCCACTCAAAAATGGGCATTTACAACATGGTATAATAAATGATCTGTGGGGTATTTTGAGCTGAAACTTCACAGACACATTCTGGGGACACCAGAGACTTATATTACATCTTGTAAAAACGGGTCCCCCTAATAGGTCCCCTTTAACTTTGCAGAGCTTACGTTCACAAACAGCTATATTACACACTACATGAAAGGTAATATCCAAAAAAGCATAAATCAGCTATTGCACCATTTCTGTTTGCAGGAAGACGATCCCCGTCTTGGCAGGTGTGCTGCAGTGAGCGAGTGCAGTCCGAGCCAAGCCAAAGTGGGTTTAGTCTTTAACCTGATCATGAAGCATCTTCCCACTTCATCAGAAAGAATAAGTAATTGGCCCATCCCTTAAAGGACCGGGATACGCTCCCACCCACCTTCAATTTACCTTTTCAAGCCTTTCCAAGTCGGAGCTCTAAAAGCCTGTCAATCCCGATAAATCTTCTCCTATCATCTTTGTCCCCAGCTACGAGGGGAAGATGGAAGACGGATGAAGACAGAAGGGGAAAATACGGCAAATGGACAAAATGAGCATATCAACACCCTGCGTGCTAAATGAGATGCTAATGCACAGTCCTGGCGTTGACGGGCCAAACTGTTTACTGTTTTCATTATGCTGCTACTCGTAATTGATTAATTACAGTAGTTGAGATAAATTAAAAAGTCACCCCTCTCCCGGCGTTGCGGTCGGACCAGTTGAGGGTTTCGGTTGATGGAGGGCCAGTATGCAGACTCATGCATCTGTGTCTTTATCTGTGGTTTCGCTCTCAACCTTTCCATTCGGATTGGATCCTGAATATCAGATAAACCGCAGTTGCTGTCAGAGTGCGATGCAACTAATAAACCAATTAACTTATTAGGAGCTCATTTAGGGCTGTAACTGGCAACATGGCCACTCATTTGTATGTATAAATGCAGGTTTTAGCATCCTTTTCAAGCATGCCATCTTTTTATTAACCTGAAAGGCTAATGGAAGCATGCATTCTCTTTTCATGCCGATCTGGCCGTGTTAAACAAGGGATTAGCATGTTTGTCTCGATTATGCATGAAAAAGCCTGTTTCTGCATTGACATTTAAAAGTAGCCATTGAAAAGTGGCGTAAAATCAATTTTTGCAAGGAACACATAAATCACAAAAATGCTAAAATTAAAAAAAAAAAAATGAAATTAAATAAAAATTAAATTAATAAACCAAAACAAAACAATAATCAATCAATAAAAATAAAAACAATCAAATAATAAAATGATAAAAATAAAATACAAAAATAAAATTTAAATAAAAATAAATAAACCAAAATAAAATGAAATAAAACAAATAAAAACAATAAAAAATGTAAGACAATAAAAAGGAAAAATAATAAAAAATAATACAAATAAATAAATGAATGAATAAATAAAAACAAAATAACAATAAATCAATAAAAATAATCAAATAATAAAATGATAAAAAATAATAAAATACAAAAATAAAATTTAAACAAAAATAAACCAAAATAAAATGAAATAAAACAAATAAAAACAATAAAAAATGTAAGACAATAAAAAGGAAAAATAATAAAAAATAACACAAATAAATAAATAAACCAAAACAAAATAATAATAAAATCAATAAAAATAAAAATAATCAAATAAAATACAAAAATAAAATTTAAATAGAAATAAATAAAAATAAAATGAAATAAAACAAATAAAAACAATAAAAAGTAATACAATAAAAAGGAAAAAAATAATAAAAAATAATGCAATACAAATTCAATAAATAAAATAAAATAAAATAAAATAAACCAAAACAAAACAATAATAAAATCAATAAAAATAAAAAATAATAAAATTAAATGTAAAATAAAATAAAATAAAATACATTTAAATTAGAATAATAAAAAAAATAACAAATAACAATTTAAATTATTCCAGATAATAATAACCAGTGGAACGTCACCATCTTGGAAATGACCTCAAATGACCTTTCTCATTGGAGAGGGATTGATAAATCTGCGGACTGTCAGATGTCCAACCTTTCAGTAGTTAATTTCAAGTAAGAGAAGGAGGACAATTGCAAGTTTCGAGAGCATTAGATGAAGCAAAGATGACAGGCCATGTCACGTGCAGTACCTCCTTTGCTGAAATACATAAATATAGTGGTTCAATAATCCTAACGATAGAGCAAACCAGAAAGGAAAAGCGGCACTGATCCGATGGGGTGCTGTTGGAATAGAGTTTCTGTTCTGTGACATCTTACGAATCCATACATAAATACAGATCCTTACATCCTAATGCTCTCAAACAGCAATCCATTCCACAGCGAACACTATCAGCGACCAGGAGCGCCCTCGAAAACGCAGTAATGAAAATGTTCCATACATTAAAGATGATAAGCACAGGGATCCATTACTGCCAGATTCTGCGAACTGATAGCTGAAATAGGCGAACACGATTTTCTGTCACCCCATACCTGCAGCAGAAGTCCTGGTTCCTGTCATAAAAACACTAATGCTAATTTGCTGCCTTGAATTTCCTCTTCTTTAAGCTGCATTTGTCTGTCTGTTTGATGATTAATTTATGTAGATAATGGAGAAATACTGAACGCTGGTACAAAAAAAGTGCTCTGAATACAGACTCGCCCCTCAGATGGAGGCTGATCTGACCTGAATACACAATCAACTGAGAGCAGACACAAATCAATGCAAACAAAAAAGCTCACATACAAACATTAAACTGCACATATCAGACACATTTAAAGGGTTGTTCGCTCAAAAATAAAATTTGTTCGCCTGCAAACAAAACTGCACATATTAGACTCATTTAAAGGGTTTGTTCACTCAAAAATGAAAATTTGTTCGCCTGCAAACATAATACTGCAAATATCAGACTCATTTAAAGGGTTCGTTCACTCAAAAATGTAAATTTGTTCGCCTGCAAACATAAAACTGCAAATATCAGACTCATTTAAAGGGTTCGTTCACTCAAAAATGTAAATTTGTTCGCCTGCAAACATAAAACTGCAAATATCAGACTCATTTAAAGGGTTCGTTCACTCAAAAATGTAAATTTGTTGGCCTGCAAACATAAAACTGCAAATATCAGACTCATTTAAAGGGTTCGTTCACTCAAAAATGTAAATTTGTTCGCCTGCAAACATAAAACTGCAAATATCAGACTCATTTAAAGGGTTCGTTCACTCAAAAATGTAAATTTGTTTGCCTGCAAACATAAAACTGCACATATCAGACTCATTTAAAGGGTTTGTTCACTCAAAAATGAAAATTTGCTTGCCTACAAACATAAAACTGCAAATATCAGACTCATTTAAAGGGTTTGTTCACTCAAAAATGTAAATTTGTTCGCCTGCAAACATAAAACTGCACATATCAGACTCATTTAAAGGGTTTGTTCACTCAAAAATGAAAATTCGCTTGCCTACAAACATAAAACTGCAAATATCAGACTCATTTAAAGGGTTTGTTCACTCAAAAACGAAAATTTGTTCACCTGCAAACATAAAACTGCAAATATCAGACTCATTTAAAGGGTTTGTTCACTCAAAAATGAAAATTTGTTCGCCTGCAAACATAAAACTGCACATATCAGACTCATTTAAAGGGTTTGTTCACTCAAAAATGAAAATTTGTTCGGCTGCAAACATTAAACTGCAAATATTAGACTTATTTAAAGGGTTCGTTCACTCAAAAATGAAAATTTGTTCGCCTGCAAACATTAAACTGCAAATATCAGACTCATTTAAAGGGTTTGTTCACTCAAAAATGAAAATTTGTTCGCCTGCAAACATAAAACTGCAAATATCAGACTCATTTAAAGGGTTTGTTCACTCAAAAATGAAAATTTGCTTGCCTGCAAACAAAACTGCAAATATCAGACTCATTTAAAGGGTTTGTTCACTCAAAAATGAAAATTTGTTCGCCTGCAAACATAAAACTGCACATATCAGACTCATTTAAAGGGTTTGTTCACTCAAAAATGAAAATTTGCTTGCCTGCAAACAAAACTGCAAATATCAGACTCATTTAAAGGGTTTGTTCACTCAAAAATGAAAATTTGTTCGGCTGCAAACATTAAACTGCAAATATTAGACTTATTTAAAGGGTTCGTTCACTCAAAAATGAAAAACTGCAAATATCAGACTCATTTAAAGGGTTTGTTCACTCAAAAATGAAAATGCGCTTGCCTGCAAACATAAAACTGCAAATATCAGACTCATTTAAAGGGTTTGTTCACTCAAAAACGAAAATTTGTTCGCCTGCAAACATAAAACTGCAAATATCAGACTCATTTAAAGGGTTTGTTCACTCAAAAATGAAAATTTGCTTGCCTGCAAACAAAACTGCAAATATCAGACTCATTTAAAGGGTTTGTTCACTCAAAAACGAAAATTTGTTCGCCTGCAAACATAAAACTGCAAATATCAGACTCATTTAAAGGGTTTGTTCACTCAAAAATGAAAATTTGTTCGCCTGCAAACATAAAACTGCAAATATCAGACTCATTTAAAGGGTTCGTTTACTCAAAAATGTAAATTTGTTCGCCTGCAAACATAAAACTGCAAATATCAGACTCATTTAAAGGGTTTGTTCACTCAAAAATGAAAATTTGCTTGCCTGCAAACAAAACTGCAAATATCAGACTCATTTAAAGGGTTTGTTCACTCAAAAACGAAAATTTGTTCGCCTGCAAACATAAAACTGCAAATATCAGACTCATTTAAAGGGTTTGTTCACTCAAAAATGTAAATTTGTTCGCCTGCAAACATAAAACTGCAAATATCAGACTCATTTAAAGGGTTCGTTCACTCAAAAATGTAAATTTGTTCGCCTGCAAACATAAAACTGCAAATATCAGACTCATTTAAAGGGTTTGTTCACTCAAAAACTAAAATTTGTTCGCCTGCAAACATAAAACTGCAAATATCAGACTCATTTAAAGGGTTCGTTCACTCAAAAATGTAAATTTGTTCGCCTGCAAACATAAAACTGCAAATATCAGACTCATTTAAAGGGTTTGTTCACTCAAAAATGTAAATTTGTTCGCCTGCAAACATAAAACTGCAAATATCAGACTCATTTAAAGGGTTTGTTCACTCAAAAATGTAAATTTGTTCGCCTGCAAACATAAAACTGCAAATATCAGACTCATTTAAAGGGTTTGTTCACTCAAAAATGAAAATTTGCTTGCCTGCAAACAAAACTGCAAATATCAGACTCATTTAAAGGGTTTGTTCACTCAAAAATCAAATTCGCTCACCTGCAAACATAAAACTGTTTTATGTTCAATGACAGAAAGAAGGTTGCGAAGGTCAAGTGGGTTTTGAACATGTGTATGAGTAAATCATGGCAGTGTTCATGCATGATCCCTTGAATGATCCCTTTAAGCATCCCAACATATATCTGATGAAATGTCTGAGGTAAATCCTCCAGCTTTATACGGCTCTGTTTTGGGACCAGCGAAAAACCCCAATGAACTCAAGCTTTAATCCCCCCCACTCCGCCTGCTGTTCAGACGCTGACGAAGAGGCGGCTGAGGAGGAACAGAAAATGGGCAGAAAGAGGATGAAAGGGAATTTAAGTCAGATGAAAAAGCCAAAGATGGAGTGTGATGGGAGGACACAGGACGTGCTTAAAATGGACGGCTATGAGCACGAGAATGAAAGCAACGGCTGGTTGTTTGGAGCAAGAAATGGGAAAGTCAAAGAAAATGAGGGGAAAGTGGAGATCAGGTGTGGATAACAGGGCTGTGTGCCATAGAGAACTGAATTGAATTGAGATGCCTATTAAATTACAATTCTATTACTGAATCTGAACTGAGGAGGCAAACAGGATGCAGAACGTAAATTTAAGGAAGTAGAATTTAATTAAAATGAACACAAACTTTTTATATAAGTTATTACATATATAAATGTAATTTAATATAAATTATACTCACCTGTATAATGCATATTTTATCTATTTTTTTATTATTTATATATACACATACATATTATTATTTATATACATACATACATATATATATATATATATATACGTATGCATAATTAAATTTTTTATTTTTATAATAAAATGTAAAATATATTTTATATATATATATATATTTAATGAAAACATATTTTCATTACTTATATCTATTTTATTGTTATATATTTTAGATATTTATCCCATTAATTTTTATTATATAGGTATATATTATATATTTTTAATGTATATATATCAATATATTGAACAATATATTCAATACAATATTATATATATATATATATACACACACACATATATTTATATATTTATATAAATTATATATATATATATATATATATTTAATGAAAACATATTTTCATTACTTATATCTATTTTATTGTTATATATTTATCCCATTCATATATATATATATATATATATGTGTGTGTGTGTGTGTGTGTGTGTATTATTATATATTTTTAATGTATATATCAATATATTGAACAATATATTCAGTAGCCTATAATATAATACAATATTATATTAGTATATATTAATACAATTCAATATATTGATATAAACATTTATATCATTATATTTAATACATTAACTTGGACCAAGGTGACAGAACACTTAATTTCCCAGAATGCTATTGATATTTTGCAGCAAAGTCCTTAAAACAAAGCCAAAAAAAAAAAATAATAAAAATAACTTGGCTTACATAATTACTAGAGACAGCTTGACTAATATTTGTAACTGATACTAATGAATGGTGTCATTTGCTGGGTTTTTTAAATGACAGCACACACACACACACAAAAAAGCAGAAAGCTGAAATAAAATAATTAAAAATCAGTTATGCGTATCAGTCGGTGGACACTTTAAAATATAACAATATTAGTCTATTACTTATATTATTAATGATGGAATTATTTTTGCGTTTCGTCTCAAATGAAAATCCTCTTCCTGTCATTCCAATTCAAACTCCACTTGTAGGTCGAGGCCAATTCAATTCACATTCACACTCATGAATTGTAAGGGAGCTGGTTTTTTAAGTCTCAATGTTGTGACCCTGGTGCATAAGAAAGGCCTGGAGGCAAAGCAGGAGGAGGAAACACACCAAACTGCATAATTCTGACCTCATGTTTTTTCCAAACAGAGAAATATTGAGAGGCAGAGAGAAAGAGAGTGGTGAAGGCTCTTTTTTCTTTCACTCCCTTCATTTATTTGCACACAGTCAGCAGGTTTTGCTCCGGTCTGCAGGGAGCGGATCGATGCAGGTTTCTATAGCCCGAATACTCTCCTCCATCTCTGACACTGTGATAGTGTGATGATGACCAGAGAGGACTTACACAGCATCACTGATGCTTCCCAGCAGCGCAGTCTTGAGATTAAAGGCAAATCATAATAATAACCATCATTTTCATTTATTTAAAACAAGTAAATTATTAAACAAGGAAAGAGTGCTGCAAGAATAATCCATGGTTTTAAATAATGAAGGCAAATATAAGAAGTCTTAAGAGAGTGATAGTTTTCCACACACTAGTATTCATCTGTAAAGTGTGTTTCTAATGTATAAACATTTCTGTATGTTCGGACAGATACTGACGTGTATAATATTAACGTATGGACAGGTTATAAAACAAAAAAAAAATGTTTACAAACCTGAATTCATTTGCTTACAAAATACTGACATGTAGGTAATGCATTTATATACTATGCATTAAAATTATTACTGTTAAACACCGTACATGTGTTAAATCATAAAATCAACAGTGTTTCACTTGTATTTCACACTTGTTGAGCTCTGATGATAATTACATTCATCCATAAAAGAGTGCAAATGATTTTACTGTTATTAGCCCCATCTGGATTTCATTTATAAATAAATCTGCCATTAAAAAACATCTTTCTCTGAGTTTCCTCATCATTTACTTACGTTATGGGTATTAAATTCACCTGTACATCAAAATGCAGTGAAAAAGTACCTATGAATTTACTTTTCAGCATATGTGAGCCATTTTATTCACCAGATCAGTTTATTGAGGTTTATATAAGGTTTAATGACACTCTATACTAATTTGCACTTGGTTTTTATTTTAGCCATCTGAGGTAGTAATAAATTTGAGGGGTGTACTAACTTTTTCCACACAAGAAATGGACATTTCTGCTCATTTAAGATGTACAAACCATTACAAAATGTATAATTTGATGGCATTTGATAAATTGCCTTTCATCTATTAATATTGGTGAAATGCCAATGTAATATCAATATAACCCCATATTAGATGCTGTCAGTAGCCTACTCAATATTGTCTATCCAAGCATGCAAAAACAGTCTGTATGAATCTGTATGAATACCAATGAGTATTTCCAGCATATGTTAGCCAGTTTATTGACATTTATATAAGGTCCGGCTTCCTCTTTAATAATGCTCTACCAATTTGCAATTGGTACTGATACATATAGGGGGTGTACTAACTTTTTCCACACAAGAAATGGGCATTTCTGCTCATTTAAGCTGTACAAACCATCACTAAATGTACATTACAAGTGGCATTTGTTAAAGCGGACCTATAATGCCACTTGTACAAGATGTAATATAAGTCTCTGGTGTCTCCAGAATGTGTCTGAAGTTTCAGCTCAAAATACCCCACAGATCATTTATTATAGCTTGTCAAATTTGCCCCTATTTGGGTGTGAGCAAAAACACGCCGTTTTTGTGTGTGTCCCTTTAAATGCAAATGAGCTGCTGCTCCCGCCCCCTTTCCAGAAGAGGGCGGAGCTTTAACAGCTCACGCTTCGGTCGCTCAACAACAACAAAGCTGGAGAATCTCACGCAGACAAAATGAGGATTGTCAGTAACGGTGTTCAGCTTTACATTGTTCAAACCGGAGTCGACACTGATGGAGAGACTCAGGAAGAAGTTACAACTTTTAGGACGTTTCTGAATGGTTAGTGGATAAATTTATGTAGTTGCTGTGGAGTTGATTCAACTCATCGACTAGCATGTGCCGTCATGTTGATCTTTTGTGCAAATCCAGCGTTGAATTTACCCTTGATTGTGAAGCAGTCCGGCGTAAAATGACGGCATTTTTCTAAAAACAAATGACGGCACTTCTCTAAAGCAGCCCAACATGGCCTCGCCCCCTTTGTTGTGTGTTCTCGGGGGCGGGGTTTATGTAAATTTTAGGATTAGTGATGTCACCAACCCAGGAAGAAGCTTGTTGTAGTCTCTACCAGCCGTTTGTTGTAGTCCTTAAAAAGCGAATTCTTTGAAATAAAGAATTGAACTTTGAGCGTCGTAACTTTGCAGATGTTGTTTATGCTCAAACAGCAACATTACACACTAACTAAAGTTAAAAAAAGTGAAATCATAATCAACCACCCCTTTAAATTATAATGCCTTTTATCTGTTAATACTGGTGAAATTCCAATGTAATATCTATTCCAAGAATCGCGAACTGTCAACGACATTTTGTGAAACATTAATATGTTAAATTGCTCAAAAGCCTTTTTGGACTGGCCTCGTCTGAGAGGTTGCTTATCTGCAGTCTAGGAAGAGCAGGGGGAAAAAAAGCAGTGAAGAAAATGCCAAAAACTGTGAGAGGAACCTGTAAAATGAGAGTGTCATAGTTGCCCTTGAGCAAGGTCCACAACTCGCTCCGCTCAGGCGGGACTAAACCGCTAATATGCACTGTATGAAAAATGTAAGTGGCGTAAATCGTATTAGATTAGGCGACCTGCTGAGTGAATAAATGACAGAATAAAACAATGACTCTCGATGGAAGAGGGCAGTGGGGAACGTCGCGTTGCTCGGGGCTGAAATAAGCCTCCAGCTGTTCCGATCATCCTCCGTGTGCCATTGGCAGCCTCCTGAACCCGAGCTACGACCAGGTGCGCGCATTTCACGCTTGTTACCAACTTTCCTGTGTGCAAACTTAGCTAAATGAACACAGCGAGAGCCCCTTATTAGCCTCCTAATATCTTTTTATTTGCCAGAAATTGTCCGAGAGGGGCACACGAAACTGCAGCGCTGCGGATTGCCGTTCCTGCTCGGCCAGGTGGTGCAGCCGTGGCCTATATATCCCGGGATGACATGCCATCTAACAAAGTGTGTCGTACCCTCTCTATCCCTCTGAGGCTCGTGATCTCCACCAGAAGCTCATCTGTAAAGGGCCAAAAGAAAGTCATCGGGTACAAGGAGACGGTCTCTTGGCCATCATCAAGACACGGAGTGAAAATTACACGAGGTGTGACTGGGAAATATCATGTGAAATCATTGAAAGTGGGGCGAGTGTTCACCTTGAAGCACTTTAAGTTTGCAAACATTCACGTCAGCCCCCCTAACGGGAGCCTCGGGCTGTTCGTGAACAACTGAGGGAAGCTCTTGCTAATATATTATTTAGTATTCAGTATGAAATTAGTATACTTGCAAAATGGGTTTGAAACTGAGAACCAGCTCTTATGATTACAATGTCTAAAAACAACACCATTTTCATGACTTACAGTTCTGTTAACGGTTCCAGTGTTTTCAGTGAAGTACCGTACTAAAATACTCTGGCTACAGAATCTACAAGGACGCAACAAGATGAAGTATGTTTTGGTTTGAGTTTGCAGTCTGAACTGAATGCGACGAGAGAGTAAAATAACATGACACATCTTTCTTGTCTAAATAACAAATGTACAACATAGTTCAATTCAAGAACATATGACTCATCTGAGCCAGTGATCCGTCACAGCTCATGAATCATCAGGTTGATTCAGTCTAATGTGTCACTGAGAATCAGTCAGAGTGATTCCTGAATGATTCACTGAAGCACAAGTCACTGCTTTATGAAGTTTAACTTGAATAAATGTTACTTTGAAATGTTCATGTGACAAACACTCTAAAAAATGCTAGGTTAAAAACAACCCAAGTTGGGTTAAAAATGGACAAAAACTAGCGGTTGGGTTAAATGTTTGCCCAACCTGCTGGTCAGTTTTATTTAACTCAACTATTGTTTAAAAATGAATATATGGCTGGCTTAAAATGAACCCAATATATGTTGGAAATTAAAAATCAGACACACAATTACTAGAGGCAACAATAATAATCAAAAGGTGAACATTTATTAATAAGCAATTTAATAAATGTTTATTGTTTAATTATTATTCATTAAACTTATTAATAAATGTTAATTTCCAACATACTTTGGGTGCATTGTAAGCAAGCAATACAGTCATTTTTAAACAATAGTTGAGTTAAATAAAACTACACAGCAGGTTGGGCAAACATTTAACCCAACCACTGGGTTAAAACAACCCAATCGCTGGGTTTCAATGGCATTTTTTAAAGTGTATAGTTAAAAGATACAGCGTTTTGTTGCAATAAATGGTATTTAAAAAAATAAATAAATAAAGATACATTTTTAATATATTTATTGTTTGGATCAATTGTTCTTCAAGTACTAAAAAAGTCATAAATTGATTCTTAAGAATCCTGTAATGGAAATCAGTGTTGTTATTGCTAACTAAAACTACTAAAAACAATTTTCATTAATTGAAATTAAGCTGAAATAAAATACAAATATTTGATAACAAACTTAAAATGAACATCAGAAATGTTCCCTTGGCAACTTGGTAAAATAAGTTGAAGTTAAAGCATGAAAATTAATAAAACTAAAAAATAAGTTAAATTTATTTACATTTATTAAATATAAAAAAGAACTAATAAAAATTACAAAAGCACATGACACAATTACGAAAAATTAAACGTAAATGTAAATTGAAAATAGAAAAATATACTTCATGTGGTAAGATCTAATATTAAAGGATTAGTTCACATCAGAATTAAATTTCCTGATAATTTACTCACCCCCATGTCATCCAAGATGTTTGTCTTTCTTTCTTCAGTCGAAAAGAAATTAAGGTTTTTGAGGAAAACATTCCAGGATTTTTCTCCATATAGTGGACTTCAACAGGGTTCAACGGGTTGAAGGTCCAAATGTCAGTTTCAGTGCAGCTTCAAAGAGCTCTACATGATCCCAGACGAGGAATAAGAGTCTTATCTAGTGAAACGATCTGTCATTTTCTAAAAAAAAAAAAAAAAAAGCATATACTTTTTAACCACAAATGCTCGTCTTGCACTGCTCTGTGATGTGGATGCCACGTATTACGTAATAACGTTGGAAAGGTCACGCGTGACGTAGGCGGAAGTAATTTGTAATTTGTTTCTCGAGATAAAAAAAAATTCGTTTCTCTATATAAGACCCTTATTCCTCGTCTGGGATCGTGTAGAGCTGCACTGAAACTGACATTTGGACCTTCAACCCGTTGAACCCCAGTGAAGTCCACTATATGGAGAAAAATCCTGGAACGTTTTCCTCAAAAACCTTCATTTCTTTTCGACTGAAGAAAGACATAAACATCTTGGGTGAGTAAATTATCAGGAAATTTGAATTCTGAAGTGAACTAATCCTTTAATTGATTTTATTCAAATAAAAAATGTTATTTAACATTACTGAATCAACCTAACATATTAGGTTACACCAACAAAAATACACAGTTCAGGTGTGAAACTCTAACTAAACGCTGATTGGTTCTTCCAGCCAATCAGAAGCACTTCCAAATCCACGTAACCCTAGCCTGCGATCGACACGTTGCGCGATTATGAAAGCTTCTGTTATCCCTCCTCCTTCAATTCACTCCGAGAGTTGTCATGACTGAACTAAATTTAAGGGTATAATATCAAGTAGAAATAGCTCTTTAACGTAACAGGTTACCACTTTTTACAGTGTATATAAATAACACTAAACGAACACTGATGGGAATCAGAACCAGAACCGTTAACGATACCTGATCGTGGCGTTAGATCAAAGCTTTGGGAAGGACCATCACTCCTCTTTAATTCCCAAGTGATTTGCAGTCCACTCACTGTCTGCGTCCTAATGACGAGTCTCTTATTTGTAGTCATTTCAGGAAATTCAATGACCTACTTGCCGGGGTCACGCGCAAAATGAACTAGACAAGCATCTTTGAAGATTATGATAATAGATTCGAGGGGAGAAATCGGGATTGTCTTGAAATTCACTAGCACGGATCCTCATCTCATTACCCTCTTGCGTGGCAGCACATATCAAAAGCGTGATAAAAATACACAGCAGATAACATTAGCATTGTATATTTCCAAGCATAATACCCTTTGAAAAGCTCGCTCTTTTCTAGCTAAAAGATACTGGGCGCGTCTTTGAAACGCAGACAGAATAACACTGAGAGAACATCCTGTTCTAAATCTCAGAGAATTTGCAAAGAATAACGCACACGCTGATGCCTTTGGATGGAAAATCATGGCTTTTTTCGCTGCACGCATGCGATCTGAAAGGCCCGACGGCGACTGAACATACTGCAGGGTGAAAGCAGCGTCACAGGGGAAAAGCAAATTCATGCAAATGAGTTTATCTAGGAGCAGTCGAGTCGTGCATTCAAAGGTGTGTTTACCGCTAACAAATTGAAACGCACACTTAATAGTAGTGTTCTGGTGCATTCCCAGACAGACGCTCTATTTTCCCAAAGAAAATATGGACAGAAACAGCCAGCTTGTCTGCGAGAAAAAGACAAAACAAAACTATTTGTGAATGTTTATGAGCGTATCATCGAGCACAGTCGCTGAATGTCAAAGCTATTGTACGAAACACACATTATGGCCTATGATCAGGTGGAAATTATCACTAAGTCCAGAGTTTACTAGACTGGAACGCATTTGCTTCCATGCTAACCTTCTTGCCTCCTTAAAATCACACTTATATAAAGCCTACTGTATCATATTTGATACATGCATTTCTAAAGATTTTAAATGACCAGATTGATCAAAACCACACAATCTGCTACAATCCGTCTGTCGCCTGATTGACTCTATACTTTTTTAGCCAGCAAAAAGTATAATTGTAAAAACATCCAACTTCATGTTGTGTCTTTTTACTGAGAAATCTTTAATGATTTTTTATAAAGTAAATGTAAGAATAGCTTTTATATTGTTAGTATTTCAAGATGAACACTTACTGGACTAAAGCAATACTGGGTCAAAAACAACCCAAGTTGGGTTGAAAATGGACAAACCCAGCGATTGGGTTGTTTTATTTAACTCAACTATTGTTTAAAAATGACTATATGGCTGGCTTAAAATGAACCCAAAATAGGTTGGAAGTTAAAAATCAGACACATGATTACTAGAGGCAACAATAATAATCAAAAAATGAACATTTATTAATGAGCAATTTAACAAATGTTGATTGTTTAATTATTATTCATTAAGATTATTAATAAATGTTCATTTCCAACATACTTTGGGTTCTTTTTAAGCAAGCATTATAGTAATTTTTAAACAATAGTTGAGTTACATAAAACTACCCAGCATGTTGGGTAAACATTTAACCCAACCACTGGGTTAAAACAACCCAATTGTTGGGTTTGTCCATTTTTAACCCAGCATTTTTTAGTGTGTAGGTTACTTGATTATCCATATCCATTTTTCATGTAAGTAAGTATAAGATATGATCATCAGGCTTTTAAGGAAGGTTTATATGTTCATCTCTCAATCATTGTATTGCATTGCAGGTCACACTTTACACTCTAAAAAATGCTGGGTTAAAAAACAACCCAAATTGGGTTGAAAATGGACAAACCCAGCAGTTGGGTTAAATGTTTGCCCAACGTACTGGGCAGTTTTATTTAACTCAACTATTGTTTAAAAATGACAATATGTCTGGCTTAAAATGAACCCAAAATAAGTTAGAAATTAAAAATCAGACACATAATTACTAGAGGCAACAATAACAATCAAAAGTTGAACATTTATTAATATGAAATTTAATACATGTTGATTGTTTAAATTTTATTCATCAAACTTATTAATAAATGTTAATTTCGAACATACTTTGGGTTCTTTTTAAGCAAGCATTATAGTAATTTTTAAACAATAGTTGAGTTACATAAAACTACCCAGCATGTTGGGTAAACATTTAACCCAACCACTGGGTTAAAACAACCCAATTGTTGGGTTTGTCCATTTTTAACCCAGCATTTTTTAGTGTGTAGGTTACTTGATTATCCATATCCATTTTTCATGTAAGTAAGTATAAGATATGATCATCAGGCTTTTAAGGAAGGTTTATATGTTCATCTCTCAATCATTGTATTGCATTGCAGGTCACACTTTACACTCTAAAAAATGCTGGGTTAAAAAACAACCCAAATTGGGTTGAAAATGGACAAACCCAGCAGTTGGGTTAAATGTTTGCCCAACGTACTGGGCAGTTTTATTTAACTCAACTATTGTTTAAAAATGACAATATGTCTGGCTTAAAATGAACCCAAAATAAGTTAGAAATTAAAAATCAGACACATAATTACTAGAGGCAACAATAACAATCAAAAGTTGAACATTTATTAATATGAAATTTAATACATGTTGATTGTTTAAATTTTATTCATCAAACTTATTAATAAATGTTAATTTCGAACATACTTTGGGTTCATTTTAAGCAAGCAATATAGTAATTTTTAAACAATAGTTGAGTTAAATAAAACTACCCAGCACGTTGGGCAAATGTTTAACCCAACTGCTGGGTTTGTCCATTATCAACCCAACTTGGGTTGTTTTTAACCCAGCATTTTTTACAGTGTAGATTAGGGTCCAATTCTCACTATTAACGACGACTTTTGCCTCAATAAACTCCTAATTACTGCTTATTAATAGTTAGTAAGGTAGTTGTTAAGTTTAGGTATCGGGTATGATCATGGATGTAGAATATGATCATGCAGAATAAGGCATTGATACTTGCTTTATAAGTACTAATAAACAGTCAATATCATAGTAATATGCATGATAATAGCAATTAGCAACTAGTTAATAATGAGAATTGGACCCTAAACTAAAACTTATATTATGTCATCTTACTAAGACATATTATTAGCAGATATAGAGTGATGACTGATATTTATAAGCATTTTATGTCAGTATATGCTATACTTTTATAAAGATGATGATATATAAGCATTAGAATTTCATCTTACTTTTTGGCCATATAAATTTCTACATCTGCACCAAATGGCATATTTTTGCTCAGTTTGAGCCTCTGAATAAAAATGGAGCTGTTTTCCTCTCCATATTCTCACTATATCATATGATATGAGCCATAAAAGCCTGATGTATCAAATATGATACTCAACATAAAACACATATGCAAACTTTTCCTTTTAGATTTTCTTTTGTCTAAAGTTTCAATAAACTTCCATTTCAAAAAATTGATTTTCTGACTATTATTTCATATGTGTGTTAAGAAGACCATGACTTATTGATCATGACACTGCAGTCACCAGATCATGGAAATTAATTAATTCATTTAAAAATTAACTCTTTAAAAGTAAATACAGAGGCAACAACAAATCAGATCAGTTCATTTTGCTTTAGTGCAATTGGGTTTTCGTATCATACTATAATTGGTCTAAACATACAAAACAAATGGCCATATTTTCTGGAATAAAAATTGTTCTGTTTTTATCATCCAGAAATTTCTACATCAAGCCCAAACTGCACAACAAAACTCATATGTTTACAAACAAACAGATGAAAAAAATAATAGGGAATGGCAGTAATTAACTAGCTAATTAGTTTGGAGCGTTACTGCAATTAGGCTATTGAAATGTAGTGGAGAAGTGTTTTTAAGTGGCCTATTCAAAATATTTTTGCATTTACAAAACATTTGTAGTGTTTGTTTCTCGTTCTGTTCTGAATATAAAAATAAAATGCGACTTATATATGGATGCAACTGTATCTACACTACCGTTCAAAAGTTTGGGGACAGTACGCTTTTTTTTATGTTTTTAAAGTCTCTTCTGCTCACAAAGTCTGCAATTATTTAATAAAAAAAATACAGTAAAAACAGTAAAATTCTGAAATATTATTACAATTTCAAATAGGTGTTTTCTATGTGAATATATTGTAAACTGTAATTTATTCCTGTGATCAAAGCTGGATTTTCAGCATCATTACTCCAGTCTTCAGTGTCACATGATCCTTCAGAAATCATTTGAATATGCTGATTTGCTGACTCTAATGTTCTTTTAGGTCTCTTTATCATCTGCAGCTCTGGGCTGAGGTATAGATGAGGCTCCAGAGAATAAGGCTGTTGGCTGAACCAGAGTCGGTCTGGTAGGTGGCTGGGTCGCACACTAGGGAGTATGAGCTCACTGCTGAGGGGGCGTAAAGTGCCCAGGTGCTGTGAAGCGTGAGGCTCAAGCACCCAGCAGAAGATTAAAGGAGGGCGTAAGAGCCATCGAGCCTCGGCCAGGCTCCAGCTCGTGTCCAGGGGCAGGATGCAAGTCGAGCTGTCAGAAAAGATGAGCCGGATCACACTGACGCCGGCTTTGAACGCATTCAGTGCACTCAATCCTGCAGACGCAACTATGACAAATCAACACGACCTCATTAGTGTCTCTAAATGTTTGTTACGTAAAGTGTGGTTCCAGCACACATACAATTTCATATGTTTGAATAGACAATAAATAGCATCTCTTACAAATACACAACTTCAGAGATATACACATTTTATACATTCTTTGAGGTTCAAAATTAATAATGAATTTCCTCTATAATTTATAATAATTAAATATTATAGAATTTGAATAATTTAATTGATAACTTAAATATTATTTATATATTTAATATTAAATGAAATATGTTTAGCACCAATAGTTAATACATTTACTAAAATTAAATAAAATTAAATAAAACAGCCATACAATGCAAATGTCTTTTATGCCATCATATAAAAAGTCTTTATTTATAACTTATAAAATATTACTTTTATATTTATTATTAAAGGGAAAACCATAACAGTTAATGCATAATAAAATTAAATTAAATTAAAAAAAATTATAATAAAATAAAATAAAATAAATAAATAAAATAAAATAGCCATACAATGCAAATGGCTTTTATCCCATCTGTTTAATTTATAAAAGTCTTAATTTATAACTTATAAAATATTACTAATTAATTGTTTTTATTGTATTAAGGGGAAAACATTTAAAACCATAACAGTTA
This sequence comes from Mylopharyngodon piceus, assembly GCA_039654765.1. Taxonomy (NCBI): domain Eukaryota; kingdom Metazoa; phylum Chordata; class Actinopteri; order Cypriniformes; family Xenocyprididae; genus Mylopharyngodon; species Mylopharyngodon piceus. The sequence goes on from CM077445.1 coordinate 17,970,329, forward strand.
ATGCATTTTAAAATAAAATAAAATAAAATAATAAAATAAAGTAAAATAAAATGGCTTTTTTCCCATCTGTATTTAATTTATAAAGTCTTTATTTATAACTTATAAAATATTACTTTTATATTTAATATCAAAGGAAAAAAGGTTAAAACCATTACAGTTAATGCATTTTAATGAAATAAAAAATAAAATAAAATAAAATAAAAAATAACATAAATAAAATAAAATGGCCATACAATGCAAATGGCTTTTATCCCATCTGTATTTAATTTATTAAAAGTCTTTATTTATAACTTATTAAATATAAACGTAATATTTTATATCAAAGGAAAAAAAGATTAAAACCATTACAGTTAATGCATTTTAATAAAATAAATAAAATAGCCATACAAAGAGAGTCCAACTGTATTTATTTTTATAAATAAATAAATCTGCCATTTAAAAAAGGTCTTTCTTGTAAGTTTTTCCATAATTTACTGATAAACGACAGTCTAAGAGGGTAAAAGTATTTGTAAAGGTTTGCATGTCTCTAAAGTTGTACAGTTGTTGTTTTAGATGCTGTCAATTCATTGGCATCACATGTTTCAAAATCTATCCAAACATTTGAAAATGCATGTTTGCACTTACATATGAATACGAATGAGATCATTCTGGAAAATCCTCAACTCCTCCAGCAAACTACAACAGAGAAATGCAAGTGAGAATTATTTAAATAGTGCAAGCTGAGAAATGCTGAGCTTCTCCTTCCAGGATATACAGCTCAGATAATGCTAATGATGTCCTCTGGGATACGGCATTACCAGGACATCACATCTCCATCCTTGGGGAACCCCTCTTATGTTCTTTTCTTCTCTGGCCTGAGATAACATAAGGCAATTGTGTTCTCATAATGACATTCATTTTTAGATAAGATGACTAACATATGATGACTATCTCTGTGAACAGCTTCATTTTGCCATGATCCAAAAAACCCACTTCCTTTGTACAGAATGAGTGAATTAATTTTGCAAATGAACCCTAATAAAGTGTAAAATTACCCCATAGTGGGAGAGAACACACAAAAAAGAAAACATTTGACCCAGAAGAGCCTTAGTCCGCACACGTATACTGGAAATCACCTGAAAAACCGCAAAATCCAAGCCAGATTACCTGAACTAATAAACAACATCCAGAAGCCAGAATCCATCAGGAAACAAAATCAAGTTTGAAAGGTACCAGGATGAAATAATGAGCGCTTCTGTGGATTCCTGCCTGCTGCCGCTAAATTTAGGCCACGTTCCTGCAAAAACCATCAATTAAATCTCACAACACTGATGAGCGCTTCTCATGTTTATCTTAAATACACCAACATCTTTGTTGCTTAAAATTATATATGAAAAGTTGGGTGCTGAAATGAAAATTAAAATTACTATATTTCAATTTAATTAAAGTCCCTCTGTAGTCAATAATTTTATCCCTTAAAACTCATCTTTGATCACCAAAATTACATATTTAACCGTTTTTTTCCTGTGAAAAAATGTCTTCATGCCTTAAAATAGCTTGAATGTAACTCTACACCCTGGCTTCATTTATTATACACGGATCTATGAATATGCTAATTAGCCCCTCCTCCACTCACTCGCACGAGCTCAGAGATGAACTCGCTAAACTTACTGAGGTAAACGCTGCACAATGGTATCGCTTTTTACAACGTCGGACACATAACGGTAATTAATATGATTAGCCTTTTGCTTGACTACATTATCAAACAGCTAATAATGTGTTGCTAATGCTAACATGTTCCCGTTCGCCATGTCAGAGTCAGACAGCTGCCTTCTAACAATCAGTATCCTTACAAACGTGCAAGAACAGTGGAGAAAGGCATATAGTTCATCATAACATCGTAATATACATCATACACCCGCTATATTGCTAAATCTACACAATTTTTCATATCAACAGAAAAATATACAGGGATATCCTGGCTTCTCGAGATTCTCCTGCTTCAAAGCGGTCATAGTTAATGATATGCTAAATGATATGCTATTTTATATCGTTTTTAATACATATTGCCTACATTTAAGCTCGTTTAACAAATATTAGAAGTTAAAATTAAACATTTAGAAGTAATTCAAGTGTAATCGACCAGTCTCTATTGTCCTGTTTCCACTGTAACGGCACTGGATCTCCTGGCGGAGATGGCTAACTGGGAACTGCTAACTTGAGACCGCCGTCCTGCGTTTCACTCGTAGCCGAAAAATGCTGTGACTGACTCCATAACCTGTCCTTAAATAATCAGTGTACAGTTCTGAGAACATATTTTAACATCCTAAGTATTTATATTTTGTATCTTTTTGAATAAAATCATAAAATTTTATGCAAGGCATCAGGCGTTTCCATCACGCGAAAAGACCGATGCGACACTCGTTTAGGTGACTCATGTTGCTTTACATAAAAGTAAACGATATACAGAACAATAACGAATTCATAGATACAATCAAATGTACACAAACCTGTACCAATTTGACGGAGCTGCACTGCTCTCTCCTGAAGAGGGCGCAAAAACCCCGCGATAAATAACTCAAACCCTGGGTTATGTCTGACCCAGGATCTGGGTAGCACAAAAACTACCCAAACACTGGAAAAATAACTAAAAAAAAAATTGTGTAAGTGTAAACACTTTATGGCATAAAATAATTGTTTTTGCACAGGTTCACTGAACAGGATTTGAAAATGTGTAAATGTGTCAGACTTCAACACTACAGGAAACTACATTTCATATGCATTATTTAAAAAAAGGAAGCAAAATACCAATTTTTAACTTTTCAAACTAGTGAATTATTCATGGCTGCCCATTCCCGACAACAACTCTTACAGGAATACCACCCACTCCCACCTACAGCTCGGAAAATTAGTCCCGCGCTGCAACTAATCTAACCGGGTTCCGCGGGGTTATACAGACCTCTAATTTGAGCTGCCCAGAGCACATGAAGTACATGAAATTAGCTTCGAGTAAAACAGCTTACATGACACATCGAGTACTGTGAACATAAAAAATGATGCAACAAGGAGGAAAGTTTTTGTATGGTATTTTGTGCAAATAAAATAGCCATATAAAGAGTGCAAATGATGTATTTCATTTATAAACAAATCTTCCATTAAAAAGTATTTATTTATAACTTATAAAATGTTATTTATATATTTAATATGGGGGGAAAAAAGTGTAAAAGTTCTATGGTATTTTGTGCAGTAAACATTTAATACAGGGCTTCAAATAAAATAGCCATAAAAAGTGTGCATTTAGTGTATTTAAAGGGTTAGTTCACCCAAAAATGTAAATTCTGTCATGAATTACTCACCCTCATGTCGTTCCACACCCGTAAGACCTTCGTTCATCTTCAGAACACAAATTATTTGTGATGAAATCCGAGAGGTATATTCTCGTCCATAGACAGCAATATAATCAACACTTTCAAGGTCCAGAAAGGTACTACAGACATCGTTAAAATAGTCCACGTGACTGCAGTGGTTCAACCTTAATGTTATGAAGCGATGAGAATACTTTTTGTGCGCCAAAAACAAAACAAAAATAACGACTTTATTCAACAAGCTCTTCTCTTCTGTGTCATTCTCATACACTGTTTACATTCAGCGCTTTCAGGTTCTACGTCTGAATGTCGCCTTCCACGGTTGTTTTGTGCTTCATTGAATACTGTAACTAAACCTACATTTCATTTCTTGTTGTGCTACCTGCTGCACCTTCATTATGGATTTAGACCTTTTTGCCAAGCTTCTGAGTAAAATAACACTTGGGGGTCTGAGTGCTGCTGGCATCACATCCAACATAAAAGGAAAATTAAATCAATAAGGAGAGTCTGATCTTACAAACTGATCGGAATAACAATGCGCTTCGTGATGCACAACACACGACCTTCTAAAACCTCACATCACATCCAGACAATACACACTCTCACCTTATCGATCCCAATCAGTACATAATGCGTTTAGAGAACTAATCCCATCTGAATAGTGCTCTTTACTATAATTATCCGTATAAAGCCTACTGTATCACATTTGATACTAAATTTCTAAGCCTCTAAATGATCAACATGATCACAACTTTGCTGACAAACCTGCTGCACATAATATACTGCATGCCTAGCAAATAAACGTAACCGCTCCTGTTTGAACAGCTCGCTCTAAGCGGGACTCGAACCCGGGTCTGCTGGCATGGGAGTCGGGTGCTCTAACAAGCTAAAGACCACAATCTCTAGTGTCAGTCGCTAGAGCGCCTCTTGAGATCAGGGGAGTGAGGTTCACATGCACAGATCTTACCGGCCTACGTCCGTTACATAAAGGCCTTTTAAAAGGCTGTGAAATCTTTACTGATTTTAAGAAAGTAACACCGTGTCCTAACCAGATACGATGCGATAAGATTCAAGCGACAAACAATTTGTCTGTCCACACCAGACGCAACTCGACTATGAAGCGCAATAAAGTCAATCAAAAATCACAGCCAGTCAGAAGAGAGCGTGGGCGGGCTCTCTCGGCACTCGCAACGAAATGGATAAGTACATAATCAAATTCATGAATATTACACCATTTTAACATTATAAAAATACATACTGAGTTACTGAAACAATCTTTGTCATAGAATACACTTGTCTGTTCACAGTGAGTTGACAGTTTGAACGTTCTTGTTTCCTTTCATTTATTTTGAAGATCTGAGGTAAATTGTTCGTTGTTGGTTTCAGTACGGCTATAAAAGACACACAAAATGATATTCAAACTCACATTAGACGCGCTTAACATTAAATAAAGCACATAAACAGTACCCGAGATAATCATTATCATACTTTGTGTTGTTGTTCGGCCGCAACATCGCAGAAAAACAGGACCCGTTTCTAAAATCATCGCGTGTCACTGTCATGGCTAGTTAGGACAAAAACTCTAATTAAAAAAAAAACATGGAAAAAAATACCTTTTATCGCGTGTCGCTGCGTCACGTCGCGTCTGGTTAGGACACGGTGAAAATGTAAGAGAGTCATTGACGAATAAGGTTTTTAAAAGTGTAAAAAAAACTTAATTGAGATATAAATAATTCTGAAGTTTTATTAAGTGTTAACAATGAGATTGTTTTTTTTAATTTTTTTATCAATTAACACTGCTTTTGTCATTTTTTTTACAAGATAGACAAAATTTCGGTTTTACCGAATGACACTTTTGGTTATACCGAATGACGATATTTTTAAATGATGCTAACAGGCTGATATCTAGCTAGCTAGCAAAAGGAAAATCAAACATTTTATATTTATTACAAGTTTTTAAAATATTACAACATCTTTCATGTTTTATAGCGGTTGTACCGAATGACCTGATGTTTGGGGGCATGCGTATGAGCAAGTGAAAACATGAATTTTTCAAATAGTTAAAAGAGAGTTAGTTTCTTTGCTTCACGACCATGTGGTCCTTTGCAGGTGTCTGAATGATGTCACATCCTGTCACATGATACTGACTGCATGACTTGATCCAAAATGGTCCCTTTATATTGGTCACTCCGAATGACATCAATGAAATTAATTTTTCCGGACATTCTTTCTCATAACAAAGCAATGACTTCTACACATAATTTTAATACCATTTTGCACTATGTTGATATATGATGTTATAAAATCATACCAGAATAAAAAATATATACATTTATTACATTTTAAGATATTTTAATCACAAATGAAATGGCTGTATTGGCCTTTGGACGGTTAAACCGAATGACCTTTTGACACTTCAAAATCTTTAAAATACCTTTATATGTAGCAAAATAACTTTTGGATTCAATAAAAGTGATCTAGTTGTACTACCTTACATACTTTGGATGTCATATCTTTGTTTTTTATTATTATTAAGGCCTTTGGACAAAAAAAATGACCCGTCACGTCACTGACCCAAGAATAACTTTTATATTGTTAGTAATATTTCAAGATGGACACTCAATGGACTGAAGCAACTTGATTTTCCACTTGATTATCCACAAATATGATCATCAGGCTTTTATTTGTTCATCTCTCAATCATCATTGTATTGCATTGCATTATGTTTTAAAACTACAGAGCTTTGATCATAAAACTAAGCTTTTAAATATCCTACTAAGACATATTATTGGCAGATATAGAGTGACGATTGATATTTATTTGCACTTCATGTCTGTTATGCTGTTATACTGATCTCATTGATTTACATTACAAGCATCAGAATTTCATCTTACTTTTTGGCCATATAAATTTAGGCATCTGCACCAAATGTCATATTTTGCTCAGTTTGAGCCTCTGAATAAAATTGAGCTGTTTTCCCCTCAATTTTTCATACTTTATGAGCCATAAAAGCCAGATGTATCAAATATGACACTCAACATAAAACAGACATTTCAAAATAAAGGTTCCAAAAGGGGTTTTTCACACCAATGCCATAGAGGAACCATTCTGGGTTCCCCAAAAAACCATTCAGTGAACAGTTATTAAAATAACCATTTTTATTCTTAATGTAAAGAACATTTTAATAATCTAAATAACCTTTTCCCACTATAAAGAACCTTTTGTGCAATAGAAATGTCCCATATATTAAAGTATTCATCAATGCCAATAAAGAACCTTTATTTTTAAGAGTGCATGCAAACTTTTTTTCTTTTATATTTTGTCTAAAGGTTCAATAAACTGTTCCATTTAACTATAATTTCGGACAATTTTTTTAAATGATACATTCCAAAGAACACTGGATATAATATCCGGCACGCCGCCATTCCCTATTCCCCCAGAACCCTATGAGACAAATAACAACAGATTCGGTAAAGATCTGCGTATCGACTGGTGCTTTGGAGTGCATCCTAGAGTATTACTCCACAGCTGTGCCGAGATCCTCCCTCTCGGAGCGAAACTCCCCTGAGATGGGAAACCCTATTGCTCCGCTGCCTCCGACAATCAGGAGAGTCCAGCGTCGGCGCTGCAACCGCCGGCTTCTCTTTGATCGTAATTGACTGCGGGGTCTGGGGCTTTGTCGGCGCTGTACACCTTTAGCATCTCATTTGGAGCATGGCAGCACAATGTGGTCTGAATGTCACACTCTCCTTGGGATAATCAATCGGAGCGATCAGATAGCGGACACCTGAGGGATGTGCTCCGGTGGCGTGGCACTGGCAAGGCCGGGCCAAGGACTGAACCTCTGTTGATTAGCTTGGGTGTTGCATTGTCAGAGGTGCGATCGATAGTTTGCATGCTTTCCACTACTGAGCATCACCACCTAGGCTTTTATAATCCCTCATATTGTGCTTTTTTACATGTTCAACTTTCTTTAGTGTGTAATATTGCTGGTTGAGCATGAAAAAGCTCTGCAAAGTCCATCCAGCTGGAGTTATTCTCTATATCAGTGTTTCTGAACTCCCTGAAACGCCTCCATTGTAATCTTGAGTTTTCTTCTGGGAACGAACACGTCACAATATTCCTCATTTAAATAATTCATACCCAGAATAAAGGGGCGGGGCCTGGTTGAGTTAGTTAGTAGTGTGTTGAAACTGGCGATTAAGGGGCGGGACATTTCCCAAACACTAATCACAACACACTGCCCCAGCCGACCAATCAGAGCACAGTGAGCTTATCAGAAGGAGGGGCTTCATAGAGACAGGAACTAAACAGAGCGTTACTGACAGACTGGGAAGAGAGGAGCTGCAAAAATGGAGAATATGGGAAAAATAAGGAGTATTTTGAACATTTAAACATGAAAACCAGTTCTAGTAGAGCCCAAAAACAAAATCTAATCGAATATGTTTGCTTGTTTAAGTCAGCATTTCCTTTCTGACAGCTTGTTTACTGTAGAGTTCATGTGAGTTTTAGGCCCACACAAAATCTGCACCCACTGAAAGCTCTGCAGATGTCCACAGGACATTTAGAAAGTTATGTACTTCCCCCGCTTCTTGTGTGTTTGTTTATAAAATATTTTGGCTAATTTGATTATGATTTCTGCTAGGGCAGAGCAGAATATGATTGTCACGCGACAGTCGGTTGCTATATCATTTACACTGAGGAAGAACCTGTTAGTGTAAAGCTGTTTTTACACTGATGTAAGTCGGATAATCAGTGTAAAAACATTTTACATTAAGAATTTATGTTATGAATAATTTGATAATTTGGTTTGTTCCATCAAGTACCCAAAAAAAAGTAACTGAGATTGAGTATCTTTCACCTCTTAAGTATTTCATTTCACTGGATTATCAAAAAAATAACTAATACCAAATGATTATTTATTAATAAATCATATAGTCGCTTTGGATGAAAACATCTGCAAAATGAAAAAAAAATAAACATTTTTTTTTTTTTTAATTGAATTTCCAACAACAAAAATATTGTGATATACACTACCATTCAAAGGTTTGGCGTCTGTATGATTTTTTATGAAAAAAAAAAAAAGTCTCTTATGCTCAACAAGGCTGTATTTACTTGATCAAAAATACAGTAAAAATTCTGAAATATTATTACTATTTAAAATAACGTTTTTCTATTATAATATGCTTTAAAATGTAATTTATTCCTGCGATGCAAAGCTGAATTTTCAGCATCATTACTCCAGTCTTCAGTGTCAGATTTGCTGCTCAAGAAACATTTCTGATTATTATCAATGTTAAAAACAGTTTTACTGCTTAATATTTTTTGTGGAAACTGTGACATTTTTCCAGTATTATTTTACGTTCAAAAGAAACAGCATCCTTGCTGAGTAAAAGTACAGATTTCTGAACTTTTGAACAGTTTTGAACAGTGAACTGCAACCGATATAGAATTACTCAGTGTGTTATAAGAGTTTGTTCATATCAATCAGCTCTACTTCCATCAAGAGTGTTGCATGCTCAAATTTTGCAAAATTCAATAGATTTCCATCCAGTTTCTGCTCAAAAACACAAAAAAATCTGTGGATGTCACCTAAGGCTGTCTTTTCTTCAAAGCAGGTCAAGAATGTGTCTCCACCATTCTTTAAACGCATCTAAAGTGCACTGGTGTGTGTCAGCAAGCCTTGAACACATTAAGCACAGTGTGATTATTGATAATGAAATGAGAGGGATATCTAATTGGAATTCCTGTATGTATTAATAGTCATAACTCCTGATGCCCTTCAAGATCAAATTAAAGATTCGTCAGGACTGTGGTCATCTATCTGGTAAATCAGTCGCAGGAACTAAAATGACTCTGTCCGTCCGTTTCACATAAACAGAAGATCTAATGACCAGAGCTTGTGAACCAGAGCGCTAGTAATTTCTCATGTGGGATTCATGTGACAAGGGTGTTGGCTCTGATTTATTCTCCAAGAGCCGACACGTCGCACCTACCTGTCTTGCGCCGGACGGCCGACTCATCACGCAATAGAAAGGGTCAGAAAGCTGAAAGTCCACCACATCATTTTTCTCAGGATTATGAAACGAGTTTCTTCAGTGACAAAATCATGTGTTGATCGATGACTAAGCCCAAAAAGGCAGGAAATTATATTTTTACTGTCCTTTTAAATTCTGAATGGAATATTTCATGCTTTTTTCCCACGTTCTTGGTCTTTGTAAAGAGAACATATCTGCGGGCGGCAATTACAGGCCCAGAACACCGCTGGAACGGCTATTGTAAGGTCACAGTGTGCAAATGTGTTGCCGAGATAATGTCTCTGTACTGTTTAGCATCTTCATTAAGGTTTCATTAAGATGAATTGCAAAAAGAATTTATTCAGTCAGCTTAGAGTTGGAGGCTTTTTCTGAATATGATCTGAGCCAATTTTAGTGGTTCACTAATGCTGAATCTGTTAAAATGGCCGAACTGCAGATCTGGAGGTTTGGAGTAAAAGTCACATTATTTTAAGCCAAGTTATTTCAAAACAATAACGATATTTGGATTTTACACAATTTGACCAGTAGGTTTTGCCTAGTCTGCAATGATGTGTGTATGATGTGTTTTATGTCACAATGTCAAAGATATGGCTTTACTTCCTGTTCGGTATCCTTGCAAAATCTAGAAACTGAAATCATGTGTGTATGCATTGAACTTAGCATTTTCTACTGATTACTTTAAAAAAGAAAAAAGATTGTTTTTTTGTTTTTTTTTAAGGAATTAATATTTTTTATTCAGTAATGATGAATTAAAGTATGGAAGCTTGTTTCCGCCACTGAATAAAAAATAAAAAAAGGTAATTGTGACCACTGACCACTTTTCTCAGAATTACAGGATATAAACTCATAATTGCTACAAAAATCTCAAACTGTGAGAAAAACGTCTGACTTTTTTTCTCTCAATTCTGACTTTTTTTCTTGCAATTCTGACTTTTTTCTTGCAATTCTGACTTTTTTCTCTCAATTCTGACTTTTTTTCTTGCAATTCTGACTTTTTTCTCGCAATTCTGACTTTTTTTTCTTGCAATTCTGACTTTTCTCTCAATTCTGACTTTTTTTCTCTCAATTCTGACTTTTTTCCCGCAATTCTGACTTTTTTCTTGCAATCCTGACTTTTTTCCTCTCAGTTCTGACTTTTTTACTCTCAATTCTGATCTTTTTCTCGCATTTCTGAATTCTTTTCTCAGAATTATGAAATATAAACTTGCAAGTACCAAGTCCAATTTTGAGGAATTGTGTTTATAACTCACAATTCTGACTTTATAACTCACAATTGCAAATTTATATCACACAATTCTGAGAAAAAAAAAGTCAGAATTGTGAGATAAAAAGTCGCAATTGCCTCTTTTATTTTTTATTCAGTGGCGGAAACAAATTGAAAGTAAAGACATTTATAATTTCATGTACAAATAATCCTGAAAAAATGTATCACAGTTTCCTCAAAAATATGAAGCAGCACATTGATCAACATTTCAACATTGATAATAATCAGAAATGTTTCTTGAGCATCATATTAGAATGATTTCTGAAGGATCATGTGACACTGAAGACTGGAGTAATGATGCTGAAAATTCAGCTTTGATCACAGCAATAAATTACATTTTAAATTATATTTGAACAGAAAACAGTTATTTTAATTTGTAATAATATTTCACATTTTTACTGTTTTTACTGTATTTTTTATCAAATAAATGCAGCCTTGATGAGCAAAAGAGACTTCTTTAAAAAATCATTTAAAAAATCTTGCCAACCCCAAATTTTTGATTGATAGTGTATCTTGAATTAAGTTTATTTTTCTCACACTGTTAGCAAACTGTTTTGGTTACACTTTATTTTAAGGTGACATAGTTACATTGTACTTACTCAAATAAGTACTGAATAATATTAATTAACTTACTATAGAGTTACAGTTAGGGTTAGTTACTTGTAATTATGCATAATTTACTGTTATTACTACAGTAAGTACATGAAGTAACCTTAACATAAAGTGTTACCATTTTTTTTTTTCTTGTTTCGAGCATAAATCTTAAACAAGAAAAAGCACTTTGCCAATGGGGTCTGTAAAATAAACTTAAACAAGTTAATTCCTCTGGAAACATGTCATATTATATCTTATGTGATTTCAAGTAAATGTATCTTATTTTAAGTGTATTTCGATGTTTTTGCTGTAAAACAAGACAAAAGCACAGATTAAGATAGAGGATATCTCTGCACACCTTCTCTGCTCAGTCTCTAAAGCATGTCGCGCGTTCATCTGTTTAAGGAGCGCACAAGTGTTTTCTGTCAGTCTAAGTGACCCATTTATTTCGGTGGAGGGCTGTCTTGTTCCTCGCGTTCATGCTAATGACTGAGGGGGGAAGGTTGGTGACTCATATGTTTAACAGCACTGTCAATATCCTCTCATTTTCAAGCCCCCGCATTCTCCCTCTCTATTCTCTAACACTCGTCTATCTCTCGCCGTCGTTTCTGCCTCCGCTCAATCAATACAGGTCAGCAATAATGTATGAGTCAAGCCAGGCTTCTCCACTCCCGTCTTTTCCTCTGTACATTGCTGGTGTTAAACACCGTGCTTCCGTTTTGTACCTTTATGCATTTCCCCGAAACCACCTGGATGTATTTCTAGACATCATATTTATTCCTGCAGCCCGAAGCGCCGCGAGGGAAAATCGAGAAATTATTTTCCATCTGTGTTTAACTCGACTCTCCCTCTCTTTCTTCTCAGCTAACAAATGTATTTTCTGCTCCATTTTGGTTGGAGGACTGTTAAAATGTCGAGTTTTCTTGAACGTCATTCATGTGCTTGTGATGTTCATCGAATAATAACATAAATTCGAAACTTTATGACACACGTTGCACTATACTTGCAGAGTTTGTGTCATTTTTTGGAGCTCGACAGCTGCTGAACTCATTCACGTCCACTGTATGGAAAAATAATAGAATGAAATAACATTGCGTTCCTGGAAAGAAATGCACACTCAAGTTGGGATGAAAATGGACAAACCTGGCGGTTGGGTTAAATGTTTGTTCAGCCTGCTGGGTAGTTTTATTTAACTCAACTATTGTTTAAAAATGACTGTATTGCTTGCTTAAAATGAACCCAAAGTATGTTGGAAATTAACATTTATTAATATGTTTAATAAATGAACATTAATACGTTTAATGAATAATAATTAAACAATAAACATTTATTAAATTGCTCATTAATAAATGTTCACCTTTTGATTATTACTGTTTCCTCTAGTAATTATATGTCTGATTTTTAATTTCCAACCTATTTTGGGTTCATTTTAAGCCAGACATATAGCCATTTTTAAACAATAGTTGAGTTAAATAAAACTGCCCAGCACGTTGGATCAAACATTTAACCCAACCACTGGGTCAAAACAACCCAATCGCTGGGTTTGCCCATTTTTAACCCAGAATATTTTTTTTTAGAGTGTACACTACCATTCAAAGGTTTGAGGTCAATAAAATTTTTCTTTTCTTTTTTTTTTTTTTTAAATCTGCCCACCAAAGCTGCATTTATTTGATCAAAAATACAGTAAAAATCTGAAATATTATTACTATTTAAAATAAGTGTTTTCTATTGTAATCTATTGTAAAATGTAATTAATTCTTGTGATGCAAAGTTGAATTTTCAGCTTTGCATCACATGATCCTTCAGAAAGACAATGGAGAACTATTCCGTCTGTTCCTAACATTTACACAAACTTTACATAACATGAACCAAATATTTCAGAGTGTTCCTTCTTCCAGACTTCATCTCATCTCTTTCTCTCCTGCCCTCCCACTCACCCTACACTAATAACATGGCAGGACACTTTCTGAAACAGCAGTCATTCCACATCTCTCACTTTCTCTGCATGTAGTCGGGGATGTGCGCCCCCACGGGGAGAACGAACACGTCCTTAGAGGGATTACGGCCCTGTTGATGTGCCACACGTGTCTCTTAATTAAAAACAGAGCTGAATCTGGCAAACTTGGTCCGGAGAGCGCACAGCCCCCCTGCTCTCGGACGCATCTATTAGCCAATGCCCCGCTGCTTTAAAATGTGTTTGGGTACGAGTATGAATGAGATGCTGTATTACTGGCGAAACAGATTTAATTAAGCATGACGAATGAAGTGATGTAGCACTTCACGCTAAGACAGAGCAAGACGGATTAGGAAGTCATGCTAGAGGGATCACAGGACCGAGACTCCAGACCTTACAGAGTCTCTAAAGGCACATTTTTAATGCATGAATCTAGTTGTTGCCTACATAGGGAGCATTTTAAGGCTAATGTTAGTATGGTCATGCTTCCTTCTAAGAACTTATTTGGCCAGATTTTAAGGAAACAGCATGCATCCTTGGTGGACAATGTAATTTTAGAAAGAATTGCAACAAGTTTAGTGAAAACAACCAAATGCATGATACCCCACAGATCATTTATTACAGCTTGTTAAATTTGCAGCTATTTGGGTGTGAGCAAAAACACACCGTTTTTGTGTGTGTCCCTTTAAATGCAAATGAGCTGCTGTTCCCGACCCCCTTTCCAGAAGAGGGCGGAGCTTTAACAGCTCATGCTTCGATTGCTCAACAACAACAAAGCTGGAGAATCTCACGCAGACAAAATGACGACGGTGTTCAGCCTTACATTGTTCAAACCGGAGTCGGACACTGATGGAGAGACTCAGGAAGAAGTTACAACTTTTAGACGTTTCTGAATGGTTAGTGGATAAATTTATGTAGTTGCTGTGGAGTTGATTCAACTCATCGACTAGCATGTGCCGTCATGTTAATCTTTGTGCAACAACTAAAGCAGCCCAACATGGCCTCACCCCCTTTGTTGCGTGTTTTGCCATGGCGTTAAAACGGGTACACCGTTGTCGTTTGCAAAAACAAAATGGCGGCGCCGTGGGTGGAAACGTGCAGATTAAGGGGCGGTAATATTATAATAAGATCCCCTTCCTACATCACAAGGGGAGCGAAATCTGAGCTTCTTGTTTTTTCACATGCTTGCAGAGAAAGGCTTGCCAAAACAAAGTTACTGGGTTGTCCTTTTCCATGTTTTCTGGGTTGGTAGATGCACCGGGGACCCAATTATAGCACTTAAACATGAAAAAAGTCAGATTTTAATGATATGTACCCTTTAAAAAAATCTTACCGACCTCGAACATTTGAACAGTAGTGTGCATCTGAAAATTTCTCATTATACTGTATACTGTCATACTAAAAAAATTGTATGTGAGGCACAATGCATTATGAAACAAAAGTAGCATGCAACTTAATGTCACATGACCTCGTTACACCAAAATAAACATGGTTATTTTGCATATTTAGTCTAATTTCATATAAAAAATTTCTTGGTAGGCACATCAAATACTTTAAAAAAAAGATATAAGTGGACAGAGTTGTTGCCCGTGTCCCAAAACTGGTCACTTATAAGAGTTTGTGACATTCAGGTAGTGTACAGCAATGCAGCTCATAGGTTTTGGAACACAGCCACTGTTTTCCCATTACACGTTAGATTTCATTGTGCACCCTAACAGCTGGCTGGTTCAGTGGTAACGTGATCAAGACACACAGTCTGTGTGGCAAAACATACTCATTTATAATCGCATGAGCGTTTTCATTTAAAGAGAATGTCTGAATCGATACCGCACCTCCCATCTTCACTAACAAACACAGTTACCATTTGATTTACAAAACAAATCCTGTTTGTTGTTTCTCAGGCTGTACTAGACTCAAAGTGCAATGCTCGTAACACTAGCGTTAGGTCATAAGCGTCGCATATTATAGAGGATCCCATCACATTAATATTACATTAGAAATTAGGCGCAGAGCGAGAGAATGGATGTTGTGCTTTCAGCGGTTGGCGGTGAAATGCATCTTTTTGCACGCTCACTGTCTAGAAACAAGCAACAGAATTCAATCAGCTTCTGAGACCCGTTGGAGATATTCAGAGCTCTATTGGAGCCTCGTCCTATAACTAAAGCCAAAATACAAAAAAGAATGAAGGAAAGAGAAAAAATACAAGAATTCTTGAGCAACAGAGCGTAAACAACAACAGTTTCAATAGCCAAGGACTAGCTGTCTCTGCTGTTACACAAACAAATATGCGTTTCTTCAACTTTCTTCAGCTTTTATTAAAGGGGTCCTTGATTATGAATTCACTTTTTAAACTTCAGTTAGTGTGTAATGTTGCTGTTTGAGGATAAACATCATCTGCAAAGATATGACTCTGAAAGTTCAATGCAAAGAGAGATATTTTCTTTTACAGAAATCGCTTTTTAAGGACTACAACAAACAAAAACAAGCTTCTTCCCGGGTTAGTGACATCACAAACTCTAAAATTTACATAAACCCCGCCCCCGAGAACACACAACAAAGGGGGTGAGGCCATGTTGGGCTGCTTTAGAGAAGAGGAAGAGTTGTTGTAGTAGAGTGTTGTTATCATGCCGTCATTTTACACCGGACTGCTTCACAAACGAGGGTCAATTTGCACAAAAGATTAACATGACGGCACATGCTAGTCGATGAGTTGAATCAACTCCACAGCAACTACATAAATTTATCCACTAACCATTCAGAAACGTCCAGTTTCATTCTAAAAGTTGTAACTTCTTCCTGAGTCTCTCCATCAGTGTCCGACTCCGGTTTGAACAATGCACCGTTACTGTCAATCCTCGTTTTGGCTGCGTGAGATTCTCCAGCTTTGTTGTTTTTGAGCAACCGAAGCGCGAGCTGTTAAAGCTCCGCCCTCTTCTGGAAAGGGGGCCGGGAGCAGCAGCTCATTTGCATTTAAAGGGACACACACAAAAACGGCGTGTTTTTGCTCACACCCAAATAGGGGCAAATTTGACAAGCTATAATAAATGATCTGTGGGGTATTTTGAGCTGAAACTTCACAGACATATTCTGGGGACTTATATTACATCTTGTGTAAAGGGGCATAATAGGTCCCCTTTAAAACTAAAACTTATTTTGGTTTTTGTTATGTTATATTGATATTCTGTTCAAAAGCCAAGGACTAATTGTCATTCAAAATGATAATAGAAAAGAAAAAAACTATGAAAATGTAGTTTTAAATAATCAAGGCATGTTTTCCCACTGTATGTCAGTAAATAAAAAGAAGCAAAATTATATTTACCATTTACTGAAAAACAGTGGAAAACATGTCTTGATTATTTTTAAACTACATTTTCATTGCTTTTTTTAATTTTCTATTAATCATTTTGAATCTAAATGGCAATAAATGGCTGTTTGGTTGAAATTATGTTTCCCCTGATTGATAAAAAAAAAACTGTTTTATGCCATTTATGAGGCTGAAAAACATTGAGATTTATTATCATTATATATTTTAGCTACATCAACCAACCCTATTCTCACCTAAACCTAGAGAAAGTGAAGATATTATGAACAGAATATTTATATTTTGCATCATTTACAATCAATGTATAATTGTTTCAAATTATGCAAAAAGTGTTAAAAAAAAAAAAAAAATGTATTTAAAAGTTATAGTATGTAGTAAGTTATAAAATTAGACAGGAGAAGGCCATTTTATTTCCACCACAGAATGCTATTAATCATAACTGATACTGTGGGGAAAATTTTCATGACATTTCAGTCTATCTTAGAATCTGTTAGTGAATAAATTAGATAAACTAGTGTGAGTGTCAAGGGAGTTTATTCCTAAAAGTCAAGCGTGCCAAAAATGCCCTTAGCTGAAGAAACAGCCATATATAAAACTGTGGACGCACACTTATTCAGTATTCAGCTCAAGCTCGACGGTGTTTAGGCTCCTTCCACGGACTCGCAGGGCTGCGAAAAAGCATCTTGTTATTGATCCCAGCCATGTTCCGTCTCTATTATCCGTCATCCAATCGGATGGCAGCTGCTCTGTTATGATAGCGTCAGTGTCACAGAGGCGCATAAATTCTTAGGCGTTCTTGTGGCGGAGCTGGATAAATGGATGTGAAATAATACCATGAAAGAGCCAACATGGCATGGCAGGGAATTTCACTGGGAGCTCATTAGGAAAACACGTTCCTCGATTTCCGCGGTGGAATGGAGAGGCGTGCTGATTACATTTTTCAGTGTGCGGTATATTCATGGATGACATTTAATCGGAAGCATTTGGGTTTTACTGCTCTCACTCTTTCTCTCTGTTTAGGCGAGAGGGCTGGGTGATATAGCTAAAATATATAATAATCTCTTAATATTTTCCAGCCTTTTAACAATTTTCACTATATAGTTTGGCATTTATGTTCGTATATGGCATAAAATATATTTTTTTTATCAATCAGGGGAAACACAATTTCAACCAAACAGCCATTTATTGCCATTTAGATTCAAAATGATTCATTCAAAAATAAAATAAACTGTGAATATCTAGTTTAAAAATGATGGAGGAATGTTTTCCTACACTGTTTTTTCTTTTTCTTTTAGTAAATAAAAAGAAATGAAATGATATTTTATTATTTCTACTAATGAATAAGAGCAAATTTTACCGACAATTATTGGAAAACTTCCATAAACAACCAATCATGAAAATGAACTGATTCACGTAATATCATTCAAGCTCTGAATCAATTGTGTTGTTGAAGTTTTTAATCAATTCTATTGTCAGGGTTTGAATTAATTTATTAAAATGGACAGTTTAAACTGATTCACATAACAAAAATGAATCATTGAAATTCAAGATTTGAATCAATTTGAACTGATTCACATAAATGAACTGTTAAAGTTTAAGTTTTGAATCAGTCCATTATTTAAGTTTTGAATCATTTCATTGAATCTAATGATTTGAACTGATTCACGTAAATAAATCGTTCAAGTTTTGAATCAGTTCATTGAATCTGATGATTTGAACTGATACAATTAAATTAATCGAATTTGCCAACTCTAACATTATTTTTGCAACTCAAGTTTAAATTAGTTATAAACCAGGTTTCTATACTTACTATACTAGACATTTTGGAAATGCAAAGATGCAAAGACAATTTAAAAAAAAAAAAAAAAATAGTCTAATGACATTCTTCAGCAAACTTTGACCAGATATAAAGCACAATAAAATCATCACAAAGTTGCTTAATTTTATAACTGGCAGCAAAAACACAGATTTACTGTGAATGGTCAATATATCGTACAGCCTTACAGATGGTGAGAAAGCAAACAAACATCTTTCCACAGCCATGAGACATGAATTTAGAAGTGAACGGCTTTAGTCTTTACTCAGAAGGGAGAATATTGTGTTTGAGTACGTCTGTGACTGTGGTATATGGGTTAGTTTTGGCAGCCGATGCGGGACGTGATCAAAGTCCAGCCTGCAGATTTGCGGATGGAGAACAGCGGGTCTCCCGGCGCAGGCGTGACCGGTGGCGCGGGTGGGCTAATGCACATCCACCTGGATACCGGAGACCGCAGGGGGAGATGAGAGCGTTCCTGCTGCAGGACAATATCAGATACACTCCCCTATCAAACATGAGCCGGTACGCATGTGTGTGTGTAGTGATTTGCTATCTTTTCCCTCTCGTGACAGCGAGATGAGTCTCAGACACGAAAAAACAAACCTGCAGCAATACCCGCAGGTTATGTAAACGAACCGCAATCGCAGACGGGTGTTTCTGTATTCCCTCATGTGTTTGTGACCTTGAGGAGGCTACATACAGTATATATTTACACTGTGGATAGCAAAAGGGCTGGTGCTTCAGTCTGTACTAAAATATCAATACCAGTATGCAGCAAAAACACTCAATTCGGATCCCTGACTGAGGTTTCACACTAGGTTTGGTCAGAAACAGAGTTTGGTCTCCAAAGGCAATTTATTGAAAGGCAAGCAGCAAAACGATTCTGATACTATAGTAATCGTGACCGGTAGCAGTAAATTAAAATGGTTACTTTCATACTGCAATCTGGAGTTCAAATATGCCATTAATTTAAAAAGTTTAATTTTATGTTCTTTAATTTTACATTAAAAAAATGTACATTAAAAATTGTTCAGTAATAAAAGAAGAACAAATAATCAAATTACAAACAATATCACTAATACAATATAGCAAACATACAAATGAAATAAACAGTGCTTTTCAGGTTGGAAAACTGTATCTTCACTGTATAAATTAAACATCCTTATTAAAGACACAAAAGTTATTCAGTCAAGAGCAGCGAGTAATTTTTTCTTTGTCCTTTGTTGTTTGATGAACATTAAAACAGACAGCAGCATGAATATTAGGCTGCTGTCACTTTAAGAGCGAATGCATGGATCTAATATACTGATGCTGTTACACATGCATTTACTTTCTCAACTGTTTACGCTTACTTAAGAAATAACCGAATATGTTTACTAGGATACTCGCTATTTTTGACATAATTTTGTGTGAATTTATCTGCTCAAGTGCAAGAAGACGTTTGAGACGCGGCTTACTGGGTGCGCGCTTCGGATGTTTGCTGGCACAAAACTTTCCACACAGAACGAAATGAGCTCCCTTTCGCGTCTTCTTACGCTTGAACATTTAAATTGTCAAGGCTTAAACATTCATGACGATGCAGCGCTGGCCCGTCAACTGTCCCGAGCATCATTCATGTTTGTTAATGTTCATGCATTGTTAGAATTCATAAAAATGTTACCGGCCAACTAGTGAGTAACACCATTTCATATACTCGCCAACACCGATTTTTACTCTCATTCGGCACTTGGCGAGTGTTCATTTTAGGCTCTGCTTCTATATATTACCATTATTATTAAAAATCATTATTGCTGGTCTTCAATGATAATTGCAATTGACTGTAGTGCATTTATGCCAACAAATTATATTGTCCAAAACATCACTTCAAAAAACCTAGGGAGTTCAAAATGTTTCATTTTTAGTGCTTTCAATATCAAAATAGTGCAAGAATATGGATGTAGAATTGCAACAAAATTTATATTTTTGTGCAAAAGATAGAGTTAAGCTCATTCAATAGCATTTGTAGCAATGTCGTTTTACAACATAATAGAAATAATAATAATATTAATAATTTTTACAAACAAATACTTTGGTTAGGCACGTACAATGTAAGTGAATGGGATCAAATTTTGAAGGCCATCAAACACTGAACTGGACTAGATTTAAAAAGCAACAGTATGAACACAAAGAGGTCTGAGACCAAGTTCCTATTTAAGTGGACCAGAAAATGACCTGAGTCCTCTTTCAGGGACAGGGACAGTGTGAATGTGAAGAGAACTGGGTCCTTGTTCACCTCTTGGTCCACTTAAAGGAGTCCGAATTTGGTTCTTTTAAAGAGGACTTAAGTGTGAAAACACCCTTAGTTTCATGCAGTATGTGCGTCCTGCTCTTGCGACCCGAGCCTCAGGCTTCCGCCAATTAGTGACTGTAAACTCTGAGCTTACCTATCACAAGCACCGCTGATCCACAATTAACTTATCCATAACATCTTATCAGAGCTCTCGGAGGACAACAGATGCTCGGCCAGCACTTGCCCTGAATGCGGCTCGTCTGATGTGCTTCCAAATGGCATGGAGAAGCAGGCAGGGCTTCCTAAACTGGCAGCGGATGTAAATCAGGTACTACAGAGATGAGCATTAACAGTGAGGATTTTAAATGATGAGTGATTCACCAAAATGACTTGAGAAAGTCAGAAAGTTTTAGTCCTCTATTTTGTCAACAACAATATTGCAGATAAATTAATAACACCATATCCTAACCAGACGCGATGCGTTAAGATTCCAGCGACAAACAATTTGTCTGTCCACACCAGACGCGACACGACTCTGAGACGCGATAAAGTCAATCAAAAATCACAGCCAATCAGAAGAGAGCGTGGGCGGGCTCTCTCAGCACTCGCAACGAAATGGATAAGTACATAATCAAATTCATGAATATTACACCATTTTAACAGTATCAGAAATACATACTGAGTTACTGAAACAATCTTTGTCATAGACAAATACACAATGAGATGACAGTTTGAACGTTCTTGTTTCCTTTTATTTATTTTGAAGATATGAGGTGAATTGTTCGTTGTTGCTTTCAGTATGACTACACAAAATGATATTCAAACTCACATTAGACACGTTTAAAGGGGGGGTGTAATGCTATTTCATGCATTCTGACTTATTTACACTGTTAAAGAGTTGCATTCTCATGCTAAACATGGCCAACGTTTCAAAACAACACGAGTTGGACGTATGACAGAGTATTTCTGTGCCAAATACACTACTTCCGGTTTCGGACTGGGTTTTTTTCGAGTGTGTCCTGTATGACGTCAAAAGAGAGCGGAATTACTTGTATAGGCACTTCTCCCTGATAAGCGCACACACACATCACCCAGAGCAAGAGGAAGAGCACGCCCATCAACGCGCTTCGTTCGGGATACAATGGCTGTGTCCCAATTCAGGGGCTGCATCCTTTGAAGGCTGCATACATCATCGAGGCAGTCTCATTTAAGAAAAATAAGCGTTAGATTGCAACGTAAGAAAGAAATTACAGTATTTTACACCTCACAATGAATATCAGTCAATTTTATTACGGTTACTTTTCTTAAATATGACATCCTTGATGAAGTATTCAGCCTTCAAATGCGATCTCCGAAGGATGCAGCCTCCGAAATGAGATGCAGCTCCTGTCAACAGAGGAGTGTGTTTTTGGTTGTGAGGGAAAGATTACCTTTTTCAGCTTCCCAAAGATCCCAGCGTCAAGGGAACAGTGGATGAAGTTTGTTTTTTCGGGGCAGCAACGGAGTTGTGCATGTATGTTTGTTTGTTCCCGGGATTTCGGTGATGAATACTTTGTAAACAAGTCCCAGTTCGGCGCTGGATTTGCAGATCGCGGGTGGTGAGTAAAGCTGCATCAGATGTCTGTGTTTTGTTGGCAATCGGCACGCAAGTGCATATAATGTAAACAACAATAACGTTTTTGTTCCCTTTTTATTTATAATGATGTCACAGCTAGCAGACGATCTCTACGCAAAAGCTGCGCGCGCTCGTGACTTTAGCTCCGCCCACGGCACTGACGGCAGTCACGCCTCCAGGAGCTCGGCTTGTTTCGGAAAGACTCGGTTTAGCGTATCTATCTTTTATAAATATGATAAATAAATAAATAAATAAAGTACGTAAACATTACTTGAGATTATCATCGCCATACTTTGTGTTGTTGTTCCAGCCGCGACGTCGCAGAAAAATTGAAACCGTTTCTAGAATCGTCACGTGTCGTCGTTGCGGCTAGTTAGGACAAAAACTCTGATTAACATGGAAAAATACCTTTTATCGCGTGTCGTGGCGTCGCGTCACGTCTAGTTAGGTGTAATGAGTTTCAAAAATGCCATTAAACACTGCTAAACAGGACAGACTCATGCAGAACTGAACAAACATGACCCTCGTTTGTTCAGTTTGCTTCAGTTCATTTATGGACTCGTCTCATTTATTGGCACTACGACGGGCGTATTTGTTCAGTAAACTCATCTAATCAATGAAACGCTCCTTTCGAGTCTGAACTAAAACTCGTCTTTGAAGACAGAAAAAAGAGAAATATCCACCAAAACGACTTTGCATACTGTACGAGTCCCTTGACAGCAGAGAGGAACGGTTCATTCACTTAAAAGATTTATCCAAAAACACTGAGGGAGAATTCACTAAGAAAGATTAGCATCATTTGCATGCTATTATTTTAGCACGATGCACTAAAGGAATTATGCAAATCAGATAACACCAGAAACACGGCCAGAAAATGTGCTAAATCTTGCAGGCCGGCTGTGAGTGGTGCAGATCGGGTGACTCTACTGTAACTGTACAGATTTCAAAGGTGAAATAGACAAAAAAGTATCAAATTAATGCAGGCAGTAAAAGCACAATGTTAACTGAGGCAGACAAATTGCACAGGCTTTTGTGAATATGATGCATTCACAACTTTGCACAGAAAAGGAGGTGTATGTGCCTTAATTTATGACTTAATTTTAACCATATGACCTAGGTGCTACAGTATAGTCACCTGCTTCTCAGTTTTTCCTGAGAAAAAGACTTCAGCAGTCTCACAATGTCTATTTTTTATTTAGGTTTGCAGCAAACACACATGACCTAGTCTTTCTCAGGTAAGTTGACATGTAACTACGACTATGCATAACAACAACACAACAAAAAAAGTTTTCTAATTTCCATCATTAAGTGGGTAATGCCATATTCTGCAGTGTTTCGCAAGCATTCTATTGTCTTCAGGCCGTTTTTGTAAAGGGTATGCTATAAATACCAACCAGACCCACCTTTATTCGCTCACATGTATAAAGACCTGTAAATATGTAAATATGAACCTTTTATATTGTCACATTACATTTTTTTTTTTTTTTTTTTTTTTCAAAAAGACTGAAAAGCATAAATGTTGTGTATTATATTGTTGTGCATAAGCTTCAGTTAAGTACTTTAGTAGTAAACACAAAAAGTGGCAGCAAGCAACTCAAACATCAAAAATCATTTAAGTCTATAGTTTAACTTCTTAGTGCTAGATTGATATTTGGCCCAATGTTTTGTGATTAAAAATAAAATAAAATAAAATAAAATAAAAATGATTTATCCAGCAAAACAGTGTGTATATTGCCCAATACTGCACAACTGGTTAGTGAATTTACCTCACAGACTACTGTCTGTAAACACAGAGAGATTTGTGAGCTGTACTTCTCTAAAAAAAAAAAAATAATAATAATATAATAAAAATAATTAAAAAAGAAATAAAAAAATAATAATAATTAAAAAAATTAAAAATAAAATAAATTATAAAATAAAATAAAAATGTAAAAAATAATTAAAAAAGTACTAATTAAAAATAAAATAAAATAAAAATGTAAAAAAATTAAAAAGGAAATCAAATAAAAAAATTAAAAATAAAATCAAATAAAAATAAATAAAATAAATTATAAAATATACATGTAAAAATAATAAAAAAATACTAATTAAAAATAAAATAAAATAAAAATGTAAAAAAGAAATCAAATAAAATAATTAAAAATAAAATTATAAAATCAAATAAAAATGTAAAAAAATAATTAAATAAAAAATAAAATACTAATTAAAAATAAAATCAAATAAAAATGTAAAAATCAAATAAATAAAATAAATTATAAGATAAAATAAAAATGTAAAAAATAATAAAAAAATAAACAAATAAAATACTAATTAAAAATAAAATAAAATTTAAAAAAGAAATCAAATAAAATAATTAAAAAAAAATAAAATAAAATAAAATAAATTATAAAATAAAATAAAAATGTAAAAAATAATTAAAAATAAAAAATAAAAATAAAATTATATAAAATAAAAAAATCTAATCAAATCAAACAAACATGATTTATCCATCAAAACAGCATGTACAGTGCACAGCATAAATGAGTACACCCCCTGTGAAACTTCTGAAAGTCAGCAATTACTCAATTACTTAGAAGACATGTTAGGGTTCTTTAGAGATTTAATGTTCCAGCAAGTCTGCTTAATCAAGTCAAAATTATTCAGGAAAATAAAATTTTCTTATCAAGGTGATAAATTGTTGTGTAGCAAAAATGAGTACACCCTCCTAAAAGTTACTAAATAAAACTGAATAAAAATTTTCTGGTGTAAGTTTAAGGCAATGTTTGATCAACAGGTAAGTATGTTGAACCAAAACATTTAAAGAGAAGTCATTTCTTGACAATTAAAAGTGTTATATAGCCCACTGAATCATTCTCAGACTTAATGCTGACAACAATGGAAGCACTTGAGAGAGAACTGTCAGGAGACTTATTTCTTAGCACAAAAGAGGACAGTGGTACAAGAGGATTACCAAATCATTGTTTTAAGTGTGAAAATATAGCAAAAGTAACACAGAAATTCAAAAACAATGGACTTGTGACAAGGCCCCTGAAATAATCAGGCTTTCATTTTAAGCTTTCATGTAGTGATGAGAGATTTTTTTGCTAGACAAAGAGCAGGAGAAATACCAAGCGAGTGTCTCAGAGCCAGCAAACGCTATGAAAAGAGTGACTGCTTATCTCACAGAGTAAGATGCAGCCTGCAGAAATGACATGCATGGTTGTTGTTCTCACTGGATCTACCTACTGTAGCCAAAGCACAATAAAGTCAGTTAGCCATTTCCAAAGCCCATATTTACAAAACATACATTCTGGGAATCAATACTCTGGTCTCATGAGACCAAATCAATCATTTTGGATCTAACAGCATCCAAAATGTTATGGTGTTGCTAGAGGAGGAGTACAGTGAGAAGTGCCTGGTTCCCACTGTAAAGTTCAGTGGTAGTAAAGCTCTTATATAGGGATGTATGAGTGCCGAAGGTGTGAGAGAGTTGTGCTTTATAAATGCTGTCATGAATTCCCACACCACTGTGTAATTTAATACACAAACTTGAAACAGAAGATGTTACCCTTTCCTCATTCCCTGCACTGTTGGGCATTTTTTCAACATGATAATGAGGATATGCATTTTCCCAAGGTGAAAAACCTTCTGTGGACATGTATTGCACTCAGTCTTAACACTCTTGAGCACCTGTGGGGGATTCTGTAGAGACGAGTTGAGCAACACTCCCCATTAAAGATCAGGGCATTTAAGGAACTCATCATCCAGGAGTTAAACAGGACAGATGTGACAATTTGTCATGAACTTGTACACTCCGTGCCAAGAAGGGTCAGAGCAGTATATTCAAAATTATGGAGGGCATACTAAGTGCAAGAATATTATACATTTGTTGAATTAAATCTAGGGTGTACTCATTTCTGCAATCCTTAATTTAAACAAAATTGGCTAATTTACTTATTTTATGGCTATTAATGACATATATTTCTCAGTTTTTATTATGTATATGTTTACTACATTTTAGTTTTGCCATCTTTCCATGAATTGTATTAGTGATCATAAAGAAAATACATCTTTTGTATTTGTTCAGAGGGTGTGTACTCATTTATGCTGTGCACTGTATATTGCTCAGTCTAGTTTGACTGTGGGCGGTTAGTAGGATGCATGTTTTTGCACTAAAAGTGTTCAGTGAATTAACTCACAGACTACTCTCTGTAAACACATAAAGATTTGTGAGCCGCACGTCTCTAAAAAAAACTAAATAAAATAAAAATGTAAAAAAATAATAATAATAAAAAGAAATCAAATGAAATAATATTTTCAAAAAATTAAAAAATAAAATAAAAATGTAAAAAATAATTAAAAGAAATCAAAAAAAATAATAATTAAAAATAAAATAAATAATAAAATAAAAATATAAAAAAATTAAACTAAAATAAAATAAATAAATATGATTTATCCAGCGAAACAGCGTGTATATTTCAGTGCCAGAAATATGCATGTTTTTGCACTAAATACTGCACAAGTGTTCAGTGAATTTAACTCACAGCCTTTCATGAAACACGGCTACTCTCTGTAAACACTGACTGGTTTGTGATCTGCACTTCTCTCTCTTTTTTTCCCGGTCTCGTTTAGATCTCTGAACCGCCGCGTGAAGACAGCGAGAGAGACGGTGGTCTTTGAAGAATGAAGTAGGTCACTTTTTAAAACCACAGTCCTTGAATTAGGAAGGTTGCCAGAGTGTTTGCTCCCCGGCGGCGCCTTAAAGGGCCCAGAAATAACCCAAACACCCCTCCACATTTATCAGGATGACACGACGCTCTTGGCTTGTGATTTTAGAGGGTGGACTCAATAAATCTCAGTGGATTGGGCTGTTGGTCCTCAGGGCTCTCGTACGCTTCCTCCCGCGGCTCCTTCCATCCCCGCTCCCAAATCATGCCCGTTGCACCTGCAACCCTTGAGCAAGGAGTGATTACACCTTACAACCTGGAAATTGAACTCTAGCATTGAGCACCTGTGCTGGATGTAAGCCACACACACACACACACAAAACAAATCTTGAAAAGGAAAGTTAAAGTCCTGAATTAGGGCCATGACCCCACACTTACATCACAAACAGGCTTAAAGGTGAAGTGTGAAATTGCTGCGCCACTACAGGCAGCAAACAGAACTGCAATCTGTTTGTTTGAAGAACATAACAACAGTGACATGACCGATGGAGTGGGTTTTATGGTAGATTTACCTGTTTTGCTGACCAATGCCTGACCGCATGGGTGTTCTGTTTGATGATACCCAAATTATACACTTCACCTTTAAGGATAAACAAGATTTAAGTTTAAAGTTAAGTGGGAGAGGTCATGACTATTGGACAGAAATGAGATCTTTTTCATAGCTCAATTTCTTCTCCTAGAGAGTGATGAGATCAAATGGAGAGCAAATAGAGAGCAAATAGAGATCTTTGCTTTAGTCTCCGTCTCAAATGGTACACATCTATATTTATATATATATTTAAACAACATATTTAATGCAAATAAATACACATAATACGAATATAATACACATAATTAATATCTAAAATAATGTAATATAATATATATAATATATATACACGGTATATTGTACATTATATACAATAAATAAATATATATATATATATATTTATTTAATATTTATTCAATATATATATATATAAAATGTTACTGTATATAATATTATATATATATATATATATATAAAGTCTATAATATATAATGATGTAATGTATATAAAATATGTATATAATATATTGTTACAAAAATTATATAACATTATATATATATATATATATATTATTATATATAATACTGTTATTCAATACATACATATACATACATATGTATGTATGTATATATATATATATATATATATATATATACACACACACTACACAATACATACTACACATATCGCCTACATATATACTCTGTACTCTAACTGAATGTCAAAAAATTCCTCTTGTGCTTTTGCTCACTACACATGATCACAAGAACACACAATACATGTGCACTGATCCATATATGCTTTCTATCCATTTGGAAAAACATGGGAAACGCAGTCCAGTGGCTGTAATTTCTAATTTGCTCGGGATCCTCTGCTAAATAACAGGTTGTCAGCAGCCCGTGTCAGAGTTGGGCTACACAGTATGTGTTCGCTTTCACAGGATGATGTAAATATGACAGAGACTGACATCTTCGTCTTAGGACAAAGAAAAGGATGGCCGGAGAAACGGCCGGAGAGATGGGCAGAGAAACGGTGAAATGAGAGTCAGAGAGAGGCATGTAGGATGACGGGAGAGAGAAAGAGACACAAATCGACACACTTTCCTGCCTTATTTACACGTAGCTGCAGCTATGACAGGTAATTTGGCCAAATTCTCCACAGACCTTGCAGCAGACGGTAAGGGGATATAAAGAGAGAGAGGAAAGAGTAAAGGCACAATGGTGAAGGAGGAAATGTGTGGAAGAGGACGTGTGCCGACTGCCTGACGTAGCCTGGCTAGGGGAGAAAAGGAAGAAAGCAAATGGGTTTCCAGATTTCAATCTAGAGCGGAGCTGTGTGTGTGCGTGAGAGAGAGGGAGTCTAGCTGTTGACAGATTTTGACAATTTTATTTATCACTCGCACTGAAGATATAAAAAGCATTTTTTAATTCAATTTCTCTGTTCGAGTTTAGCTCAGAAAGATCACACAAAAAAGGTACTGTAGGTTGGGTCATGACCCAAAAGTGGGTCACACAGGTCTGTTCTGATGGGTTACGGACTGCTGGGAAAGAACAATGCTGATGCAAATAACTACTCACTAAATTGTACACAGTTGGACTAGCAAAATAAATGGACTTAACAACAAATGGAGGAGAAAATGCTTCTCATATGTGTTATAGATGTTGATGTCAAAGGCTGATTTTTCAATCAAACTACAGTACAGCATTTTGGCTCAAATTCATCCATTCATCCATCGAAATAGTAAATCGTCCGCACTAATTAGCAAACTGAGGGAACAAAATAGTAAATCGTGCTCACAAATTAGCAAATCGAGGGAACAAAATAGTAAATCGTCCGCACAAATTAGCAAATTAAGGGAAAGATATAGTAAATTGTCCGCACAAATTAGCAAATCGAGGGTACGAAATAGTAAATTGTGCTCACAAATTAGCAAATCGAAGGAACGAAATAGCAAATCGTGTGCACAAATTAGCAAATCGAGGGAACTAAATAGTGAATCGTCCACACGAATTAGCAAACTGAGGGAACGAAATAGTAAATCGTCCACACTAATTAGCAAATTGAGGGAACGGAATAGTAAATCGTGCGCACAAATTAGCAAATCGAGGGAACTAAATAGTAAATCGTCCGCACGAATTAGCAAATTGAGGGAACGAAATAGTAAATCGTCCACACTAATTAGCAAATCGAGGGAACGAAATAGTAAATCGTGCTCACAAATTAGCAAATCTAAGAAACGAAATAGCAAATCGTGCACACAAATTAGCAAATCGAGGGAACTAAATAGTAAATCTTCCACACGAATTGGCAAATCGATGGAACGAAATAGTAAATCGTCCACACGATTTAGCATATCGAGGGAACGAAATAGTAAATTGTCCACACGATTTAGCATATCGAGGGAACGAAATAGTAAATCGTGCGCACAATTTAGCAAATTGAGGGAGCGAAACAGTAAATCGTCTACACGAATTAGCAAATCAAGGGAACGAAATAGTAAATCGTGCACACGATTTAGCAAATCGAAGGAACGAAATAGTAAATCATCCACACGATTTAGCAAATCGAGGGAACGAAATAGTAAATCATCCACACGATTTAGCAAATCGAGGGAACGAAATAGCAAATCGAGGGAACGAAATAGTAAATCGTGCACACAAATTAGCAAATCGAGGGAACTAAATAGTAAATCTTCCACACGAATTGGCAAATCGATGGAACAAAATAGTAAATCGTCCACACGATTTAGCATATCAAGGGAACGAAATAGTAAATCGTGCGCACAATTTAGCAAATCGAGGGAGCGAAACAGTAAATCGTCTACACGAATTAGCAAATCGTGCACACGATTTAGCAAATCGAGGGAACGAAATAGTAAATCGTCCACACCATTTAGCAAATCGAGGGAATGAAATAGTAAATCATCCACACAATTTAGCAAATCGAGGGAACGAAATAGTAAATCATGCGCACAATTTAGCAAATCGAGGGAACGAAAGTAAATCATCCTCACGAATTAGCAAATCGAGGGAATGAAATAGTAAATCGTCCACACGATTTAGCAAATTGAGGGAACGAAATAGTAAATCGTCCACACGATTTAGCAAATCGAGGGAACGAAATAGTAAATCATCCACACGATTTAGCAAATCGAGGGAACGAAATAGTAAATCGTCCGCACGAATTAGCAAATCGAGGGAACGAAATAGTAAATTCTTGCATGTCATGTGCGGGGCTCCGTACAAAACCTAAAAAGCTTTTTATATTTTTATAAAATTGTAACTTATAATGTTAAACATAAAAACAACGAAGGGCCTTAATTGTTTATTCTACAAAATGTCAAAAATGTCAAAAAATGTCATATATATATATAGAGAGAGAGAGAGAGAAAGAGAGAGAGGACATTTGTTGACATTTTGTAGAATAAACAAATAAGGCCCTTTGTTATATATTATATTATATATATATTTATAGGACATTCAGAAATCCAGCTTTAGTTGTTAGTGTTGTTTTGGAACGTGGAAGGTGATTTCTAGGTTCAAGCTACCTAATGACCAGCTTGGACCAGCTATAAACAGCAACAATAATACAAAACACAGCTGCCAGTTCACCAGCCACTTGATGTTCAGTGTAAAAATTGGGTCATGAATAAAACTCAGCAGATAACCACTGAGATACAGCATGACAACTTATAATAATAATAACAACACACACACACACACACACACACACACACACTTGTATATATGGTTTACAGGGACTCTCCATAGACATAATGGTTTTAATACTCTACAAACTGTACATTCTATCCCCCTACACTACCCCTACCCCTAAACCTACCCATCACAAAAAAAAACACCGTTCAGTATGTTTTTAAGCCATTTGGTTAACGAGGACACAGGAACCATGTTTACGTTGTAAACCATGTTTACGTTGTAATACCCATGTTATTATATACATTTGTGTCCGCATAAACCATATGTACAAGAACACACACACACACACACCAAACACTGCTGGATGGTGTGGCAGCTGATTTATGCAGCTTTCTGTCCCTTCAGTTGTTTGTATCCGTCTGCTTTCGGGGGCCAGCGGTCTCCTGCTGGAACGTATTTATAGCATATTCCTCTCATAGAGCCGTCGACTGCCTGTCAGCGCTCGCAGCCAATTAGAATGTACTTGTTAATAGGCCGCTGGTTGGTTTTCCGTGGGGGCGTGATGGCTTTATTCCTCCCATCTCTGTGGCAGACCACAGACAGAGAGACATGGGAGATGAAGAGACAGGCCCGAGGCGGCTGTCCGTTACTGTGTGTAACTTCTGACTCACGGCTCGCCTGAACAGGTGGTTATCCTAAAATGACCTCTGCATCGCCTTCCTCCATCATGACCACCGGCAGCACAGACTCACAATGAAAGCGACATTCTCCTGGCTGCTTTTCACATTGTTCTGCCAGAAAGACTGATACTATTATAATATCTCTGCTGTTCTCTGTGTAGTAAATGCTGTGTAGAATTATATGGTATTGAGTGTTTCCTGACGCTTCAGTTCATTTTGCATGTTGTTGTTCGTACTGAAGTTTATCAGGTGAAAAAGACTGAAAATGAGCAGCTCAAACATCACTTTTCAACATCATAATATCTTTATATAAGAATGTATTCTCTCAGTTCGTCCTTTGCTCATTTAACCATCTTTGCAAAGACGAATGCAATTCCATTCATCAAGATAGCGGCATTTGCACTCGGTTCTCATCAATCATATCAGTCCCTGTACTGTGATTTTAACATTATAAATTAATTATTTGTTTTAATATACTGCCCTCCAGGCAGAGTTGAAACTTTCAAGATGTGGAGGCAAAAAAAAAATGCTCCTGTATGAATTCTTGTTTTTTTATATTTATTATAGCATATGACACGAGCAGGAGTGCTGTTTTTCCTCATATCAGCACAATTGCAAATGTGATTGATTTTATACTGCAGCTCAAAAAGAAAAAAACTTCAAACATCTTTCCAAACATGAGAAGCATTTATGAATCTCTTCTCCAGCAAAAGACAACATTTAATAACATGTTTTTACTCCAAACCCACTTCATAACATCAGTCGAGTGTTTGAAAACATCCTTCTGTGAGATGACGTGGCTTCTTACACAGAATAAGGCACACAACATATTTTATAGTATTCTATACAGTGATAAAGGCTATGTCGATTAGCACTTAAGTATAATTCTACTTTATTATCATGAAAATACCTGTGAAGGCTTGAAGAACTCAGATAAACCATGTCATAGTCGTGTGTTTATTAGTCATGTTTAATCAATCCCATAGGGATTTCCTGGAATGACTTGCATTATATCGTACTTCTGTGGGGCATATTTGGAGTTTCTGCACAAGAGCGCCCTCTGGCTTTCAGATGGAGCAGCATTTACTACTGATCACAGAGACGTGCTTCACTGAGAAGCTGCGCATAAAATAATCGCAGCCAAATCGTGTGCGGTTTAATTTCGATTAATCGTGCAGCCCTAGTCAATATTGATGTTTTCGCTCTATTTCGCCAATAGTTCTAAGCAAAGCAGAACTGTTGCACTTCTCTGAGAAACAAACATCAGTGTTTTCTTTCGTTTCTGAATGAATCTGTGTTTTTGAACAAATTGGGCGAATCAACGATTCACTGAGCCATTCATAAAAACAGAGACTTGCTTTGTTTCTGGGCTGCGTTCCACTCCAGTTTTAGACACGCACTCGCAAACTTCCCTAAGCACTTCCCCTCGGGGAATCCCTGCCGCCATTTTGAAGTGTGTTCCACTTCGTGAAGTGGACGAGGGAAGTTTATATGGACAGACCCTCACTCCCTCGATTTTGACCGAGGGAGCGAGTCTACTTCATATGTACACTTCAGGCAGCTCCATATAACATAATACAACATGATTGTAACGTCACCGCATATATCGCGTTTAATTTACCCCACCACAAACTCTATTATATATTAATTATTTTTTTTAATATTTCAAACAACCCAAACACACCTATATCCATGCTGCATTAAACAGTTTCGTAAAGGGAAAAAATTAAATAATAAATCAACTCCAAAGTGGATTCCAAGTGATCAAGGGCTTAGGACGTTCCAGTTCAGCCCATTGCAATGGTTCCACCAGTAGTGGGCACTCATGCAACGTAAGCAGTGACGTACATCCGAATCAACGAGACTGAGGGAAGTTAGCAAGGGAAGGGCATAAAACTAACTGGAACGCAGCCCTGAATGAATCAGCTGTTTTGAACAAATCGGTTAAATGAATGATTCAGTGACTCAATCATTAAGACTTGCTGCCACCTACTGGTTGTTTTAGGAATACCTTGTCTGTTTTCACTTACATTATGTATTTATCAAAATTCGGTTTATTTTGTAGATTTGAATTATGAATTAACACATTACTGCATGGTATCATGATACTTCAGCAGGTATAGATCATAAAATATGTTTATGGTATCGTTACAACTCCAGTTATTATGGGGTACACTGTGACATGAGTTTAAGTTTGACAAAATTGCTTGATGCTTTCATCATCTTGATTGTTTGTATTCACTGTAGAAGAATGCGTATGTGTTTCTTTACAAAGCGACATCGGCAACTACTCGTTTTCGCGGATACATGTGAACGAGGATCGTTTTGACAACTTTGTAGTTTGTACGCAAAAGACTCAATAGAAAATCTTTTCCGTTTTTAGTACATCGTTGTCGCTTAAATGTACCCTTAGTTAATGATAATGACCCTGATGTGATCAACAGCGATGTACGTTAGGAGGTTAACACAGGGCCGTAACCACCACAGACAAGTCACCCCAATAATTAGAAATGGCCAAATTGTCTCCTTAATATTTACTATTATTGGTGCTGCTCTGCTGCACTCCATTATTCACCGCTCTGTTTGTTGTTAGGATGACCAAAAAAGTTTTAAAACTTAAATTTTTAGGCTGGTCTGCCTCAGCGGTCTAACAGCGCTCATCACTGTTAGAATGAGTGAGCTGGCCAATCGAATCAAAGAAGGCGGGGCTTACTGTTCACAGAAGACAAGTGCGAATTCCAATGCAACGCTTTTGTTTTAGCAGTGAAAGAGTTTGCGGTGAGTAAGTAACTAAATTAGGGATGCACTGATATGAAAATTTTGGCCGATACCGATAACCGATAATTCTTTATATTTGAAAGCCGATAACCGATATATTGGCCGATAAATCTAAATCAAAATTTTTCTATAATTTTTGAGAGGCTGATTACAAAAACAAAAGTCTCACCATTAAAATCCATGTCCCAAACACACAATTATAATGTTCTCATTATAATGTTATGTAGCCTATATGACAGACTTGCGCTGTACGTTGCACTGTATTTTCAAGTGGTTGCAAGTGATTTCAATCATATTTCAAGCAATTTCGCATCTGAAGTGTCTCAGCTGAAGGAAATAATCCATTATTTATCGGTTTTAATATATCGGCCAAATTTTCTTATCGGGCCGATAACGATAACATTAAAAATGAACATATATCGGCCGATACCGATATGGTGGCCGATATATCGTGCATCCCTAAGCTAAATATTTAATATCAGACGACTGTTTTATGATTGAAATATTCAGCAACCAACAGCAATATCCAGTGATGCAAACTACTCAACATTTTTATGAAAGTTCGCCGTTTTGTATTGAAAACATGCTATTATTTGATTAATATGATATAATTAATGTAATTCATAACGTGACGAGACAAGAAACGTTTTGTGTTTTTGACATATTAGACATACAGATAAGAGTGAATATAGGCTATTTTTTTTTTAAAATATTATTTGCAAATAGTTTAAATTGATTACTAAATAACTACAATAGACCTGGACCTTTTACCATTCTTATTTCTTTTTTGTTATTCCCTTAAATCCCTTGTAATCTTTTAATTATTTAAATCCTTTTAATAATGTTCAAGACATGGTTACGGCCTTGATAAGGACAGTGTTTGTCTACAGCCTTTTGTACACTAAATAAAAATATTATACTTTAGGTACATGGTATTATTTTTTAAAAAGTTTCTAGCTCTGATTTACCTAATACAATGTAAAAATCCATTTTTAAATGCAATTTGATTTCATAAAATGAGGAGTTCAACATCTCGAGGCTGTAAAAAGCGCTTGAGTGCAGCTTACAACAAGAGGCGCACAGCTAGTCTAGGTGTTTTGTTGAACCCAATTTTAAGAGAGACTATTTTAAGCTTCTTTTGTTATCCTAGCAATGCATGATTATATGGTCAGTTGCGTTTTATTATTGCATTTAGCATTGTGTTTTTCCCTACAGTACGTGAACCCATCAGAAAAGACCCGCGACCCATTTCTGGGTCGCAACCCACCAGTTGAGGGCCGCTGCTCTCTATCTCACCGACACACATGTGCGTGGCTACACACTTCATTTCATGCATAATACACAAACACACACACAATTTCTGTGCTCTTTCGTCTACCTCTGCATTTGCACTCCAAAACCCCCATGCTGTGCAGCGCTGCATGGCCTTCTCGGCCTCACCACCGCCAATGTGGCTTGGGAGAAACAGAATGCGAGGAAAAAGATATGTGGGCACAGAATACCTACAGGGTGCAAAAAAAAGAGCATAGAAAAAGAAAGCGATGCAGAGAAGGTGTGGACCGCTGCTCAGAGAGTCTCTCCGGTCCGCCCAGTGATACGGTCTCGGACGACGACAAATGAAAAACGACTGTAATAAAACATAATCAGACACACTAAGAGAAGATCACCCTCCCCGCTTCACTGAAGTATGTAATTGTGCTATAGCATTCAACAACAACACACAAAGCAGCCATAAGCGAACGCAAGACACGGCGGGAACTAACAATATAGATTTGTACTTCAGCAGTGCAATTATTGGCAGTAAAAGAAGAAAACAAGAAAAAAAACTATGTTTAATAGCAGAAAAGGGAGCTGTAATTATTGGGATGGCTTTGAGAAAACGGCCGCTATGAATTTCAAACTCTTTAGTCAATATTCGCACCCAGTTGGATGTCATTGTTTATTGCTATCATGTGTATTTGGAATCATTACAATGGAGCCGTTGCTCCGTTTGTGTTTCAAAGAGTTTTGCTTTTTAAGGCCTTCATCTTGGGTTTGCGCTGTGTAAGGTTCACACGAATCTTGCATCACAAATCTCATGATATTTGGGTTATTTCTGCATGCTTAAATAGAAAAAAAAACACACTTTTAAGCTCTTGGAAGCTTATTTTGGCTAAGAATGACCATTCTCACACTGAGTTTTTGTGCACATTTTAGGGGTTAAAGTCACCATGAAATTAAAGTTGACAATTCTTTTATCATAAATGAATCATATTATAAATGATTCATCGTGCATATCATTTTTTTTTTCATGTGCCTCGTAATCTTGAATCAAAATAACTTCCCCTCCCTTTTGCAGTGACATCTCTTCTCTGATGACGAGGGTGGGGCAACCTGTCACTCACATGAGATCCACCAATAGCAAACCACAACCATCCAATCAAGCCCCGTCCTACATTTGTTCTTGTTTGAGAAGCCATTTCACTCGGATATACATCACAACAGGGAAGAAAAGACTATCGTAACTTACGTTTCATGCCGACTTTAATAGACTGGTCTGAAAAATGTCAAATAATGGGATAAAACATTAACCGTTTAGAAATTAATTGCATAGAAAACACCAAAGAAATTGGATCTGCCAATTTTGGACTGCTTAAATTTTTTGCATTTGGCAGAAACTTTTATCCATACCGACTTATTGTCAGCTTCAGGCGGCACTGCCAAGTAACTTGAATGCAATATAACTACTCCACCATGAAATTAAAGTTGACAATTCTTTTATGGAATATTGCAGTATTTATTATAAATGATTCATCCGTGCATATCATTATTTTTTTTAATTCAAGTGCCTTGTAATCTTGAATCAAAATAACTTCCCCTCCATCTTGCAGCGACATCTCTTATCTTCTCTGATGATAAGGGCGGGGCAACCTGTCACTCACATGAGATCCACCAATAGCAAACCACAACCAACCAATCAATTCCCCATGAACAAAATTAAGCCCCGCCCTACATTTGTTCTTGTTTGAGAAGCTGTTTCACTTGGATATAAATCACAATAGGGAAGAAAAGAGTATCGCAACTAACGTTTCATGCTGACTTTAATAGACTGGTGTGGAAAAAGTCAAATAATGGGATAAAACAATAACTGTTTAGCAATTAAAGGATTAGTTCACTTTTAAAATTAAAATTTCCTGATAATTTACTCACCCCCATGTCATCCAAGATGTTTATCTTCCGCCTACGTCACGCGTGACCTTTCCAACATGATTACGTAATGCGTGGCGCATCGCAGAGCAGTATAAGACGAGCATTTGTGGTTAAAAAGTTTTTTTGTTTTTTTTTTAAGAAAATGACCAATTGCTTCACTAGATAAGACCCTTATTCCTCGTCTGGGATCGTGTAGAGCTCTTTGAAGCTGCA
This sequence comes from Mylopharyngodon piceus, assembly GCA_039654765.1. Classification (NCBI taxonomy): domain Eukaryota; kingdom Metazoa; phylum Chordata; class Actinopteri; order Cypriniformes; family Xenocyprididae; genus Mylopharyngodon; species Mylopharyngodon piceus. The sequence goes on from CM077445.1 coordinate 18,008,296, forward strand.
CTGAAACTGACATTTGGACCTTCAACCCGTTGGTAACTGTTGAAGTCCACTATATGGAGAAAAATCCTGGAATGTTTTCCTCAAAAACCTTAATTTCTTTTCGACTGAAGAAAGAAAAACATAAACATCTTGGATGACATGGGGGTGAGGAAATTATCAGGAAATTTGAATTCTGAAGTGAACTAATCCTTTAATTGCATAGAAACTAACCAACCAAATTGGATATGCCAATTTTGAACTGCTTCCATTTATGCATTTGGCAGACACTTTTATCCATACCGACTTATACTGCATTCAAGGTACTTGGCAGTGCCACCTGAAGCTGACAATAACTACTCCAACTAATTAACTAGTAAAGTCAGTAGCAACCACAGCTCATAATACTGCAGTGCCACCTTAACACTCTTGCACAAACCTTGCTGAATTTTATTCAAGTGGAAAGTGGCTTCTAGGAATAAGTACAGTAGAACTGCCTTGCCGCTGGACGCAACGTTCACGGCTCAAACCGTAGGCGGCGAACCCGAGGCGTCATGCATCAGGTGATTAGCTGTCTTCGCTGCCAACTCGTGCAATAATTGGCCCCACGATACAGGATGCCATTAACCTTTGCTATTCTTAACCAAACCCAACAAATGCATGCAAACACAGCCAAGGACGACGAGGAAAGGAAAAACAGACCAAGAAAAATCCATTTTCATGAATATTGGATTTCATTAAAGAAACCCAAGTGATTGCTCTTTAATGACCCAAAATCCACACACATGAATTTTTAAGCAGCGGCTGGTACTGTGATCCGACTGGAGGCGTGCGGAGAGAAAGAGGAAAGGAATCGCAGACGAGGTCCCGCAGGGGTTTATGATGCTCTTTTGAAGGGGCGGTACTTTAACCCAGTCCAAAGGATACAAGACCCGACACGGCTGGCGTTGGAATCACACCGGCGCCAAGAAACAATGTGCCAATAATGTGAGTTAAAGGAGTAATTCATTTCAAAATGAAAATTCAGTCATTATTTGCTCACCCTTGTCTTGTATAGGGATGCACCGATATGAAAACTTTGGCCGATACCGATAACCGATAATTCTTTATATTTGAAAGCCGATAACCGATATGTTGGCCGATAAATCTAAATCCAAATTTTTATATAATTTTTGAGAGGCTGATTACAAAAACAAAAGTCTCACCATTAAAAGCCATGTCCCAAGCACACAATTATAATGTTCTCATTATAATTTTATGTAGCCTATATGACAGACTTGCGCTGTACGTTGCACTGTATTTTCTTTTAAGTGATTTCAATCATATTTCAAGCAATTCAAAACCATCATGGTGAACAGTGCGCATCTGAAGTGTCTCAGCTGGAGGAAATAATCCATTATTTATCAGCTTTAATATATCGGCCAAATTTTCTTATTGGGCCGATAACGATAACATTAAAAATCAACATATATATCGGCCGATATCAATATGGTGGCCGATATATTGTGCATCCCTAGTTATGTATGCTGTTATTTTTCTCAGTGAATCCATAAAAGGAATTTTCGAAAAATCTTAAAGGATTAGTTCACTTTCAAATGAATATTAACCCAAGCTTTACTCACCCTCAAGCCATCCTAGGTGTATATGACTTTCTTCTTTCTGATGAACACAATCGGAGATATATTAATAAATATCCTGACGCATCCGAGCTTTATAATGGTAGTGAACGGAATCAGCGAGTATGAGCTGAAGAAAGTGTCTCCATCCATATCCATCCATCATAAACATACTCCACACGGCTCCGGGGGGTTAATAACGGCCTTCTGAAGTGAAGCGATGCATTTGTGTAAAAAAAAAAAAATTCATATTTAACAAGTTATGAAGTAAAATATCTAGCTTCCGCCAGACCGCCTTCTGTATTCGAATTACAAAAAAAAAACGGAACTTGCGTCGCGTCAGTTCAGCTTTTTCCGTAAGTTGAATAGGGAAGGCGTAAGACAAAGCGTAAGCTTTTTGAACTGCGAGAGTTTTACACTTTCTTCATAAGTTGAATACAGAAGGCAGTCTGGTGGAAGCTAGATATTTTACTTCATAACTTGTTAAATATGGATATTTTTTTACACAAACGCATCGCTCCGCTTCAGAAGGCCTTTATTAACCCTCCAGAGCCGTGTGGAGTACGTTTATGATGGATGGATGTGGATGGAAGCACTTTCTTCAGCTCATACTCGTTGCCATTATAAAGCTCAGATGCATCACACTGTAAACCCTAACGCTCAAAATACTTAATTGGTTTGAGTAGGACAAACTTAAATTAAACAAATTGGTTCAGTTAAATTAACTGCTATGAGTATTTAGAACTTTCTTTTTCTTTTGAGTTCACAGAACTTATATATTTCAAGTAAACTGAACTGTTTCATTGTTTTGAGTTGTATGAACTCATTTCTTTTAATTTAGACTAACTTAAGTTTAACTGAAACTGGGCTGGGATTTCTATTTCCCAGCATGCTTTGCCCATGGCACTTGAAAGGGAGAGTAAATGCTAAAATTAAATGTTTTTTTTGCATAAGATTAATAGTAAGGGAGATTTAGCAGTGACTAATGTTTTGTTATGCTAATTTAGAAGACTTTCTGTTAATGTGGGTTTTTGGAGAGTTACCATCATGGTGACAAGTAGCGCATGCGGCTTGGTTTGAGAGCAGGTAAGTTACATGTTTTAAGTTGCTGTACTCATTCAGTAAGTGCTATACCATGCTATTGTTAACATGTTAGCAAATTAGCAAGTTGGTAATTTCTGAAATCTTAGGGTTTACAGTGAAGTAAATAACTTTGCAAGAACTGCAAAGAACTTGCAAGAAGTTAATTGCTATCAAAATGTATGAGTTAGCTAACTCAAAACTTCAAGTTAGGAGCAATTAACATGCATGAGTACTACAAACTCAAAACTTGATAGTTCTGCTTAAAATTGGGAACATCATAACTCAAAAAATTTGATGTAACTGATTACCTCAATTTTTTTGAGTTAACCCAACTTATTCGGGTTTACGGTGCAGGATATTTATTAATATAACTCTGATTGTGTTCATCAGAAAGAAGAAAGTCATATACACCTAGGATGACTTGAGGGTGAGTAAAGCTTGGGGTAATTTTCATTTTAAAGTGAACTAATCCTTTGACTAATACTTTGAAAAATCATAGAAAAACTCTATAAATGTAAAAAACAACAACAACAAAAAATGACAGTAGTGGCCAAAAGTGATGTCTGGAGGGGATATGTGTTCGATTAAACCATCAAAATATGAGAAAGATATTTTATATTTTTAAAATATTTTAAATATGAGGGAAGAACAAAACACTATACTTGGTTAAGGTATTTATCTGACAAAATTATTTGGCCAAAAAAAAGGCAAACTACAGCTACAGGTTTTAAATAAAGCACAGAAAAACAAAAAAGCTGACAGGAAAAAGCATACATTGACTACAACATTACATAATCAGTTATTAATATTTCATTGGTTCTCTCTTGTTCATAATTTCTCTGTATGACAGCCTGGCCAAAAATTATGTCAGCACAATTTGTCATGTTTCATTGCGTTATTATCACAAATAAAACAATCAACTCCAAGCACAACTACACAATATGCTTACAAAATATTTAACAAATTATAATAATATTTGAATAAAGGGTGAAGATGTTAATTTTCCTATAGGCCGGACATCACTTTTGGCCAGACCTTCTAAATTACTTCAGATTCGAAAGGTCTGATGTCATTGAAACCATTGGTTATACACCAATTGCTATATGGAGAATGAGATTTGAGAATTTCAGCCAATAACGAACAAAATTTTATTCTGTTCATGATGCTTTTGTCCTTTTTGGGGCTCATTGATTCTGCAAAAAAAAAAAAAAGCCATATGAGTTTTAAACAACATGACGGTGAGTAAATGATGATGGAGCTGCCATTATTAGGTGAACTATTCCTTTAAGCATGCATCACGCTCAGCTTGACTAATATCATCACTGATTAGCCAGAAGGTTGAAGTTTCTTTGATTAATTCCCTTCCAAGTAGGGACATTACAGCCTCGACGGTGCTGACTTTGTCATAAGCAATTTGCAGGCGGTGTTGAGTGAATCTGAAGTCGGAGACGACTGGATGTTCATCACGTCTAAGAGGCGGCGGTGGATGTCAGCGACCTGACCGAGAGCGTGACCCCGGTACCTGCCTTCCTCGTGTCAAACTCAAACACATCTCATAGGCTTAGCAATAATAGCGGTATTAATATTCGTGTCATTCCCATTAACCTCCATGAGAAGCGGGCGTCGCACGGAGACAGACGGGCTCGTATTACACAGGGAGATGGAGGATAAGCCTGGTCTCTTCCTAGCATTAGTAACAATCCCAGCAGACCACCAGAAACCAGCAGATGGTTTTGATTCTGCTCTCTAATCCCTAGTCGGACGGGACTGGTCTTCCCTGAGGATTCAGGTAAATTAGTGTTGCGCAGACATACTTTGCAGTTTTAATCCTGTCCGAATTGAACACGTCTGTGTTTTCTCACATAAAAAATTACGGAGCAAATTACCTACTGTTTTTCCACTAACTAGCGGGTCCACAGAGAAATCGAATCCCGCCTGAACAGCAACGTCTGTCATTCCGCTATATTATACATTTCTAGATTTCTCGTTGCGCTGTCTGGTGCTTCTTTATTATGGATTCAGACCTTTTTGCCAACTTTCTGGGTAAAATAACAGTTGGTGGTTCAAGAACTGCTGGCATCACATCCAACATAAAAAGAAGCACTTTTTCAAACATAGATCTCGGCGTGGGCTGAAAGAAAACCTTGTCGAGCTCTGTATGTCAGCGGCAAGCATGACACATACTTTCTAAAACAGCAGGGGTACGTCTGCAGCTTCCAGGGGGTATTTGGAAAGAAAAAATAAATTACATCTTAAATATTTATTATGGATGTCGACGTATTAAAATAATTATTAGTGATTAAGCAAAGCAAACTATGTGCAAGTTGTGTCAATCTGTATATATTTTTAATATAGTATATATATATATATATATAATGTTAAAAATACACTATATTGCCAAAAGTATTAGGACACCCTTCCAAATCATTGAATTCAGGCGTTCCAATCACTTCCATGGCCACAGGTGTATAAAATCAAACACCTAGGCATGCAGACTGCTTCTCCAAACATTTGTGAAAGAATGGGTCGCTCTCAGGAGCTCAGTGAATTCAAGCGTGGTACCGTGATAGGTTGCCACCTGTGCAATAAGTCCATTCGTGAAATTTCCTCACTACTAAATATTCCACGGTCAACTGTTAGTCGTATCATAACAAAGTGGAAGCAATTGGGAACAACAGCAACTCAGCCACGAAGTGGTAGGCCACGTAAAATCACAGAGCGGGGTCAGCGCATGCTGAGGTCCACAGTGCGCAGAAGTCGCCAACTTTCTGCAGAGTCAATAGCTACAGACCTCCAAACTTCGTGTGGCCTTCAAATTAGCTCAAGAACAGTGCGTAGAGAGCTTCATGGAATGGGTTTCCATGGCCGAGCAGCTGCATCCAAGCCTTACATCACCAAGTGCAATGCAAAGCGTTGGATGCAGTGGTGTAAAGCACGCCGCCACTGGACTCTAGAGCAGTGGAGACGTGTTCACTGGAGTGACCTGACTGCATTGTGCCAAGTGTAAAGTTTGGTGGAGGGGGATTATGGTGTGGGGTTGTTTTTCAGGGGTTGGGCTTGGCCCCTTAGTTCCAGTGAAAGGAACTCTTAATGCTTCAGCATACCAAGACATTTTGGACAATTTCATGCTCCCAACTTTGTGGGAACAGTTTGGGGATGGCCCCTTCCTGTTCCAACATGACTGCGCACCAGTGCACAAAGCAAGGTCCATAAAGACATGGATGAGCGAGTTTGGTGTGGAGGAACTTGACTGGCCTGCACAGTAGGGCTCGACCGATTATCGGCGCCGATATTAAGCATTTTTATGGTTATCGGTATCGGTCATTTTCAAAACCGATTTGCCGATAAAATAATTTAATTTTGAAATGCGCTATTTGGCTCGGATGCAGCCACCTCTGTCTGAACGCGCCACTCTGTGGCCTAGAGCAAGCTCCGCCCACCGCCCATCTGATGTGTTGGGAGTCGCGAGTCCGGCCAATCAGCGCGGAAGGCTGAAGGCACGGAAAGTTTTGCACTCTCACACCGAAAGCCCTTGCTAACTGGAGCTGCTTCAGTGATCACGCATCTCTCAAATGTAAAGCAGCAGCTGACGTTGCTGAAGTTGCAAAACACCTCAATATAATCAGGGCCTGAATTCCGGCGCGGGATCTCGGGTATTGCGCATAATTCTACACATTCCCGCAGGTTTCGTGATTATTAAGCGGGTAATTCCCGCAAACATTTATGCACTGTAGCATGTAGATTGAATCCAAACAGATTATCAGAGCAGCTCAGTTATTTTAAAACTTTCTGTGAGACGTAGTTTCACAAACAGTTTCAGTGATTCAGCGGTATTGAGTCTCCCTCTCTCTCAAAATGCGCAAATGGCTTCACATCCATGGTATCCACATTGAGTTTGCTCTGCAAGCGAGCTGTACGCTGCAATATTAGCACGCGTTTCGGACAGTTGACAGAATTGGCACTTGCACGTCATTTTAAGTCATGCCAATTCAAAAATACAAGCCATTTTAAAGCATAAAGTACTCGCGCGCGCTCAAGAGACGGTCTTCAGTCAGCCAATGCACGCGCACAGCCGCCTCTCAAACTGCTCGTAACAAATGTCAGATTAAGTTATTTTTCGCGACTTATTACACATAAACGTTCAGTTTCACACACAGTTATGTTAAAATGCCCGTCCTGGCGAGTATACGCGTAAGCACAGTCGGTTGTCTTTAGTGAATGTGAACAGCATGTGTAACAGTATATTCCTTTATGTCTTAAAGAGACAGCAGCCTTTAAACCTGCTACTGTCTATTATTGCCTGTCACAATAAAACAACAAAAGAAAATCTTTAATAAGGATTAATCTATACAGTTATACATTAATTTATACAGTTAAGGCTATGTAGTGTTATTTTATATTGGATTATTTTTAATATTATTAACAGTTCTCAGAATTAAAGATATGTTTAAAAGCATTTAAAGAAAGTTTTTGTCAGAGCCCTTGTTATTCTTGTTATTCTTTTTTCACCAGACATATATATCGGTTCAAAATATCGGTTATCGGTCTAATATTATTATTATTATTATTATTTTTTTCTGTACTTTTGAATATCCTATTCAAGAATCCTGAAAAATTGTTCAACATTATAATCAAAAACATAGTAATCATAAATGTTTCTTGAGCAGCAAATCATCATATTAGAATGATTTCTGAAGGATCAAAATTCAGCTTTGATCGCAGAAATAAATTACATTTTACAATATATTCACATAGAAAACAGCTATTTTAAATTGTAATAATATTTCACAATATTACCATTTTACTATATTTTTGTTCAAATAAAGGCAGCCTCGGTGAGCAAATATTACCGACCTCCAACTTTTGAACAGCAGTGCAGATATTGGCCAAAATTATAGGCTACTATTGATGTATCCCTAAATAAAAAAAAATTATTATTGGAAAACTCACTCTTAAAACCTGAAACAGGGACAAATTCACTCCAACCTTAGCAAAAAACACAAAGATCTCAATCACATCTTAATCAGTAGTACAACAACAAAAATTCACAAGACTATGACATCATTGTCATTTCCAAAACTGATCACGTCTGAGAAATGAAATCTACATGGAGAAAAGCTTTCTTCAACAGTGAGTGTGTTTGCGAGCGCAGTAAAAGCGTTTGATTGCATTTGCGCGCTGTTGGATGCCGTGAGGGTAAGCAGGTGGGAGACAGACAGTCTGCAAAAGCAAACAGAGGCGCCATGTTTACTCGACGAAACACACAAATCACCCAACAGAGGACCATCAAAATGGCTCAGGCCAACTGGTGCAACCCCGCAATTTAATAAACACGCGGTAGCCCCGCGATGAGGCATAACATTAGCGCTCCTTGAGTGCATTACACAACACCGGCACCGCTGGAATATGACACTAACTGGGGTGTGAAAGTGCTTTGACTCCGGAGTAATGAGAGAGCCCAGGATTAAACCTCCGATGCCGCCGTGATTAAAGCCGGCAGTCCAACAAACACCCGGCGTAAGCGTGTGCATTAAGAGCGGGCGGGGTATGACACTAACTCGACTGAGTAAGCATGCTCATCACTCCTGTGATCCACTTTAGAGAGCCCATCGGTGCTTATCTCACTGCTCCTGCCACAGCAATGAAACTAAAGCCGCTTTACTGGACATACGGTCTTAAAGAACCACATGTTCCATTTCAGATACGACTAATACAACATAATTGATCAAATTTAGATCATGGTGCAGACACAGTAGTGGGCAAAAGTGAAGTCCGGAGGGGATATTTGTTTTTAATGACCTAATAAGTTTGATTAAACCATCAAATTTTGAGGAAAATATTTTATGATTGAAATATTTTAAATATGAGGGAAGAACAAAACACTAAACTTGGTTGAGGTATTTATCTGACAAAATTTTTTGGCAAAAAACTACAGCTACTACGCAAAAGAAAATGCATAGAATAACAAAAAGCTCACAGGAAAAAAACAAGCATTGACTAAAACATAATCAGTTATTAATGTTTCATTGGTTCTCTCTTGTTCGTAATTTCAGGCCAAATAAGATGTCGGCATGCTTCATTGCATTATTATCACAAATAAAACAATTGACTCCAAGCAAAACTATGCAATATTCTTACAAAATCTTTAGCATATTTTTAAAGGGGACCTATAATGCCCCTTTCGCTGTATGTGAGATGTAATTTAAGTCCCCAGAATGTGTCTGAAGTTTCAGCTCACAGATCATTTATTATAGCTTGTCAAATTTGCCACTATTTGGGTGTGAGTAAAAACATGCCGTTTTTTTGTGTGTCCCTTTAAATGCAAATGAGCTGCTGCTCCCGGCCCCTTTTCCAGAAGAGGGCGGAGCTTTAACAGCTCGCGCTTCGGTTGCTCAACAACAACAAAGCTGGAGAATCTCACGCAGCCAAAATGAGGATTGTCAGTAACGGTGTTCAGCCTTACATTGTTCAAACCGGAGTCGACACTGATGGAGAGACTCAGGAAGAAGTTACAACTTTTAGACGTTTCTGAATGGTTAGTGGATAAATTTATGTAGCTGCTGTGGAGTTGATTCAACTCATCAACTAGCATGTGCCGTCATGTTAATCTTTTTTCGTTGAATTGACCCTCGTTTGTGAAGCAGTCCGGCGTAAAATGACGGCATGGCATCAACACTCTACTACAACAACTCTTCCTCTTCTCTAAAGCAGCCCAACATGGCCTCACCCCCTTTGTTGCGTGTTCTCGGGGGCGGGGTTTATGTAAATTTTAAGGTTTGTGATGTCACTAACCCGGGAAGAAGCTCGTTGTAGTCCCTACCAGCCGTTAGTTGTAGTCCTTAAAAAGCGATTTCTGTAAAAGAAAATATCTCTCTTTGCATTGAACTTTGAGCGTCGTAACTTTGCAGATGTTGTTTATGCTCAAACAGCAACATTACACACTAACTAAAGTAAAAAGTGAAATCATAACCAAGGACCCCTTTAATAATATTTGAATAAAGAGTGACGCCAATTTTCTTAGGCCGGACATCACTTTTGATCACTACTGTAAATAGCTTAAAGGTGCTATTAAAGGAATAACTCCGGTCTGTTCCTCACAAAAAGCTACAGTATGGCTTCAGAAGACTTACAATATAGCATTTATGGTGCTTTTATGGTGCTTTTGCATCCTTTTTGAAGCTTGAAAGCTCTGGTCTCCATTCATTGTAATTGCATATAGGGGTAAAAAAAAAAAAAAAATGTCCATTTCATGGAAGAAAAAAAAAAAAAACTCCTTTTGTGTTCTATAGAAGAAAGAAAGTCATACGGGTTTAAATGCACAAGAGTCCACATGACACAAAAGACAGTAATGAGATTAAATGGAGAGCAAATGAACACTGAAGTCGCCTTCTTCTCAGAAGATTCTCTTTAATCTCATACGCGTCTCATCTAGAGTTTCAGAAGAGATCTCAACAATATCTCAAATTGTGCTCCGAGTCAAAAATCTCATTACTCTCAAAAAGTATGTAGGCCTAAATTTAAGATTTATGTATATTACCCAACTATTGTTTATATGGCTGGATTAAAATGAACCCAAAATAGGTTGGAAATTAAAAATCAGACACATAATTACTAGAGGCAACAATAATAATCAAAAGGTGAACATTTATTAATAAGCAATTTAATAAATGTTTATTATTTAATTATCATACATATCATACATATTAATAAATGTTAATTTCCAACCTATTTTGGGTTCATTCTAAGCGAGCAATATAATATTTTTTAATCAATAGTTGAGTTAAATAAAATACCCAGCAGGTTGGGTCAAACATTTAACCCAGTTGCTGGGTTTGTCCATTTTTAACCCAACTTGAGTTATTTTTAACCCAGCATTTTTTAGAGTGCATGTTCACACTTTTTAATTGAATACATTTAATTGTTTTCACAATGACCATATGCTGATGCTAAGTCATTTGAATAAATGCATTTTGAAAATATGATTCTTTGAATAAAATCAAATAGATGCATATATTTAAAAAAAAAACTATGCCATGATTCATTTGTCATCAAATTCTTGGCAAACCAAATGATCTGAGCTGCTCTCCACATTCATTTCATAGCTCTGGACTCTTACGGTATGACAATTACGATCTTATGTGTTTCTATTTTTATTTCTCCTAATGGAAAAACAAAGGTGATAATTAAATGAAACATAAACGAGAACCAACAAGAAAGAACAACCTCAGGGCAATACATTTTCCCAGAATTCAGCAAAAAACACAAATACTTGTTGAGTTAAAAGCAGCCATGCCAAGATCACAGTCTTACTGCTTTTTGAGGACAAATAAAGGCTGGTGAAACATAAAAATTATATTATTTACTATTGTTTTAACTAGCAAAATCTCAAAATGTGTGGCAAAAACGAAATGCAATCTAACTCATTAATCACAAAATAATTCATGAAGAATTATCGACCTTTCCAGGCAGTGCAGATAGTCATAAAACAGCGAACTCGAAGGAATCGATCCGATCTAGAGTGCATGTGTACAGATTTAAATCAAACTGAGAGCAAGTCAATGACAACAACTGTCTGCCTCAACTTTATACATCACGAGCACACATGACTGATCGTCTCTGAAACACACAGAAATGATGCACAACCTGTTGTGATGCACTTGTTTTGAAGCAACGTCTGAAATCTCAGCCAGGAAGCGAGATTTCCTGGCATTTGTGTGCATGGTTTTAATAAAGACAGTAAATGCCACAAATCCATTTTCCTTGACATGTCTGCGTATTAAAGCTAGACACATCCAAAGCTAGTTTTTGGCAGTTTTGACCAGGCAGACAAATATTAGCTGCAATTGAGAGGTAAGGCTGCAGCACACAATAGAGCACACTTATTAGGGTAGTTGATATGCGTCCTGCACTGTGACATGCACAACTCCATCTAAAAAGACACTTTCATAAGTATCGTCCATTCTATTTTCATGAATAATTGAGAGATACTACGTGGAATATGTACTTTTAATTTGCAGACTATTAAAAATCAGCAAGTGAAGATGAAGGAAGAATGTTGATTAGAATGGTGAAAAAAGTTTTGTTTTTTTTTTCTGTGCAGCACAAAAGAACACTGTAAAAAATGATTTGTATGATTTATCACATTTGTTAAATCAACTTAATTAATGTGATCATCAGATAACATAATATTTTGAGTTTCTGGTGATTAAACCAATCGCCTTTAAGTTTTTAATTTCAGTGAACTCAAAATTTTAAGTTTTTTTAACAGTGTAGATATTCAGTGTTTTTTGTCCATAAAAATTAAAATCAAAGAGATCTAATGTTGTTTTGAATTTTCAAAATATCTTCTTTTGTGTTTCACTGAAGAAAATAAGTTATGGAATGACATTAGGGTGAGAAAACAATGGCAATATTCATTTTTTCCTTATGCATTCACATTAATTTTAACCTAAAATCTTGATGTTGATTTAAAAAAAAAAAAAAAAAAAAAACATATGCATAAACTTCCTGAATTTAGACTTTTATAAAGCAACATAAACTGAAGAAAATAATTTATGGAACAACATGAGGGTGAGAAAATCACAATATTTTGTATTTTTTTAGCTGAACAACTCTTTAAAAAACCTAAAATATACAGTTTTTCTTATGCATTTTGATACATTTTAACCTAAAATCTTAATGTTGATTAAAAAACATTTTATGTAACATGAAGTTAGATTTTAAAAAGCAACATAAAATGAAGAAAATAAGTTATTGAGCAACATGAGGGTGAGAAAACAATGACGATATTCATTTTTATATGGACAACCCTTTCAAACCCCTAAAATATACAGTTTTCCTTATGCACTCACATATATTTTTACCTAAAATCTTGATGTTAATTTGTTATCCACGCTGTTGTCCATTAAGTTCAGTTTTTAATAAAGCAACATAAAATAAAAGAGCAAACTACTCAACCATTTTGACATTAAACACCCATTAGCTATGTTTCCATCCAACGATTTTTATGCATATTTTGGGATATCGCATAAACAAACGCTGGATGGAAAAGCCAAGATGTACATAAATTCTAAAAATGCACATAAAAAATGTATGCACTCTGAGACACAACTCTTTTATGATGTAGGATAAAAGAGCCACAGTTTCTTCCCAGATTCTTCCAACTTCCATTTTTCTTACAGATATTTTGCACCAATTTCCCAGTGACGATTTTGTTATCTTTATTATTAAATTCACATTAATTTTAACCTAAAATCTTGATGCTGATTAAAAAAAACAAAAAAAAAAACATATGCATAAACTATTAAGTTAGACTTTTAAAAAGCAACATAAACTGAAGAAAATAAGTTATGGAAAAACATCAGGGTGAGAAAATTACAATATTCATTTTCAGCTGAACAACTCTTTTAAAAAACTTAAAATATACAGTTTTTCTTATGCATTTATATACATTTTAACCCAAAATTTTGAAGTTGATTTAAAAAAAAAAAACATTTTATGTATAAACTACCTATGAAGTTAGATTTTATAATTTTTTAAACCCCTAAAATATACAGTTTTGGGATATTGCATAAACAAAAGCTACATGGAAACACCAAGATGCGCATAAATTCTAAAAATGCGCATAAAATAAATTTTTTATCCTATAAGAAGACGTGCATAAACTACGATGGAAACACACTTACTGAATAAATCCCTCGATGCGCAACAAAAAACTTACACTGACTTTGCATCAGCAGAGGATGTGATTGGATAACTGGAATCGCATCACAGCATCTCAAATGTTGGTTTGGTGGTTCTGAAACGCCTGAGCCAAAGTCTGTCATCAGAATGATTTGGTTTAATTCCCGCCAGAAGCATCTCGTTATCAAACACTAGCATCCGAACACAAGAGAACATGACAGTAGCTATGTTTCCATCCAAAGTTGCGTATTTAACTTATGCGCAAATTTTGAATATCGCATAAAACATTTGCGAATAAAGCACCGTTTACATCCAGCGAGTCAAAGAGAACAAAAACGTCACTTCCTGATTCACTGGCGCTAAATATCACTAAGAAAAATGGAAGTTTCTGCAATAAAAGCCATTGTATAAAATCATTTTCATATATAATAAATTATTTGCGCCTCAGAGCGTGCCGATGAAACACAATAAACGCTGTCATGTTATCTTGCATTCAAATGCCTGGTGTTGTGAACGCAATCGTGTGAGGCACGAATTAAACCGAATCACTTTAAATGACAGACTTTGCTCAGGCATTACAGAATGACCAGAAACAGCATTTCAGATGCTGTGCAACAAGATCGATCCGCTGGTTGGTCCAGTTATGTCTTTTTTGATGCGCATCAAGGAATTTATTCGGTTTCCATCGTAGTTTACGCACATGTTTTCGTGTCACATAAAACATTTATCCTACTCATTTGAGCGCATACGTTTTTTATGCACATTTTTAGAATTTATGGGCATCTTGGCGTTTGCATCCAGCGTTTTTTTATGCGATATCCCAAAATGTGCATAAAAATAGGTGGATGGAAACATAGCTAGTGTTTATTGCGTTTCGTCTGCCGCTCTGAGACGAACTCATTTATGATGGAGGAAATAAAGAGCCACAATTTCTTCCCTGATTGCAACAACTTTCATTTTTATTATAGATATTTTCCAATTTCCCAGGAAGTGAACACATGGGATAGAAACGTTGCTTTATTCGCAAATGTTTTACGCGATATTTCAAGTTAAATTCGCAGCTTTGAATGGAAACATAGATACTGACACGTAAAAACAAATTTTTTGACTGAATCCAGATAATTTCAGCAGTTTATAGCCTCACAGTTCACTCTTAGTGAATAACTGTCTAGATCCGCAGCAGAAACGCTCAACACTCATGCACGCTGCAGATGTACGTGTGAAACAGGCCTGGTTTGTTCAGCAGAGTCTGAGACAATATGGATTGAATCTCTATTTTTACTGCACAGAGAGTTTCATAATGTCATTTAGTCAATGTTTGCTAAGCGTGATGGATCTTAGCCTCTATCTCTCAGGTCTAATTGATAGAATCGACACATATATTGGTTTCACATCGCACATGTCTGTATTAAAAGATCTGGGGTAAACAGATCGATATCCATTGAGAGTTCAGATGGACAGTGGACAGGCAAGAGAGAAATGAAAAGTTCACTAGACCCGTTTCATAATCATCAGAATAAACCATAAATCTCATCGAAAATAGAATTATCTCTAAAAACGGTTTGTATCCACTGGATCATTGACTTGTCAGCAAAATCTCAACTGCATCATGACAGTTTTTCCCAACATTAGGCAGCTAATTGACCTTTGTGAAGTTCTCATTATTGGCTAATGGATTTGAATGCGTGTGGCCCATACAAAGGTCATGAGAGCGAATGTGGTTATTGTGGCTTTTGCCTGTCAAACATCAGGATAGTTGCTTGTGTCAATGTGGGATAATGAAATATTCCTTCTAGTGAGAGGCCAAAACATCAGCCAGGCCGATAAATCACCAATTTTGAGATTATTGTCATCGATAACAATGTCCGCTTGGCTGATTAACAGAAGATTTTGTGTCAGTTGAACAGCCTTGTCAATTGAAAATGTGATGCGGGCGTCAAAAAGTTGAGAAAAGTTGTTGAACTTTGTGCAAACTAGGTGAAAAACACAGGCGGCAGCCAATCTGTGTCAATCGCCTGTCATAACAGAGCAAAAGTTTCTGGTGGATTGGCTCTTAAATAATGTCTTTTAGTGTCATATATTAAAATGATACATTTAAGAGTTGTGAATTTCAGAATGCAGTTTGCACACTTTAATTGTAGCAAGGCTGTGCTGGATATACAGCTGGATACACATATAAAATGTCTAAATATCATTGCATTAGATACAACATTTTTAAAGTGGCATCTGCAAACAAATGATTCTCAGGCTTTTCTTCTACCTTATTGACAACAAGAGACCTTTTGTCCTCATATTGAACAATATATTTATTGTTTCATATTTTGAAATATGAAATAATAGATACACTACCATTCAAAACCTTGGCATCAGTAAGAATTTAATACTTTTTGTTCTGTAACAATGCATTAAATTGATCAAAAATGACAGTAAATACTTCTATTTCAAATAAATGCTATTCTTTTACATTTTCTATTCATCGAAAAATCCTGAAAAAAAAATGTATCAGAGTTTATACAAAAATACAAAGCTGCAAAAACAGATAATAATCAGAAATGCTACCAAAATCATCATATTAGAATGATTTCTGAAGGATCATGTGACACTGAAGACTGGAGTAATGATGCTGAAAATTCAGCTTTGCATCACAGGAATAAATTAGAGTTTAATATATATTCACATAGAAAACATCTATTTTAAATTGTAATAATATTTCACAATATTTACTGTATTTTTTGGTCAAATAAGTACAGATAAATATTTTTTTTTATAGTATATACTGTTCAAAATTACAATAAAAAAGCATACGTTGTTTAGATGCCATTTGGTTTTATATTTTGTATTAAATGCAAAGAAATTTAGATATTTTTAAGTGTGACTGAAGTGTGCAAAAACTTTTTACAGTCTCTGTACTGTATATGCATATGTTGTATTGAAGTCTGCTATACATTTTACACACACACACACACACAAAGCAGCAAATTTGGTGCAGTATTAAATGTTTTCTCCACATCAGTGGATTTCCTTCTATCGCCTAATAAAATAAGCTTGAGGAATAATGACAAAAATTATGCTCTACTTCTAATAAATATAGAATTAATGTGACTACAATCATTAATGACCTTATTTGATTATGCAAATGACAGAAATATTGCACAAAACGACTAACTAATTGGATGGTGCTATTTAAACAATGAATTAAAGTTTTTTGTGCGGGCATTGCTCCAAAAGCAAAGATGGAACTACATGAGCGCTTTCATTCGGAAATGAAAGTAAATTTCATTAACCATGAATATCTCGCTCACCCAAACAGGACAAAATGCAACGGAATTCATTAAGATATTAATTAAAACGCTCAAAAAAATTGACTTTTTGGTTAATGATATTCAAATTGAAAATGGAGAGAAATGTGTGGCAGGCGGGTGATATGCATTTGCACACATCTTCCTATTACGGCGCTCAGAGACACCACGCAGGGAAAACCGGACTGAAGACTAAACACTGCCTTCACATATTCTCAGTTTAGGCTTCAACTTGTCATGTTTAGAAGGAACTTTATCGGTGCCTATTGATAAAGAACACGAGGCGCTGACAGAGAAATATCCCCCAACACCAAATTAAGTGGCACATCCTTGGGCGATAACACACTGCCATCTGACTGCGAACCAAATTAGGGTAATACAAGCGCTCAATCACATCGTGAGATCTCTCCTCCTTTCTCACAATTAAAGAAATGTCACACCGCCGCCTCCAAAACAAATTCCTCCACGTCTCTCCGCTTCTTTAATGGAAAATCACACCGGTGCACACGGTGAAATTTGATCCCGATTAGCACAATTCTCTAATTCACAATAACAAGAGCTGTATGGTGTTAGTGTGACACAGGCCGTGCGTTTTTAACAGGTTTTCATGCACTAATCCTCAAAATCTGAGCCTTTAGCATCTGAATGAAACACCACAGGTGAACTAATAGATGTGTTACCATACTTCAATTCTCAACACAGAAAAACTGTCAAACTTTATACTGTCCTCGTAGCGCATATTTGTATGTTAAAGCGGACCTATTATGCCCCTTTTCACAAGATGTAATATAAGTCTCTGGTGTCCCCAGAATGTGTCTGTGAAGTTTCAGCTCAAAATACCCCACAGATCATTTATTATAGCTTGTCAAATTTGCCCCTATTTGGGTGTGAGCAAAAACACGCCGTGTCCCTTTAAATGCAAATGAGCTGCTGCTCCCGGCCCCCTTTCCAGAAGAGGGCGGAGCTTTAACAGCTCGCGCTTCGGTTGCTCAACAACAACAAAGCTGGAGAATCTCACGCAGCCAAAATGACGACGGTGTTCAGCTTTACATTGTTCAAACCGGAGTCGGACACTGATGGAGAGACTCAGGAAGAAGTTACAACTTTTAGACGTTTCTGAATGGTTAGTGGATAAATTTATGTAGTTGCTGTGGAGTTGATTCAACTCATCGACTAGCCGTCATGTTAATCTTTTGTGCAAATCCAGTGTTGTGAAGCAGTTCGGCGTAAAATGACGACATGTCAACAACTCTCTACTACAACAACTCTTCCTCTTCTCTAAAGCAGCCCAACATGGCCTCACTCCCTTTGTTGCGTGTTCTCAGGGGCGGGGTTTATGTAAATTTTGGAGTTAGTGATGTCACTAACCCAGGAAGAAGCTTGTTGTAGTTCCTACAAGCTATTTGTTGTAGTCCTTAAAAAGCAATTTCTCCCTTTGAACTTTGAGCGTCGTAACTCTGCCAAGAATTTTTCCAAGAAAAACTAAACATTTCTCTTTATGTGCTTGACACAAGGGGCGAAATGACATTTCCATTTTTAGGTGAACTATTTCTTTAATATCAGCTTCTCATTGCTAGAAATCCCATCTGCACCTTCACAGCTGGAATATCTAATAAGTGCCATATCAAGAAAAAAATTGGATGGCAAAAATGGTGGCGGATATCTTCAGTGGTGAATTATCACACCAGGCACACTTGCCTTGTTGGAATTGAACAACGTTTGTAGCTAATGCTGTATATCTGGCTGCAGCGATTTACATGTTTGTTGTCCTTACATATAATGGTGTGGTGCTGATAAGATTCTGATCTCTCAGTAACCTCAAATTGAGACTTTTTCCACAGAGCAAGCCATGGAGATAAGGGCCATGTTTTCATTAGCGAGGCATAGCCAAGCTAACAACCACTCATTACCAAGGTAATACGCAGAAGCACCTGCTTATTAGTGGCACGTCTAGCAGGAATGACGTTTTAATGAGAGAAGTGCAGCATTAGAGCCGTAGTGCTGGAGCCCACTGTCAACACTCATCCTGACAGCACGCACTGCACAACCATTCATGGCTATATATGTGTGTGTAAATATATATATATATATATATATATTAGGGCTGTCAATTTAACGCGTTAGTTATAAAATGATTTAACGCACCCGTCCCGCCCCAGACCTACGTATTTCATCTTACATTTCATACAGTTGATTGATGACGAACATGATGCAGGGCAACAACTCACTGCGTGATGAAGCCTATAGAATGCAGTTAAAATGGCACTAAAATTCAAGATATCAGGGCAAAAATGCCACTGTATGAGTTTTTGTTTGTTATGATATAGTTAAGCAATATATCACACGAGTAACAAGCACTATATCACACGAGTGATATTTTTGTCCCGAAGTGCAAATGTGTTATTGATTTCCGACAGTTCAATAATTAATAAGTTAATATTGTGTCATATTTTAGACACGAAAATATTACCTATAAAGTCAAAGCAGAACTTTTAAGCATCTCCGAGCAACACACAGCAGTGCTTCGTTTCTGAATGAGTTTTTTTGAGCGAATCAAATGGGTGAACCAATGATTCAATTGAGCCATTTACTCCATTCCTGAATGAATCAGCCGTTTGAACGAATCAAATGAATGAATGACTAAAAATATTTCTTTCTAAAGCTACTTTTTGTAATGTCTATTGGATGCTTTTCTCATTTAACACAATGATGATTTTAAATTATCTTTTGGGGGTAATTTTTTGTGGGGTTTTCAGCCAAATTTGATGTGCGATTAATTTGCGATTAATTAGATTAATTAATTACATCAATTGCTTGACAGTCCTAATATATATATATATATATATATATGGCCAAAAGTCATGTCCGGAGTGGATATTTGATTTTAATGACCCTACAAGTTCACTGAAACCATCACCATAGTTTTTAAATATTTTAAATATGAGGGAAGAACAAAACACTAAACTTGGTTAAATTATTTATCTGACAATTATTTGACAAAAAAGGCAAATGACAGCTACAGGTTTCATTTACTGTGCAAACAAAACTGCATAGAAAAAGAAAAGGCTCACAGGAAAAGCATACACTGACTACAACATAATCAGTTATTAATATTTCATTGGTTCGCGTTCATAATTTCTTGTATGACAGCCTGGCCAAAAATTATGTCAGCACAATTTGTCATGTTTCATTGCGTTATTATCACAAATAAAACAATCGACTCCAGGCACAACTACGCAATATGCTTACAAAATCTTGAACACATTTTTAATATTATTTGGATCACTTTTGGCCACTTCTGTCACTCCATGGAAATAAAAAACATGTCTATGTTCAGTCAAAATGCATTAATTCTATACTGTACGTCAAAATTGAGTTGAAATGAGGGAAATTGGGTCTGTTAGATTATGATCTGTCCTGCGACAGGCAGGTTTGATTAAACCGTTTTGAGATTCAGAGAAAACGGAGTGTGAAAAGTGATAGCAAAAAACCTTTGAAGATATTTCCCTCAGATACAGTATTGGGATGGTCAACACGTTTTCTTTTGTAAGTCAGTACAGTTGTGTGTGGAGGTGGATAGTATGACCAAAATCTTATATTGCATGAGTAATTTTATATTTCAGATTTGAATTAGTCTTTCTTTACTTATTTTCCAGTAAAAATATCCTTAAAAAAATGTAATTTAGTGGACAAGAACATATTAAGACTTTTCTCATACACATACATTTCTTGATTATAAGTGTATTTTGTCTTGCTGCACTTGCAGATTTTTTCATGTTCTTAACTCATTTATATACTTAAAACAATTGCAAAATCTTCTAGTGCATTAAGAGAGAATTCAATTATATTAAAAACATTCAAACTATCTTTAAAATCTTATGCCATGTTTCGTTTTAAGTACAGTAAATGCAATTTGAGGATTTTTAAATATTTTAACTAGAAAAACAAGTTTAAAAATATTTAATGTTTGACATTTAAAAGAGTTTCTGTTATATTATATGTTAATTATATGTAGCAAGTCGAGCTGTGAACAACTAAACTCAGCTGTTCGAAGCTCAACAAGTTCTTCCTTCTCTTGACTTGTTTAGGACATGTATTTACGCCATTCTCTTTCATCGCTCTCACATAAAAAATAACGTAAAGCAGTCATGCACACTGAACAAAACGACCGTGCTATAAAGAGTATAGCAAAATCTCCAATGCATTTCCACCCAGTGTACGTCACCATATCGCCCAGCCATAATTGTGTGTAATGATCAGGCTTCCAGATCAATCCATCTTGCGCTTGTTTATTGCTGGTCTTTGCCACTTCTCAGCACCTCCTGCCCCCCCACTCGCCATCTGTCAGTTCTCTAAATCAGTTTTTGTTTACAACGCTGCTCTCTGCTCCGTCCATCCCGCGCTCTCGCGTGTCACATTCTCGTCCGATGCATGTCGTGGAATCGTTTCCATCTGCCCGTGTTGTTCATCCCTTTTCATTCTCTTTCAGTAACTTTGCACTTTTCCATTTCTTCACAGACGCTCGAGGGGAGCAGCTGTTGAAATATTTATTGATCCGTGTTTCTTTTCTCTCTCTCTGCTTTATTTATTTTCCTCTGTCTCTCTTGCCCTCCTCCAAAGCAAAGCAACAAGGTTCAGCGCTGCCAGCTGTCAGAAGCGGAGGAGAGACTCAAATCTTCGACAACAATCCCTTATTTAGCGTGTTCAACTCTCTGGTTTCACAGCAGAGGGCGAAATTTGGATGGTGATGCAATGTTACGAGAATCTCTGACAGCTGCCTGTCAGTGGACGGCCTTTCACTGCAAAACCATCACTTTCTTAATCCATTTTGTTTCTTTAGTGCAAATATCAAAATACCCTTAAAGCAAGATACATTACTCATATAAAATATAAAATTACTCATGCAATATAAGATTTTGGTCATACTATCCACCTCCACACACAACCGTACTGACTTACAAAAGAAAACGTGTTGACCATCCCAATACTGTATCTGAGGGAAATATCTTCAAAGGTTTTTTGCTATCACTTTTCACACTCCGTTTTCTCTGAATCTCAAAACAGTTTAATCAAACCTGCCTGTCGCAGGACAGATCATAATCTAACAGACCCAATTTCCCTCATTTCAACTCAATTTTGACGTATAGTACAGAATGCATTTTGACTGAACATAGACATGTTTTTTATTTCCATGGAGTGACAGAAGTGGCCAAAAGTGATCCAAATAATATTAAAAATGTGTTCAAGATTTTGTAAGCATATTGCGTAGTTGTGCCTGGAGTCGATTGTTTTATTTGTGATAATAACGCAATGAAACATGACAAATTGTGCTGACATAATTTTTGGCCAGGCTGTCATACAAGAAATTATGAACGCGAACCAAATATTAATAACTGATTATGTTGTAGTCAGTGTATGCTTTTCCTGTGAGCCTTTTCTTTTTCTATGCAGTTTTGTTTGCACAGTAAATAAAACCTGTAGCTGTCATTTGCCTTTTTTGTCAAATAATTTTCAGATAAATAATTTAACCAAGTTTAGTGTTTTGTTCTTCCCTCATATTTAAAATATTTAAAAACTATGGTGATGGTTTCAGTGAACTTGTAGGGTCATTAAAATCAAATATCCACTCAGGACATGACTTTTGGCCATATATATATATATATATATATAATCCATTTTGTTTCTTTAGTGCAAATATCAAAATACCCTTAAAGCAAGATACATTTACTTGAGAAACAAAAGTATGCAAGATATTAAGACTTGTTTTCAAGACAAGATGAGCATTTGTGGTTAAAAAGTATATAATTTTTATTTTTTTTTTAGAAAATGAGTGATGGTTTCTCTAGATAAGACCCTTATTCCTCGTCTGGGATCATGTAGAGCTCTTTGAAGCTGCACTGAAACTGACATTTGGACCTTCAACCCGTTGGGAACTGTTGAAGTCCACTATATGGAGAAAAATCCTGGAATGTTTTCCTCGAAAACCTTAATTTCTTTTCGACATTGGCAAAAACGATTGATTAGAGGCTTAGTGTTCTTTATTTTTATATAGATTTACCGTAATCGACCATTAATGAGTTGTAGTAAGTCAAAATATAACAATAATCAATGCATCTCTAAAAATCACAAACCTAGTCCAAATTTACATCAACACAGTAAAAACATTTTACCAAACAACACGCAATACATATTAAGACTTGTTTTCAGAGATTATATCTTCAAGATTCGCCAAAAACAAGAGGTGGGAAAAGCCCATTAAAAGCATTAACTGGGTTCACTGGCAATATTTGCATCAGATGACATGTGAGAACGGCAGCATAAACCACAGAATCGGCAGCCAGAGCAAGTGCGGTTCAGTCTTCATACCCCGCTGCTCTGAAACCACCATCATTTCACTTTCATTATAGGTCTGCTATAGCGTAATAACTCAACATTAAAAATTACCGCCATTAACTCGGAGCACTGTGGGAGTGTATGGTCTGCAAATGTGCAAAGAGTCTAATGACTGCTTTTCCTTTAGCACAGGACAAACTAACTCAAAGATACACACACACATGCACCTATTACGAGATACGGCTGGCATTAGTGTCAAAGTCGTCGCCATTGATTCGCAGCCGAGCACCTTGTCTGCCATAATGAGGACAGGGAGAGTGCAAGGACCCTCCACGTCCCTCAGGACAAAGAGCCCACTCCAATCTGGGCTCTGTCTCCAACAGCGCTCGTGAACAGCTCTCTCTCACAGCGCCGACTGCATCTCAAGGACTCGACCCTTATTAGATTCTCTCAGTATGCCAATAGCATTCTCTAAAAGATTTATGTTTACAGAGTGGCAGGAATATGCATATATTTTCTTTACGTTTGACCAGTTCGCTTTGCTGCAAGCACCACAAATGTGTGAATTCACCTCGCTGGTGGTGCAAACACGAGCAAAAGAGCTGGCGTACCTGTGCTCACACGCGGCACGCATGCACGCACATATTCACGCCACGCATGACCGAGCGTGTGCAGAGAATATATTTGCGAGCGAGGAGTTGTGTCTCTCACCCCACTTATTTCTGCCGCTACATCCACTCTGCCGCCACTTGAATGATCCTCTCTTCTGCTGTGTTAAATAAAACATGGGGCTTTTTTCATTATTATTAGAGCGAGGCCATTTCTTCTTGGACATATTCATGCAAGGGTTGAGCTGGGGATTGGAGAAGGGCAGGGGAGGAACAAGAGATGATAATTAAACATGCTCGCAAAACCTGCCGCCGACCCGTTTCATTTACATGTCTCTTAGGTTCACTGTAATGAAGACTTTAGGCAATCATCATTATTTACTGCAACTCATCTGACTGCCTGCAAAGGACAATATTCGTGACTTACATGTTGACTTAACCCTTCATCCTCACCTCGAGCTCTGAACCAGTGTGTGTGGTCACAGATCTGTCATATTTCATTCGTCAAAGGCGGGTCATGGAGAACTCAATGTTCAAATGTCTTTCTGCTACTGCAGCGATGCAAAAATGATTTTCTTACTCGGTATTTTACTTGAACATTCTTAAATCAAAATACTGCTCATTTATAAAATGTCAGGATATTAAATATATTTAAAGGGGGGGTATCACACACAGTTTCTGCCAATCTCATGTTAATCTTGAGTACCTGTAGAGTAGTAGTGCATCCTTCATATCTCCAAAAAGTCTTTAGTTTTATCATATTTATAAAAGATACATACGCTGTACCGAGTCTTTCCGAAAACAGCCGAGTGCCTCTAAAGTGTGAGGAGCACGCGCAGCTTTTGCATAGCGATCGTCTGCAAGCTACCAATGGTCAGCTAAACAAATGTATTTAAACACGCAATACACCATCGCATTATCCCTGGATAACTTTTGAATCACTATAATGAATATAGCGTAGTGAATGATGAATAATGAATTTATGAATTCACTACGTTCGTGTTGTTTATATTATATGCACTTATTGCCAACAAAACAGACATTTGATGAGTTTTACTCACCACCTGCGCTTCCGACTCATGACCGGGATCATTACCGCTGTGACCGCTCCATCTTTC
The DNA here is from genome assembly GCA_039654765.1 of Mylopharyngodon piceus. Lineage (NCBI taxonomy): Eukaryota > Metazoa > Chordata > Actinopteri > Cypriniformes > Xenocyprididae > Mylopharyngodon > Mylopharyngodon piceus. The sequence continues at coordinate 18,033,012 of CM077445.1, forward strand.
AGTTTCAAACGATCTGTAAATCCAGCGTAGAACTGGGCCTTGTTTATGAAACCATAAGCGCCGATCCTGAGGGCCCGAGCAGCCATGGAAAAACACAAGATATTCTCCATTCATTTTAACCAACAAAAAAGTGATTGCAACTATCAGTTTCTATGGTTATTTTAATAGCGCATCAATGTAATGCGTGAGCACAAAACTCTCAGCTCCACTTAACGCTGGGTTCTTTGGGAAGCAAGGTTATCTTTCCCTCACAACCAAAAACACACTTCTTTGGTGACATTGTTGATTTCGTGAAGTCCTGTGACCTGTGCAGCACTGCCGGCGACTTCTGTAAAGCCGAACGCACGTTGATGGGCGTGCTCTTGCTCTCCCGCTCTGGTCGACGTGTGCGCGCACGCGAGAAGTGCCCGTACAAGGAATTCCGACCGTTATGACGTCACACAGGCACATACTCGAAAAAAAGACCGCAAAGTTTATGAGGATTTGGAAGAGTATTTTTGGCACAGTCATACGTCCAACTCATGTTTTGAAACTTTGGCCATGTTTAGCATGAGAATCCAACTCTTTAGCAGTGTGAATAAGTCAGAATACATAAAATAGCATTATACCACCCCTTTAAAAATATATATTTGTTTTGAAGTCTCCTACATTAGATTTACATGCATCCAAGGTCAAAAACACTTTAGTTTTCTCATAATATATAGTAAAAAAAAAAAATGCTGGGTTAAAAACAACCCAAGTTGGGTTGAAAATGGACAGCGATTGGGTTGTTTTACTGTTTAAAAATTACTGTATTGCTTGCTTAAAATGAACCCAAAGTATGTTGGAAATGAACATTTATTAATATGTTTAATAAATGAACAATAAGTTTAATGAATAATAATGAAACAAACATTTATTAAATTGCACTCTAAAAATGCTGGGTTAAAAACAACCCAAGATGGGTTGAAAATGGACAAACCCAGCAGTTGGGTTAAATGTTTGCCCAATGTGCTGAGTAGTTTTATTTAACTCAACTATTGTTTAAAAACTACTATATAGCTGGCTTAAAATGAACACAAAATAGGTTGGAAATTAAAAATCAGACACATAATTACTAGAGGAAACAATAATAATCAAAAGGTGAACATTTATTAACAAGCAATTTAATAAATGTTTATTGTTCATTCTTCATTAAACTTATCCTTAATCCTTAAACATATTAATAAATGTTATTTTCCAACATACTTTGGGTTAATTTTAAGAAAGCAATACAGTAATTTTTAAACAACAGTTGAGTTAAATAAGCATTTAACCCAACCGTTGGGTTAAAACAACCCAATTGCTGGGTTTGTCCATTTTCAACCTAACTTGGGTTGTTTTTAACCCAGCATTTTTTAGAGCGTACACATTGCTCATCAGCTCTTTTCTCACAGTGTCTGAAACGGTTTGTTCAAAGATTCGGCCTCTCTAAACCCCACCTTTCCGAGAGCCTGCTTTGCTCTGATTGGTCGACTGCTTACAGCGTGTGACGGAAACCAAACGCCGATTACCATATATGGATTTTAGCTCTTCCTCAGCACTTGATACACAGTGATACGAACAGTAATGATGGCATCGGTTTAACCGCATCAATCTCATCCTTTGAAGAGCATCAAAGTGATTCTCAGCGCAGAAAACAGCGTCTTCTCGACATGAACAACACGAACCAAACTCTTCCACTCTCAGATACAACTACAGTGTTTGTGGGCAGGGTAAAGTAGACGCCGTTCGCGGGCAGCCAATGAACACCATAGGCTGGCATTATGCAAATCTGATAACATTGTTATGTAGATATATAACAGGAAGTGAGACTGGAATTACTGACGACTCATTTCAGGCAGTTCAGAATCACTTCTTTTGAGAGACTTTGATCTTTAAAACTTTGCAGACCTTTTATGTTCCCAAACAGCTATATTACACACTGCATGAAAGGGAATATCTGAAAAAGCATAATAGGGCACTTTAAGTCTTACTTTCTGAAAAAAAAAAAAGAGTTTTTGTTTAAAAAAAATAGCCAATGGGTTAAGAATCTTGTTTTCCCTTTAAGTTTGTTTTTCTGACCCCACTGGCAGATATTTTTCTTGTTTTAAGCATAAACTCACTTAATTTTGATAAGATATTAAGTCTTGTCAAATACTCAAGTAAATGTATCTTGATTTAAGAATGTTTAGATATTTGAACTGGAAAACAAGTCAAAAATACTGAATAGGAAAAAGCACCAGAAGCATCTCTTTAAAATGCTAAAAGTGTGCTCGTCTACGACACGCATCTGAATATACGCCACTCTTCTCCATCATTTGATGAATTACCGCTGTCATGATCACTAGAAAACGTACACAAACATCTCTTTTTAATGAAATTCAATTGCACTAGGCAAATAGTGCTCTACATAGTGTTTTGTGAATTTATAACAAGTCTCATGTGCAATTTAAATACTCAAGGTGTGATGCTATTCTAGTGCATTTAGAAGCTGCTTTTGCTGGAATGTGGACGTAGGTTTTGCCTGAATTGAATTCACCGTGTTATATTTCTTTAGAGAAAATGTTTACAAATATAGAGTTTATTGTATTCATGTACAGTATAATCTGTTTATAGTATCGTTTAACGTCAATTGAGTAAAGTAAAATCATTCTATTAGCGCCAATTTGCATAGAAATGAGGCATGTTCACGCTGAAATGAATATTGACTTCATTTAAATACTCACGACGCACCACTATTTGTGAATAAGAAGAGCTTAGCACTGAATTAACATGCTCAATTGATTACAAATGTTTACATGATCACTAGAAAATGCATGCAAATATCTTTTAAATAAGTTTGTTTAACAGCACAGCATTATAGCTTATCAAATTTGCCCCTATTTGGGTGTGAGCAAAAACACTTTGTGTGTGTGTGTGTGTGTCCCTTTAAATGCAAATGAGCTGCTGCTCCCGCCCCCTTTCCAGAAGAGGGCGGAGCTTTAACAGCTCGCGCTTCGGTTCCTCAACAACAACAAAGCTGGAGAATCTCACGCAGCCAAAATGACGATGATCAGTAACGGTGTTCAGCCTTACATTGTTCAAACTGGAGTCGACACTGATGGAGAGACTCAGGAAGAATGAAACTGGACGTTTCTGAATGGTTAGTGGATAAATTTATGTAGTTGCTGTGGAGTTGATTCAACTCATCGACTAGCATGTGCCGTCATGTTAATCTTTTGTGCAAATCCAGCGTTGAATTGACCCTCGTTTGTGAAGCAGTCCGGCGTAAAATGGCCTGGAATTGACTGTACTAATCGATGGATCCACTAGGTGGCGCTCACAGTTGGACAATTGCTTTTAAGAACTACTTAGAGAAGATGATGAAAATGGCAATAAAAACAACCGAAAACAAATGTGCAAACAATAAAAATGGATATGCAACATTTCGAACTTTACCGCAGTCCAAGTGAGCATATAAATAGCGCTATTTTTGTGAATAAAACCGCCTCATTTGCATAAAAAGAAGGTGTGTTTCATGCTGAAAAGAATAATGACTCGGCGCAGTGCTATTCCAGCACATTTAGCATCTGGTTGAGCTGGACTGCGGGCGGTTTGTGAATAAAATGCAGTTTTTTGCACTGAAATAACATGCTAAATGGTTTAGTATCTGTGGGGAAAATGTTTACAAATCCTCTACGGCTTGATTGCCTTAGCGACACATTTTAAAAAGTCCAGATCGCCAAAAAAACTGCCATCTGTCAGTGCTGTTTCCAACAGGTGTAATAAGCAACCTCAGGCTTGAAGCCCAGTGCGACTGAATCAGCCCACCCCAGCAATGCGATTACGTCAACGGCTCCTTCCCACTAGACGCACAGGCCAGGTCTGATGGACTTCAAGCCGGCAACAACAAAGACAAACAGATCCAGAGAAAACAGAGAGCCACAGAATATGTGCAGGGCCAAGCCTGGAGAGCTCCACATCTGTTTCGGCTGGCAGAGGATTGATTTCATTGCGCTTTCTCTGCCAGCCAGCCATCTCCATCCTGCAAAAGGGGGAGACAAACCAACACAAACCATTCACATTGACCCACTTGCCCCACCATGTACCGCATTAACGTACAAAATTGGTTATGATATACTGAACAACCGGTTCACCTGCTCCCTGCTGCCTGCCAACACCTGATCTCAGGTTTTGTGCTGAAGTTTGTTTTCAACAGGTGATTTTGGAAAGTTGTGTGCTTGAATAACTCCAAGAACACATCTGTAACATAAAGTTCACTTCAGAATTCAAATTTCCTGATAATTTACTCACTCCCAATTTCATCCAGTATGTTTATGTCTTTCTTTCTTCAGTCGAAACGAAATTAAGGAAAACATTCCAGGATTTTTCTCCATATAGTGGACTTCAACAGTTACCAACGGGTAACAGAGCAGTGTAAGACAAGCATTTGTGGTTGTGGTTATTTTTTTTTAGAAAATGACAGATCGTTTCTCTAGATAAGACCCTTATTCCTCGTCTGGGATCATGTAGAGCTCTTTAAAGCTGCACTGAAACTGACATTTGGACCTTCAACCCGTTGAAAACTGTTGAAGTCCACTATATGGAGAAAAATCCTGGAATGTTTTCTTTAATTTCTTTTCGACTGAAGAAAGAAAGACAAAAACATCTTGGATGACATGGGGGTTAGTAAATTATCAGTAAATTTTAATTCTGAAGTGAACTAATCCTTTAAGATTGCAAATGTGAATTAGAAGCCTAATAAAAGTAAAAGCCATTAAAGGATTAGTCCACTTTCAAATAAAATTTTCCTGATAATTTACTTACTCTCATGTCATCCAAGATGTCCATGTCCTTCTTTCTTCAGTCGAAAAGAAATTAAGGTTTATGATGAAAACATTCCAGGATTATTTTCCTTATAGTGGACTTCAATGGACTCCACTGTTGAAGGTCAAAATTACAGTTTCAGTGCAGCTTCAAAGCGCTTTAAACGATACCAGACGAGGAATAAGGGTCTTATCTAGCGAAACGATCGGCCATTTTCTAAAAAAATACAAATGTATATGCTTTATAAACACAAATGATCGCATTGCAAGTGCGACTGAATTTTCATTCAGAAGTGAACTAATCCTTTAATGCAATGACACACGTTAGAGCAAATGCACTTACTGTAGCCTGCTGTTACAACTAGTTGAATTTTTTGGTCCAAAACCATGGTTACACCATCAATATCAATACTGTCAGCAGCTGTTTACCATTCTAACTAGTTAAGATGCACAAAGAGAAGACTGTGATATTAGCAGAGCTGCACAATTAAGCGTATTTTAATTGCGATCACGATTTGTGCTTCTCTCAATTATTTAAGTACTTCATCTACGATATTTGCATTGCAATATATCCAAGCATGCATGAATCTTGACTATACTGTTTGCAATTGTATAGTAGCACAGACGTTGCGCAAATCTTCAGCAACCATACAGTCTTTTTTAGTGAATTTAATAGAAAAAATCTATTTACATAATTTGGAATTCTTAAAATTAATATTAGGAATTTCACTGTTTTAGCTTCTGAGAGAAGCTTTTTAAGGCTTCACCAGTTATCATAATCGCGCTGCCGCTGATCCAGAGAGAGCAGTTGTCATGTATAGATATGAAACAGCTTCACAAACAGTCTTTTCAACCACACAGGATCATTATTTCTGTCGTACAATAATTCAAATGATCACAGAAGTACTGGGATAAGAGTTTATAGTGCGGATATAAACACTGATGTCTACAGTAGCGATCAAAATAGAGTAAATCACCTTTTGAAAGTAACTTGACGCTTCAAATAAAGATTGTCAATTACATCGTTACACCAGTAGGTGGCGACAAGTGACTGTTAAAAAATGGATTTGTCATTGAATCATTCATTCAAGAGATTCGTTCATCCAGTAATGAAACAAGTGACGTCTTTATGAGTGAGTCATTGAATCATTCACTCATTCAAATTTAAAAAAAGCATTAAAATTAATTAAATGTTTTTAAATCGACTGCAGCAATTAACATCTTATCAGATCTTCTAGCAAATGTCATGTTATTTGTTAGGTTAGAATCATGGAAGAATCGTGATGTCTATTTTAAACAATAATAAAAATAACCAGTAGTATGTATTGTATTGTTGTATGTTTTACAAGAAAATATTATTTCAGTTTACCTCAAATATAGATTGTGTCAATTATATTGTTACACCAGTAGGTGGCGACTATTTGTCATTGGATCATTAATTCAAGAGATTCGTTCAAAAATGCTGATTCATCCAGTGATGAAACAAGTGACGTCTTTACGAGTGAGTCATTGCTTTTTTTTGTGAATAATTCAATCAAATTAATTAAATATTTTTAAATAAACTGCAGCAATTAACATCTTATCAGTTCTTCTAGCAAATGTCATGTTATTTGTTTGGTTGTCTATTCAGAATCAGGGGAGAATCATGATCTCTATTTTAAACAAAACAAAAAAATTGTGATTCTCAGTTGATCCAGAATCGTGTAGCTCAAGTATAAGTTGACGTTTTCTTTTTTTGCGCAAAATAATCATGAGCAGGGCAAGCAGCCGTAGTTATTGTATCCCTGGTTTTGCTCCCTAAACTTAACATGCACAGATTATCACTTCTGTCTGCTGCAGATGTATTGCAAGAAATGCAAAGACAATGAGAAGCGCGTCATACTCAACATTATACGTCATCAATACTGGTTCAGTTAGTCCAGAGTCCAAATGAGCTCTACCAACAAAGCAAAGCCGAGCTTTGACGTCAAACAGACTCGAGTCTGCACCAAAAGTTCTCTTGTGAAAGCGCCCTTAGATACCCTGCAGGGACTTATTGTGTTGCAGTGTGATTAGTATTCACTGTGAAAGCAAAATGTCGAAGCAAAATATGCCCTGCAAGACAAACAGAACAAATGCAATCTCTCTCCCTCCACATTAAAAGCAATTAGTCTTAAAAAGACGATTAAGAAGATACCAATTCATGCAATAATAACAGATGCCAAAGAACTCTCATCTTTGATATTTTGTCAGCTTTCTATCTGCTCTAGGTCAGTCAAGGCCGCATTCAGAAGCATAATTTTAATTCGATTACATAAAGGCTGTTAAGTAGCAGCCTCTGTCATTTCAAGGCATCTGTGTTGGGTCAAGGGGAAACGGCAATGCATGTTGCACTAAAGTCTAGGTCACGTGACCTGCTCAAGGGTACAAAACCAGGGCAGAGAACCAGAAATCTTCCAGCTACTGATGTGCTGCCCACAATCCCACTGCGGCATTGTTGAATAAGTCCTGGTAATGTTGAGGAAAGAATGAGCTAATGGAACTAAACACTGTTTTAGAACAGGAACCCCTCTGCCTTTGATGTAGAGACTAATGAGTCTTTTGCATTCTTGATTCATTTGCATAAAAGTACTGTGGCGGCACCAAGGTATCAGACTAATACTTTTTGAAACTGTGATACCAGAGTATTTACTTCAAAAAATAACCAAAAACAGATTATAGTAGTACGTTTTACAAGAAAATACTACTTCAAAATTTCATGTTTAATTGCAATGTGCTACTTGCCATTTCTTTGTAATTAATTGTGAAATCTACTAGCAATTTCTACACTATTCTTTGCTTTTTTTTTAGTTCTAGGCTTTCTGTCGTTTTGCTTTCCAAAAAAAGGTCGAAGTTGAGGGTGTTTCCAATTCACTGAATAAAAAAATGGAATTACTTTGAAAAGTTTTCACTCAGATTTTGCTAGTAAATTTTACAAATATAGCAAATAACCCATTAAATTAAACGGAAAGACTGAAATAGTATTTTCTTGTAAAACATACTCCAACTAGAGTAAAGTTTGATGACAAACTTTGATGTTGGTTTGACAAAGCCTTGTCTGAAAGTTTAAAATAACTCTGAAAAGCTTCAAGTTTGAAGATTTTACTTAAAGAATTCAATAAAATGCTATTAACATCTTCTAACACATTGATAACATGTTTTAGCAACACTTTGAAGGCATGTTTCTATCATGAATTAGCACATTGCTAGCATAATAACATGTTCCTAACATGATTATCATATACAGTGCTCAGCGTAAATGAGTACACCCCTTTGAAAAGTAACATTTTAAAAAATATCTCAATGAACACAAAAACAATTTCCAAAATGTTGACAAGACTAAGTTTTATATAGCATCTGTTTAACTTACAGTGGACAGCATAAATGAGTACACCCCCTCTGAAACTTCTGAAAGTCAGCAATTACTCAATTACTTAGAAGACATGTTAGGGTTCTTTAGAGATATTATGTTCCAGCAAGTCTGCTTAATCAATTACCAAAGAAGCATGTCAAAATTATTCAGGAAAATAAGATTTTCTTATCAAGGTGATAAAATGTTGTGTAGCAAAAATGAGTACACCCTCCTAAAAGTTACTAAATAAAACGAAATAAAAAATTTCTGGTGTAAGTTTAAGGCAATGTTTGATCAACAGGTAAGTTGAACCAAAACATTTAAAGAGAAGTCATTTCTTGACAATTAAAAGTGTTATATAGCCCACTGAATCATTCTCAGACTTAATGCTGACAACAATGGAAGCACTTGAGAGAGAACTGTCAGGAGACTTATTTCTTAGCACAAAAGAGGACAGTGGTACAAGAGGATTACCAAATCATTGTTTTAAGTTTGAAAATATAGCAAAAGTAACACAGAAATGGACTTGTGACAAGGCCCATGAAATAATCTGGTGGTGTCGGGGAGCTGCATTTCATTGATGGCATCATGAATTCACAGATGTACTGCTCTATACTGAAAGAGAAGATGCTACCATCACTCCGTGCCCTTGGTCGTCGTGCACTTTTCCAACATGACAATGATCCTAAACACACATCTAAGGCCACTGTTGGATTTCTGAAGAAGAACAGGGTGAAAGTGATTCAGTGGCTCCTGATCTGAACCCAGTCGAACACCTATGGGGAATTCTGAAGAGACGAGTTGAGCATCACTCTCCATCCAGCATCCAGTCTCTAAAAGAGCTCATTCTTGAAGAATGGAAAAAGATAGATGTTGCAAAATGTGGCCAACTTGTTCATTCCATGCCTAGAAGACTTGGTGCTGTCATTAAAAATCATGGAGGCCATACAAAGTACTAGATGTAGTAGTTTTTGTTGTGGGGTGTACTCATTTTTGCATCACCCTAATTTGAGTAAAACTGAAAAATGTGTAATCTAAGTTATATTATTAACCTTTCTTTCATGTTATAATTTAAACAGATGTTATATTAAACTTAGTCTTGTCAACATTTTGGAAATTGTTTTTGTGTTCATTGAGATATTGTTTAAAATGTTACTTTTCAAAGGGGGTGTACTCATTTACACTGAGCACTGTATACAGTGTATATATGAGCAACGTGCTAAATCATTCTAGCAACATGTTAAAACATGCTAGCAACATGCTAAAACATATTAGTGATAAACAATGTGCTAAATCATGTTAGGAACATGTTAAATTACGCTAGCAATGTGCTAATTCATGATAGAAACATGAATTCAACGTGTAAAATCATGCTAAAACATGTTAACACTGTGATAAAATATGCGGGGAACTTGTTAAAACACGTTAGCAATTTGCTAGAACATGTTAACATTTTATTGACGACTTTGAGTAAAATCTTCAAGCTTTTCAAAGTTATTTCAAACTTGCAGACCAGGCTTTGTCAAGCCAACATCAAAGTTTATCATCAAACTTTACTCTAGTTGGACTATGTTTTACAAGAAAATACTATTTCAGTCTTTCTACGTCAAAATATCACTTGTAATTCAATGCATTACTTGCCATATTTCTGAAATTTACTAGCAAAATTTGAGTGAAATTTTTTCAAATTTATTTATTTTTTTATTCAGCACTGTTTTTGGCCTACTGAATGGAAGTAGACATATTTGGACACAGAGTATATATGATATCAACATGCTAAATCATTCTAGCAACATGTTAAAACATGCTAGCAATGTGCTAAATCAGGCTAGAAACATGCTAACAACATGTTAGCAACATACTTAATCATGCTAAGAACATGCTAAACCATGTTAGGAACGTTAAATTATGCTAGCAGTGTTCTAAATCATGAAAAGTACCAGGATGACCTACTACTTCCAACGAGAGTGCACATGAACACTTTATTATCCCATGAGGCCATGGGAGAGGATTGGTGAATGGAACTGTAGCGACGCTACTGGCGCTGTATTTCACGTGACAATGACAACATGGCGGATGCAGTACGTACAGATTACATTCATACTATATAGAACATACTTTTTTGAGTTGATTCAACACATGTTTGGGTCAAATTTTTCAATTAAATTTTTAAACCCAACAGTTGGGTTTGTCCATATTTGACCCAAACATGTGTTGAAACAACCCAGCATTTTTAAAAGTGTAATAATAGGATTTCAGTATGTTGGTTTTGTCAAGCCAACATACTAATCTTTGTTTAATATGCAACTTTGAATAATCATTTTTACAGTGTTGGCTAGTTTTCTAATTGTATAAAAAGTGCAGATCTAATTCTGTCTAATACAGTCTAGCTAATTCTGACACATATTTCTCAGGACACCTATTTCAGTGATATTTGTCAGGTAGTAGGGAAATTTTATGTGAGGTTCAAAAAAAAAAAAAAAAGTGCTTCAGGACATTTTTTAAGAGAAACCATTTCATTATGGGTGATCTAAAAATATTTGGAGGTTGGAGGTTAAAAAAATACATTTATGCATATGGCAGATGCCTTTTTCTAAAGCAATTTGGAGTTTATTCAAAGACAAGTACACCTTTTTTATACCAGCTATACCGGCTGACAAAGTCATGCAAGAAAAATATATATCATTTAGGATTTTTTGGTTAATCAGATTCTAACATGGATGACGGAAAAAGACAAAAAAATAAAAATCAATGTTAGAAAGGCCAGCAACAGTGAGAGAGTGTAAATTATGTGGTCAGTACATATCAAATTATCAGACGCCTGAATCAATTTCCCTTGTGCAGAACTGCTGAATTGTGAGAAAAAAGCATAATGAGTTTCAGACAGATTTTCCCCTGAGCAAACATCATCAGCACTGTTGAGTCTGAGGGAGAACAAACTCTCGGGGTGTCTAGTTTACCCCTCCCACCATCCAAAACACACGCTGACATGAAAATTAAAACATGCTCTTCTCTCACACAGTGTCGCATGTCCTTCAACAAGTCCGTCTTGTATGATTTGCAATGTTAAAAGAATAGTTCCACCAGAAGGGAAAATTCTGTCATTATTTACTCACCTTCAAACTGCCTTTTTTTTCTTTCTTTTTTTTTCCCCATGGAACACAAAATGAGAAATTTGTATGGAAAAAGTGGTATTAAGACTCTTCAGCAGTTTTCATGTTTGCATTGACTATTTACATTGATCCGTGCATCAGCAGCACTGTCCTCAAATAATGAAAATTGATTCTGATTAACACACGATTTATGCAAACTTTAATAGATGGCATGCATTCGTTGAAGTGCAAGAGACACTTTGCGCACGCCTGCATGGAAGAAAACTCCTCCCACTGGGCAAGAATGATTAAATTTGTGTTCATCATGGTAAAGGGCTCAAAAAGTGGAATCAAACATCATTTCAAAGCAAGTACTCATCCATTCACAGCACACCAAAAGCTATTATTCCATCCCTGATGCCCCATGCGTTCCCTGACAGATCAATAATACAACAATAGTACTCCAAATCCATACGAATCACCCAGCTGTGTCTGGTTTTCTTCATCTTTCTGATATTAACCATTTCACCGAGTGCGACTGTCCCAGAACAATCACAAAGATGATGCTAGGAGTAGATCGTAACGCAGATCACATACTCCTTTGTCAACAGTTAGTGTCAGAACTGCAGCAACACATCATTTGTTTCTACTGTGGGATTATCACCAGTTTCACATGTCACCATTTACTGAAAATATATTGAAGCAATCTGCATCAGCCATTTCAGAGAGAATATTAAATTCAACAAATTGCATGTATATAATTAGTGAGACGGTATTCAGTGAATATCGGTTCTACTGGTACCACCTGCTGGATCTCTAAAGAACAGCCACAAACATCACCATAGCACCACTGTCTATTCAACATTAAATTATAAAAATACAGGCTACAATTAAAAATTTAAATTAATATAATGTATGCTAATATAATAACAATGAATATGGCAATGTTATTATATATCAACATCAGCAGAAATCACAACAGCAGTAATAAAATAATATGTGTTAAAATAATATTTACTTATTATTATTTGCATATCAGACACCTAAAAGTAAAAAATAATTATTATCGGTTTCTGAATATCGGTTCTACCGATAAATGCCACCTGCTGGATCTCTAAAGAACAGCCACAAACAACATCATTACATCACTGTTCAACATTAAAATTATAATATTATAAAAATATAGGCTACAATTAGAAATTCATATTAATATATGCTAATATAATAACAATGAATATGGCAATATTAATATATCAACATTAACAGAAATCACAACAGCAACAATAAAATATTCATGATGAGTCACTAATTAATATTTACCTATTATTATTTGCATATCAGACACTTAAAAGTAAATATAACTATTATCGGTTTATGAATATCGGTTCTACTGATAAATGCCACCTGCTGGATCTCTAAAGAACAGCCACAAACAACACCAGAGCACCACTGTCTGTTCAACATTAAATTATAAAATTATAAAAATATAGGCCACAATTAAAAATTCATATTAATATAATATATGCTAATTTAATAACAATGAATATGGCAATATTAATATATCAACATCAGCAGAAATCACAAGAGCAGTAATAAAATATTCATGAGTCACAAATTAATATTTACTTATTTTTTATTTGCATATCAGACACTTAACAGTAAATATAACTATTATCGGTTTATGAATATCGGTTCTACTGATAAATGCCACCTGCTGAATCTCTAAAGAACAACCAAAAACAACACCATTACATCACTGTCTACTCAACATTAAAAATATAAAACCATAAATATAGGCTACAACTAAAAATTCATATTAATATAATATATGCTAATATAATAACAATGAATATGTCGATATATCAACATCAACCAAAATCACAACAGCAGTAATAAAATATTCATGAGTCACAAATTAATATTTACTTATTATTTGCATATCAGACACTTTAAAATAAATATAACTATTATCGGTTTATGAATATCGGTTGTACCGATAAATGCCACCTGCTGGATCTCTAAAGAACAGCCGCAAACAACATCATTACATCACTGTCTATTCAACATTAAATTATAAAACTATAATAAATATACAATTAAATTACATTTAATATTAATACAATATATGCTAATATAATGATAATTAAAATGGCAATTTTAATATAACAACAACCGCAAGAACTACAACAGCAATAATAAAATATTCATGATGAGTCATTAGTCTAATGGTTATTATTATTATTATTATATGCATACTGGATATCATTCACTTAAAAATAAAAATAACCGTTACGGTTTCTGAATATCGGGTCTGTTGATTAATGCCACCTGCTGGATCTCTAAAGAATAGCACCCAACACTGGCATCACACCACTGTGCAAAACAACTGTGCCATATTATATTATAATTAAATAAATATAATAAATACCAAAACAAAATTTTATTAATACACTATTAACAATTAAGTATGTACATAAATAATACGTTATATAAAAAATATTAATTAATTAATATGAGCAGTATAATACTGTATATTAAGTAATTGATAACACATATATAATTGTGTTAAACAGCTGTTTTGCATGTTATCGGACACTTACCAAAAAAAAAAAACACCGATATTGGTCATAAAAAAAAAATAGGTGTCAATATCTGTAAAGGCATCCACTGACTTGTTACGCAGAGACAGAAACGCGGTATTGATATGTTTTCCCCGCCAAAGTGTTAATATGCAGAACTCGTGTGTTGTGGAGCGCACTTGTCTCTATGATTTGATCACACACGCATACACACACACACACACACACACATGATTCATTGGCAGGTAGACCCCCGGAGCCGCATTAGTATTCCACTCCAGGTCCCAGCAAAGAATGAAGCAAGGAACGAGTGAGGAACATTTGCTCTAGAAGAATGCTTGAAGAATTGCAACTTACCTTTCCACAGCAACGCCAAGAGCAAAGCGAGCGCGTGTCGCAACATTGCGCAGCTCATGTTTTGAGTTGATTGTTTGTTATTTCTCAGTGTCAGTTCTTACAGCAACAGTCCGTTTTTATCTTCTATGAACGGGAACACGCATAAACCGCAGTTGTCCGTCCGTGTGTCCTATTTCACCAAACGTCCGCAGTCCACAAATCTTCCAAGTGTGTCAGGAGTGCCACAAGACGGGTCGATTCTCCCAAGTGACCCTTCGCAAGGAGACCAAACACAATCTGTTGGCGTTTGGAGTGCCAGAGGATATATAAATAAATCCTTGCGCAGAAAAAGAAAAATTGTAATATACACCTCCTCAGATTTTTATATTCAAAGCAAGAGCATCCACAGAAAAAGAGAAAAACGACAGTTCAGATGGTTTGGTGGGATGTTGTGTGCTCTAACGATCTGTTCAGTGAATCAGAATCACTGTGCATCGCTTCAGAGCGGAGCACGAAAGAAGCGTCTGATTGACAGCTCAAGGAGAATCTCCTCCACCAATCAGCGAGCGTCAAGGAAGGGGGCCGGGTACCAAGGAGGATCCTCGGCCAATCGTGAGCACAGAGGGGCGGAGTCTACTAGAGCGCTATGATAATATAAGGTGATTTATAGCACGCTCAGTGCACTGCAGTACTGGAGGAAAGGTGTTTGCGTGGACATACACATTAGTGGTTTATGTTCTCTACTGGGAAAGGTGATTTGCGTGGGGAAACTTAGCAGAGAATTGTTTAGAAATAACACACTTGATTTATTGGGTCATTTCTGGTGTGCAGTACATTTATGTGCCACCATCTGACTTAATAAATAAAATATTAGACTCACAATTTTTGAAGATGCAAACCATGTTAGTTACAAATACATTTCACTTCTTTGGTTTGATTGGATATATATACACACGCACACACACACATACATACATACGTATACAGTATACATATATATGTATATATTTAAGAAAAATTGTATTTATATATAAAATATTTATATTTAAATTATATATATAAATTATATAAATATATATACAGTATATACATGCACATATTTCTTAAATTTATACATGTATGTGTGAGTATTTATATAATTATACAAAGTACACACATATTGTGTAAACAAACTTATTTTGGATGCAATTAATCGTTTGACAGCACTATATATATATATATATATATATATATATATATATAATATATATACACATACATACACAGTATATATATACACACACACACACACACATACATACGTATATAGTATATATTTATGTGTGTATATGTATATATTTTTAAAAAAAAATTATTTATATATAAAATATTTATATATAATATAAATTATATAAATATATATATATATATATACACATGCACATATTTCTTAAATTTATACATGTATGTGTGAGTATTTATATAATTATACAAAGTACACACATATTATGTAAACAAACTTATTTTGGATGCGATTAATCGCAATTAATCATTTGACAGCACTATATATATATATATATATATATATATATATGCACACATACATATACAGTATATATATATATGTGTATGTGTATGTATATATTTAAGAAAAAATTATTTATATATAAAATATTTATATTTATTTATGATATAAATTATATAAATATATACAGTATATACATGCAAATATTTCTTAAATTTATACATGTATGTGTGTGTATTTAAAAATACATAATTATACACCGTACACACACATATATTACAAAAACAAACTTTTATTTTGGATGCGATTCATTTGACAGCACTAATATATGTATATACATACATACACACACACACACACACACACATATATATATATATATATATATATATATAAAACATTTTTCTTAGAAATATTGTCTTACAATTTCTTATTATTTCTTAGAAAAATCAATTTATAAGTTTAGGCCTGTGTAATCAATATCACTTTCCATCCCGTTAGTCTTTTGTAAATTCCCTTTAACTAACAAAAGCCAGTTCCTTCATGACATCATCCTCCAGGAAGTGACATCATTTTGGAGGGAAAACACCACAACAACATTAGTAAGTGTATTTGAATATGTTTTTTTGCATCAGTTGGCTTTTTGGTTAACTGTCAGTTGCTAAGCAATGACTATTTATTTATTTATGCATTTTCATATTTATGCAGTTCAAAAAGCACAACAGTATTGACCCACCTGATTGCAGGTGTTGCTGAACTGTTATGGTCTATAATATTAGCTGGACATGATGAGGACTTTGGTGGTGGTTTTGACACAGACTCGCGCCGTTGATGGTAATTTGGCGGGAATATTCACACGTATGCGCTCACAAGGTCAATGGCTCTGGAGGATTGTGCTCTAACAGGGTGTTGACTGTCATCTGGAGATTGATGGCTGCCCTGACTGAAGTGAAGGGACGTCGCAACAGCATTTGAATATCAATATGGTGAACTCTGTTTGATACTGAGCTGGAATTGAGCCTTTTAAAGGGATAGTTCACTCAAAAATGAAAAATGTTGCTATTTGCTCACCTTTTATTTTTTTTTAAGAATGATGATTGGCCACAAATATGAGTACTGCGGGGGAAACAGCAAGTATACTCAACTCTCTTCAAGAGATATGTTTGTGTGGGGCTTTTGATCACATGCTTTAATAATACAATTTGACCTCTTGTAAAGTGCTTTGAGTTTTACAATGCGTGAAAAAATGTTTTGCCAGTGAACACTCATTTGGCATCTGTCAGTAAAATCAATTGTGAAACGGTGCAACAGTTCTTATGAATCTTTGAATAATTTTTGTCCTGATATGTTGCATTTATCACACATTAATGGTTCATAGTTTCATTTAATATGCATGCTAGTGTTAAATCATAGTTCGCATTCATTTCTAATGATTACCATTGATTAGAATCTTCTGATTTGTTTGCGCTTTGTGTTTGTTTTTGATGGCCAGAGAGAGAAAGATTTCAACAGAGCAGATGCGGTATAATTTCCATCACGAGATTGCTATCTGAACCCCAGTGTCCCTCCATCCATTCAAAGTTCTTTGTGACAGCCCGAGACCTTTTCAAATGCAATCACGTTTTTCGATAAGTCTCAAGATTTTTCGGTGGCCCTACTTTTATAGTCTCTGCGACCTGCTTTGGTTTATCAATGTCATTTTTCTGTTCAAATTCGCTCACGCACGCCCCCACACAACTCCTTCATCACAATAGTACGGCTCACGTGTGATATTGCTCCGGCTCAGACTTCTAATGTATCTGGAGAAGGCTGTCCGTTAGCAGTCCTTTTCAACTCAGCTGGTGCATGCAGGAAAATATCACCTCCTTTACTGAAATAATGAGGTTTGTTACCTCAACATGGTCAACAAACTATGTGCCTGTAATGCCTTTGCATCTAACAAAGTATGTTTCTGGTCTACTTCAAACACAATGACTGCATCCTAAAACAGTGTAATTTACCAGTAATGTTAAAATAAGGATCAAACAGAATTAATAAAATATCTTGACGCTTACACAGACCATGCATCATTATGGTTGTCTTTATTTTTCAACTTATTTTTCTTGTGATGTCAACATAACCCAACAGAACAATCTTTAAAATTACTATATGACTGGCTTAAAATGAACCCAAAATAGGTTGGAAATTAAAACATATTAAACATATTAATAAATGTTCATTTCCAACATACTTTGGGTTCATTTTAGGTAAGCAATACAGTAATTTTTAAACAATAGTTGAGTTAAAACTACCCAGCAGGTTGGATAAAACATTTAACCCAACCGCTGGGTTAAAACAACCCAGTAACTGGGTTTGTCCATATTTAACCTAACTTGGGTTGTTTTTAACCCAGCGTTTTTTAGAGTGAATAATGCATGGCTTATAGATCATTTATACATTAAATAACGAATATCCTTCTTGATGTATACTCTAAAAATTCTGGGTTAAAAACAACCCAAGTTGGGTTAAATATGGACAAACCCAGCAGTTGGGTTAAATATTTGACCCAACCTGCAGGTTAGTTTTATTTAACTCAACTATTGTTTAAAAATGACTATATGTCTGGCTTAAAATGAACCCAAAATAGGTTGGAAATTAAACATCAGACTCATAATAACTAGAGGAACAATAATAACTAATAAGCAATTTAATAAATGTTTGTTATTTAATTATTGTTTATTAAACTTATTAATAAATGTTCATTTATTAAATTCCAACCTATTTTGGGTTCATTTTAAGCAAGTAATATAGTCATTTTTAAACAATAGTTGGGTTAAATAAAACTACCCAGCAGGGTGGTTCAAACATTTAACCCAACCGCTGGGTTTGTCCATTTTCAACCCAACTTGGGTTGTTTTTAACCCAGAATTGTTTTTAGAGTGTGCTAAAATAACTAAAACTAAAAAAATTAATAAAAACTATATAGACATAAAAACAAAAACTTACCAAAAAACCCAACAAAATCACTAAAACTTTAACTAAAATTAAAATGGAAAATATATCAATTCAAAATATTATTAAAACTATAACTGTACCTGAATGATAGTAAAATAACACTATTACAACTTCGACAAATCATTTTTACAGTGTATAATGTATGTTTTACAGCATGTCTCTCTGGATTCCTTGATTCTGATTGGTTAATTAAAGTGATTTTCTGTGTTGCTGTTCTAGTATCACTCCACGTCTCTTTCTTCTAACGTAATTAAATAATTTATACTCAAATCAATATTTCATGTCCATATATTTGTGTATATAAGTAGCCAGGTAATGGATAATTTACAGGCAGCCAGTCATTATCATAAAATAAACCTGATCAAGCTGTCAGAGTTTATTTGTGATAATGACTAGCTGACGGTATATTATCCCTGTTTAGTTACTGTATAACATGAAGGGTCCTCCTAAACATGATTAATAGCTTGGTAAATAGATTAACTGTCCTGTATTAGATTGTTTTGATTTTTATAGTGCGTCTTTGTAAAGAATGTCCGTACACTGGTGTTTCTGGGTTAAAGGTCTGACCAATAGTAATACGTTTTGCTCAGCGAGAACAGGAATCAGAGGGACATTGCTCACTGTGTCTGGAGAGATGCATAGCTGTAGTGCTCATAGAGTTGCCACGAGTGACTACATGCTTGAGCTTCACCAGCACTGGACCGTATTTGGCCCCATTCAGCAGTTCAGTGCCTTTCTCAAATCTTCTTAAAGCACTATTAAACATTTTAGATGATTACTTATTCATAATTGAAAGTTTTAAAATGCAGCTATGCTAGGGTTTTTCCTTTGACAATAGGAAGTACATGTCTTTTGTGCTGAAAAAAACAGTTTTCACTTAAAGCCAGGAGTGAATGAGAAGTTGATAACTGGGTCAATGTCAAATAATAATGCGTTGGATGATTGAAGCGGAGAAATAATATTAAAAATGCATGTAGAGGTTTTTAAGAAATCTTGAATACCTGATCTATCTATCTATCTATCTATCTATCTATCTATCTATCTATCTATCTATCTGTTTTAGGGTTGTCTTTATTAACCACAGAGTTGGTGAATGATGGTTTTGAAATAATATTTTGAAATTGCTTCACAAAAATATTTTATTATCGTATTTTCTTGTATTAATATAATATAATATAATAAATATGCAAATGCTCCTTTTTCTAAGAATTTCAGTTTTTTTTTAATGAGACTTTTTATTTCTCCGGACAGTTACAACAACCAGACATTTTTGACTTTAAGCCCCACAAAAAAAAAAAAAAAAATACGAATTTTAATTAAAATATGAAGAGTTGTATTCAAGTCATCATCTGTATGAATTGCATTTGTATTTTTGAATAACTTAATAGGTGCAGCAGACACAAAAATGTGCATCACGTTACTGACCCACCTACCTCTGGTATGCCTGCTGGAATTCAATTACTGATGCAATTTTCAGATAATTATCATTTGAATTATTTTTTGCCAGTGTGAATGTGATAGGACCATTAAGTCTGACAGCACTGCAGGATCACTGGGCAACAAACCGTGACACATCCTGCGCTCCGGAGACGTTCCTTAGCACAAGCATGCTCGGGAATGTTCGAAAGGTTGTGCTCCTGCGCCAAGTTTGCTCAGAAGTGTGTGTGTCTGCCAACAAGAGTTTGTGGCAGCACCACAGAGAGGCTAGGACTTTCCAGGCTATTTAGTATGGAAATGTATGGAGATGGCACAACTGCTTTCTCTTCTCGCTGCATTCACACAGGCCTTAAGCTTTCCTCATTAATTGGCATGACACAAGCAGCACACATTCACTTGTAATCACTGTCCCTTAGAGAGGCCCAAAGAGAGAGAGAGGAGTGGAGGACATGGAAAGAAAGAACGACCGTAATGCCAAAGTCCATTCAGGGAATGATTTGATAAATAGATTTAAAAAATTCAATCTCGAAGAAAAGGAATTTGTAGCCACTGGGGAAGTTTTTTTTATGTGCATTTTGAATTTATTCACATTTTAGTGTTTCCATCCAGCACTTTTTATGCATCTCAAAATTCAGCTAAAATGTGGATGGAAATCGGATGGAAATACACTTGTTGTACACTTGTTATTGCAGTGCATTATGGGATTGAATGAGTGCAATCGAAAACATCCACTATGGTTTCGGACACCACTACAAATAGCTGTCCCCTCAAATAGTGCCCTATTTAAGGGTATAGGAGGAGATTTCAGACACAGCCATGGTCTCAAAGTAGCTAAACACCCTCTAGCTCCGCCTGCTACAGTAGCCACGCCCCAAACTCTCTGCCTGCTACAGTAGCCACGCCCCAAACTCTCCGCCTGCTACAGTAGCCACGCCCCAAACTCTCAGCCTGCTACTGTAGCCACGCCCCAAACTCGCAGCCCGCTACTGTAGCCACGCCCCAAACTCGCCACCTGCTACAGTAGCCACGCCCCAATCTCTCCACCTGCTACAGTAGCCACGCCCCAAACTCTCCACCTGCTACTGTAGCCACGCCCCAAACTCTCAGCCCGCTACTGTAGCCACGCCCCAAACTCTTCGCCTGCTACAGTAGCCACGACCTAAACTCGCCCCCTGCTACAGTAGCCACGCCCCAAACTCTCCGCCTGCTACAGTAGCCACGCCCCCAACTCTCCACCTGCTACTGTAGCCACGCCCCAAACTCTCTGCCTGCTACAGTAGCCACGCCCCAAACTCGCAGCCCGCTACTGTAGCCACGCCCCAAACTCGCCACCTGCTACAGTAGCCACGCCCCAATCTCTCCACCTGCTACAGTAGCCACGCCCCAAACTCTCCGCCTGCTACAGTAGCCACGCCCCAAACTCTCAGCCCGCTACTGTAGCCACGCCCCAAACTCGCCCCCTGCTACAGTAGCCACGTCCCAAACGCTCCACCTGCTACAGTAGCCACGCCCCCAACTCTCCGCCTGCTACAGTAGCCACGCCCCAAACTGGCCCCCTGCTACAGTAGCCACGCCCCAAACTCGCCACCTGCTACAGTAGCCACGCCCCAAACGCTCCGCCTGCAACTGTAGCCACACCCCAAACTCTCCACCTGCTACAGTAGCCACGCCCCAAACTCGCCACCTGCTACAGTAGCCACGCCCCAAATGCTCTGCCTGCAACTGTAGCCACACCCCAAACTCGCCCCTGCAACTGTAGCCACACCCCAAACTCGCCCCTGCTACAGTAGCCACGCTCCAAACTCTCTCTCCACCTGCTACTGTAGCCACACCCCCAAACGCTCTGCCTGCTACTGTAGCCACACCCCCAAACGCTCTGCCTTCTACAGTAGCCACGCCCCAAACTCGCCACCTGTTACAGTAGCCACGCCCCAAACGCTCTGCCTGCAACTGTAGCCACACCCCAAACTCTCCACCTGCTACAGTAGCCACACCCCAAACTCGCCCCCTGCTACAGTAGCCACGCTCCAAACTCTCTCTCCACCTGCTACTGTAGCCACACCCCCAAACGCTCTACCTGCTACTGTAGCCACACCCCCAAACGCTCTGCCTGCTACTGTAGCGACGCCCCAAACTCTCGCTATAGGTTGAGCTGTAAAGAGATTGACAGATCTGAGCAGACACTCTCAATGTTCTGATGGTGCCTGCGGGGGCTCAATGTTTACACTTTTGGGAGAGATAAACCCATGAATGAACAATAAACTGGGTTAAGAAAATGTATTTTAACATTAAAAAAATCTTACATACTTCACCTTTAACTAATGATAACAAATAAGAGCTTATTGTAAAGTTTTACCTTTTTACATTGTGCACAGAAAACGTGCATCACAAGTGTTTTACCATTTTGTAATTTTTGTGTTGAACCTTAGTGGCCAACAGTGCAAAATCCCTCATTGAAGGTCTCTAAATGTTGTGGTAGGGGTCCTTTATATAAAAGCCTGCATGAATAGGTCATCGGCAACAACTCTCCATTCTGTGTCAAGAAAGAAAGCCAGAGAGAGAGAGAGTCTGGCATTGCCCAATGAGGATGGCAGATACCCCTGAGAATGAAGGGCCCGGCAGGGGGTTGAGATAGAAGAGGCAGAAAAAAGTTGACCTTGAGTCCCCATTCACATTACCCATTAAAGCCTTATAATAGTGAATTGAAAAACATGAAAGTGAGCATCCAGAGTGTCGACTAGTTGGTGGTTTATGGGAAATTACACAAATTCCGACAACAGAACAGTTTCTCGAAATGTGGAGCCTTCATTCTTCTTTAATCGGACTGTGTGAAATAAACAACCCACGCTTGTAGAGGAATGTGGGAATGAGGAGAGTGTTTACTACAGAGAGGAATAATTTATTCACTGCTAATCTGGTTCATTTTCAAGGTTTACACCATTTGTACTGTTAGCGCTGCCACAATTGAATGTGCCGTACTTTGTGATCACAGTTGCCTTTGTTGACTTTTTAACGCAACGTTTCATGCCTGTAAATAACCTTGAAATTGAAACAATTGAAAGCGAACGAAGAAAAAAAATCACAGGCTGTGGAGAGCTGCTGCTTTGAAGTAAATATAAAATCAAAACTGACCCTATTTACTTTCTTAATACACATTCCGGTGTTGTTGGGCATAAGTCATTGGTAAAAAACAAAAACAAAAAAAAAACACTTCATTATACCATTGATTATTTAAATGCAATTACATAAATATAGTAATTTTAAAAATACAGTTTTATCGTAATTTTAAAGGGACCTATAATGCCCCTTTTACAAGATGTAATATAAGTCTCTGGTGTCCCCAGAATGTGTCTGTGAAGTTTCGGCTCAAAATACCCCACAGATCATTTATTATAGCTTGTCAAATTTGACCCTATTTGGGTGTGAGCAAAAACACACCGTTTTTGTGTGTGTCCCTTTAAATGCAAACGAGCTGCTGCCTCCGGCCGCTTTCCAGAAGAGGGCGGAGCTTTAACAGCTCGCGCTTCAGTCGCTCAACAACAACAAAGCTGGAGAATCTCACGCAGACAAAATTTTTAGACAAAATATTAAACCTTCCATGGTTTATCTTAACTAACGGTTAACTGATTAAACATTAGTTTAAACATTTTAACATTATTTTTCTGTTAAAATTACTAAATATTTGAACTGTGGGGAAAGAGTGTGAAGGAACATTTAAGGGTCTCCAGCTTCAAACAGCAATAATAAAGTCTATTTGTCCCGCTGCTGTTTATCAATGCTTCATTTAAATTTCTTAACCTGCAAAGGAGAGTGTACTTAATTTTGTTTCTCCCCCAAGGGTAGCGTAAATTATTGATATTAAATCTATGATGAAACAGCCGTTGGAGCTTCACCTTTTAAGACAGAAAGTTCAAAACGTTACAGCCCAGAGTAAGAAGCCTTGAAGACGGATCAAAGCCTGAGCTATAATAGATGTTGAAATTTAATCATGTCTTCAGCTGTCTCACTTTTTCTCCCTCTCTCTGCCTCATTTTGTTGTCTTTACCTGTCTTTTTTATCTACTCTCTCTTCAAATGCTTAAGTGGACACCAGAGATGCATCTTGCATGCGTCGTCAGGTAAGTTGCATTTGTCATTTTGATGATGCACCACAGAGGGTGTTCTGTTTCAACATATGGCACGCTTACTTGCATAATTTGAGAAAATACTGGAAGCGGTTCAAAATTAGATGAGCCTGATGAAATGTGCTGACATGCCTCCCTGTTATCTACTATAGCGCAACGTAAGGCCCCTTCCAATGCTGCACTTAAATCTGTGCGCCCGCTAATCAATGAAGCCATATTGATTCTGACTCGGCCATTAGAAAGCGGCATGGCAGCCATTCAAATGAGTCTGGACACTGAAATGTCCACATGTATGTGAGTGTCAGCAAAGTGCCTTTAAAGGGGCAGTTCACCTAAAAACGCAAAACGCGGTCATCATTTACTCAATCTCATGTAATTACAAACCTGTAGTCTGTTACTTACATATCTGTGCATTTTTTTTTTAGATATTTATGAATTTCCTATTCATACAATGAAAGGTCATAAATGTTCTCAGAACTTTAGCTAACGTTCTGATTAAAGAATCAATAAAATGTTCATTCAATGTTATGTAGTCTTTAACAACAATCAAAACATTAGCACAAAAACCTTATTTATACATCATTCACTTTCACTTTTTCATTTTCAGTTTCATGAAATATTTTTCTAAAACATTTTATTTGGACTTTAATCTAATGTTTCTTAAACATTACTACTCATTAAATTTTTCAGATACTTCTTTCAGAACATGCCATACTTGCAAAATGATTCACGAAAATGATAAAATAAATAAATAAAAAATTCTTAGTGGAACATTGAGCTGCACGATTCTGGATAAATTGAGAATCACAATTTTTATTTATTTATTTATTTGTTAAAATAGAGATCACGATCCTCCCACGACTCTAAATAGACAACTAAACCAAATAATATATAATTTACAAGAGGTTCTGACAAAATGTTAATTGCTACAGTCTATTTAAAAATATTTAATTCATTTAAATTAATTAAAAAAAAACAAAAAAAAAACAGTTGAGTGAATGATTCAATGACTCACTCATAAAAACTTTACGTGTTTAACCACTGGTTGAATCAGCATTTTTGAATGAATCTCTTGAATGAATAATTCAATGACAAATACATTTTTTAACAGTCACTTGTCGCCACCTACTGGCGTAACAATGTAATTGACACGATCTTTTTTTGAAGCATCAAGTTACTGTCAAAAGGTGATTTACTCAATTTTAATCGCTACTGTAGACATCAGTGTTTACATCCGAACTATAAACTTTCATCCCAGTACTTCTGACATAATTTGAATGTTTGTAACACAGAAATAATGATACTGTGTGGTTGAAAAGACTTTCTGAAGTTGTTTTATACCTATACATGACAACTGGAATAAGATTGCGTGGGTGTTTGAATCAAGATAGCAAACTTTTAATGATTAATCGTACAGCTCTAGTAGAACATATTTTTGTTGGCTGGGTAGTGACCACATTTGTCAAGCTTCAAATAATAACCTCATCATAACTGTAGTCCATACGGCTTTTGCACTATATTTCAAGTCTTCTGATGATCTACAATAGCTTTGTGTGATAAACTGACCTGTTTAGATTGGTATGATAAAATTCTCCGCTACTATGAGATCTCAATGATGATGAAAGTTTTCTAAGACTTGCTATTTTTATGGGGTTTTTACTGAAATTTCAGATTCTTTATCTTGAGTATTTTTGGTATCTTGAGGTAAATATTTGGTGCATTGGAGCATAGTTTAAGTTTTTATCTCTTCTGAAACTCATGAGAAAATTAAAAAAGAGATTATTGTGGTCTTGTTCTTCAGTTATCTCCATTTAATATTTGTCTATAAAAAACTACTGACGAGATATAAATTGTAATTTTCTTGTTCTACAGGTTGTCCTCACTGCCATTGTTTGCTTGATTGTCTTTGTCGTGTCTCTTTATTCATTTGTCCTCTTCTGTCTTCTCTGGTGTCAGTCTCTCTATATATATCAATGAAGTGGGCTGATTGGACTGCGGTGAGTGATGTTGAAAGTGAGACTGGCCGGGGGTGAGCCAGACTCAGCCAGGAAGTTAATGAGTCGAGCGACCTTCATTTGTGCCTGAAGTGAGACAGAACTGGAAGAAATGTGAAATTTGCCAGTAAAAGAAAATTCTCCCGCTGAGATTCAAACTACTTCCTACATGAACAGTCATTCTCTACTTATTAGTGCTGTTTGCCAAGTTATGCATCACTGTAACTATTGCTCGTATTAAGGACAGCAATTTAATCAAACCCCTACACGTGTATATTAGTGCTGTCAAATGAAAACCCCTTTCCTAGCAAACACATAGCATCACCCTGGCAACCACACACAAAACCCTTGAAACCACATATCCAAGCCCTGGCAACCACCACAACACCCTAGCACCTACATGACAACACCCTGGCAACCACACACAACACTCTTGAAACCACAGAGCCATGCCCTGGCAAGCACCCACAACATCCTAGCACCTACACAGCAACACCCTGGCAACCACACACAATACCCTTGAAACCGCATAGCCACGCCCTGGCAAGCACACACAACATCCTAGCACCTGCATAGCAACACCCAGGCAACCACACACATCAACCTAGCAACCACATAGCAATGCAGCAGCAATCACCCACATCATCCTAGCACCTACATAGCAACATCCTGGTAACCACACTCATCACCCTTGAAACTGCATAGCCACACCCTGGCAACCACCCACAACATCCTAGCAACTACATAGTAACACCCTGGCAACCGCATAGCCACACCCTGGCAACCACATAAAACATCCTAGCACCTGCATAGCAACACCCAGGCAACCACACACATCAACCTAGCATCCACATAGCAATGCAGCAGCAATCACCCACATCATCCTAGCACCTACATAGCAACATCCTGGTAACCACACTCATCACCCTTGAAACTGCATAGCCACACCCTGGCAACCACCCACAACATCCTAGCAACTACATAGTAACACCCTGGCAACCCCACACACAACACCCTTGAAACCGCATAGCCACACCCTGGCAACCACATAAAACATCCTAGCAACTACATAGCAACACCCTGGTAATCACACACAACACCCTAGCAACCACATAACAATGCAGCAGCAATCACACACAACATCCTTGAAAACACATAGCCACGCCCTGGCAACCACCCACAACATCCTATCAACTACACAGCAACACCCTGGCAACCACACACACCACCCTTGGAACTGCATAGCCATGTCCTAGCAACCACCCACAACATCCTAGCAACTACATAGCAACACCCTGGTAAATACACATCACCCTAGCATCCACATAGCAATGCAGCAGCAACCACCCACAACATCCTAGCAACTGCATAGCTACACCCTGGCAACCACACACAACACCCTAGCAATCACATAGAAACGCAGCAGCAGCCACCCACAACATCCTAGTGACTACATAGTAACACCCTGGCAACCATACACAACACCTTTGAAAATGCATAGCCATGCCCTGGCAACCACATAGCAATGCAATGGCAACCATCTAACACCCTAGCAACCGCATAGCAACACACCAGCAACCGCATAGCAACGCCTTGGCAACCACTGACAGCACCCTAGTACAATGGTAATGAGTTTTGCACCTGCAGCACCATTCGCATATTCTTCAGAAAAATGTACAAATCTCATTTGTTTTGCATTATTTCTGCATTTGTAAATGTCATGCAGATCTCAGTAAGGTGAAAACAGTTTTAGAACAGGAAAGACTTGGAAATTGTCACTTTATTGCTGAACAGCAAATTGTTTAAAAAAGTGCTGTTTGTTTAATGGCTTTGCAGTCTCTCGTGTTTGTCTGCTTCTTTTCTCCTCTTTCTCTCTCTCTTTCTCGCTGTCTTACCCTCAGCCACACCATGTTATTGATTTAGTCTGTCATTTACCGTACAACTCAAAGTCTTCACGATTTTCTTGCTTCCTACACAACGTGTACTTTTGCATGCTCGTTCCCTCTCATGCAGCCCTCCAGATATTGCTTTCCTTTGTTACAGTCCCGAATCAATCGTGCTTATTTTGGCCTGAATTGATTGTGCCATTTCGTATTGTAAACGCCGCCGTCTTCACCACGCCTACATTTATCTCTATCCCTTTCATCTGTCACTTCCTCTTCCCTCTTCTAACTCATTTAGACCGCTCTGCCACACAAGTGCAAAAACAAAGAGGCCTGAATTCTCTAAACAGTTACGCCGTTTTAGTGTGCAGTATTTCAGCGCAAATATCAAGCCATTGCCATTCATTTTGGTGTAAACACGGCCCCTTTCTATGCAATTATTATATTATATTATAGAATGCATCTTATTCACAAAAGTTTGTGCTATTTTTCTGGTGCAATTATTTTTCTGTGCTATTACTGTGCCCCCAGAGGTAACAAGGGCCTGGATTTATCTATATTTTCACTCATTTACTGACTATATTGACTAGTCTGTGCAACCCCTAGTTCAAATGAAGATAGAAATCCAAAGCAAGGCACATTTTATCATATAGAATGGAACAGAGTGATATGCATTTAAAAAGCCATCACAGGATACCACTGATACCATCTCAATGTGTTCCTGTCCAACCACATGCCACATTTCTGCCTGAAGAAGCACTTGCAATGGCTGGCTTGAATTCATCTGTAAATGTGGCCCATTACTCTCAAACTTTATGACTCTATGACTGTCCTAGAGCTGTTTAGTAACTGGCCTCCGGTCTGCAGGATTCTTACAGGTTGAGGCAGGGAAATATCTCTCAGCTTAAGGAGGTTCAGGCGGGTTTGCCATCTGATTGATGGCTTCCAGAGACAGATCTGATAAACCGACCTGGGCACTATGAGCAAAGATGAAATCTCAACCAGTCACACCTCAGAATGCTGCAATGTAATAGAGCGCAACAGTGATGGCCCACTTTTCCAGTGGCCTTGGTTCTGCATGTGTTTTCCCATTCATTTTTCTGAAGGGATTTTAAGAAAAAATCATTATATAAAGTTCTAAGTGTAATTGAGGCCAGCTAGTAAGAGCTGTGCTTGTAAACCTCACTCACTTGGCCTCAAGAGGTGCACTAGCGACTGACGCTGTAGCGGCTGCAGTCTTTAATGTCCTTGTTAGCATGCCGGCCTCCCATGCCGGAATTACATTGGTTACATTGGTGCCATGACCCGGATGGAAGTGAGGTTTAGGGGGGTTAGTGAGTGTAAATGAGGCCAGCTAGTAATAGCTGTACGAGTAAAACTCACTCCCTCAGCCCGCCTCCAATGCCATAAAAACCGGTTCAAATCCTGCTCTGAGCGGTGCGAGCAGAACTGGAGAGGTTACACAGGTGCCGTGATCCGGATGGGAGTGAGGTTTAGGGGAGTGAATGTGACAGAGGCCAGCTAGTAATAGCTGTACGAGTAAAACTTACTCTCTTGGCCCGCCTCCCATGCTAGAATCACCAGTTCGAATCCCGCTTAGAGCAGTGCGAGTAGAACTGGAGAGGTTACAATGGTGCCATGACCCAGATGGGAGTGAGGTTTAAGAGGGTTAGTGTAACAGAGGCCAGCTAGTAATAGCTGTACAAGTAAAACTCACTCCCCTGGCCCGCCTCCTATGCCAAAAACACCGGTTCGAATCCCACTCTAAACGGTGCAAGTAGAAACGAAGAAGTTACATTGGTGCCGTGACCCAGATGGGAGTGAGGTTTAGGGGGGTGAGTGTAACGGAGGCCAGCTAGTAATAGCTGTACGAGTAAAACTCACTCCCTTGGCCCGCCTCCCATGACAGAAACACCGGTTCGAATCCCTCTCAGATTGGTGCAAGTAGAACTGGAGAGGTTACATTGGTGCCGTGACCCGGATGGGAGTGAGGTTTAGGGGGGTGAATGTAACGGAGGCCAGCTAGTAATAGCTGTACGAGTAAAACTTACTCCCTTGGCCCACCTCCCATGCTAGAATCACCAGTTCGAATCCCGCTTAGAGCAGTGCGAGTAGAACTGGAGAGGTTACATTGGTGCCATGACCCAGATGGGAGTGAGGTTTAGGAGGGTTAGTGTAACAGAGGCCAACTAGTAATAGCTGTATGAGTAAAACTCACTCCCTTGGCCCGCCTCCTATGCCAAAAACACTGGTTCGAATCCCACTCTAAACGGTGAAAGTAGAAACGAAGAAGTTACATTGGTGCCGTGACCCGGATGGGAGTGAGGTTTAGGGGGGTGAGTGTAACGGAGGCCAGCTAGTAATAGCTGTACGAGTAAAACTCACTCCCTTGGCCCAACCCCCTTGACAGAAACACCGGTTCGAATCCCTCTCAGATTGGTGCAAGTAGAACTGGAGAGGTTACATTGGTGCCGTGACCCGGATGGGAGTGAGGTTTAGGGGGGTGAATGTAACGGAGGCCAGCTAGTAATAGCTGTGCGGGTAAAACTCACTCCCTTGGCCTCAAGAGGTGCATTATATATACATATATATGTGTGTGTGTGTGTGTGTGTTTAAATATATCTTTTTTTTTTTTTATTAAATACTGCTGTTCAGAAGCTACATAAGACATTCACGTTTCCTATAGAAGACAAAATAATAATGTGATGTGATGTGATGTTTGCAAGACAATGTTAAGAAATGGTTTACTGAGTCTGCTATGGAAGAGCTGAACTCTGTTGAACAGCTTCATTATAACTGTATGAACTGAAATGCAGACTGCAAGCCAGTGCCTATTGCACAGCATCAGTGCCTTGTGTGTTGTTTGCTGTCGATTTTAAGTCAAAGTCTTAGACTCCATCTCAGTGTCCATCTCTGCTTATGAACACAGAGTTTGTGCGTGAAGTAAACTGACACTGACAGGTTCTTGAGCATTGCACTGCAACTCATGTTAACAGCACCTGTCACTGTTGCATCTCCAGAAAAGACTTTCACACTCCTGAATCATGTACTCATGGTCTGCCGTTCTGCAAGAGACTGTCAGCTCCTGTCCAGACATGAACTAAATACAAGGTTTTGAGATCACTGAACAAGGGTGAACTTTCAGTCAGATGTTTTGCAGCAGTCTGTCACAGGAAACCCAAGTTCATCTAAACACCACAATGGCCAGTCATAGTTCCTCATGTAGAAAATGTTGTTGTGTGTTTCATGCTCAACAGATCTTTTATCAAACAACGAGTAAGTAATTAACATTCTGGCAAGGTTCTCTTAAAGTTCCAGAAACGTTAATAGAGCGTTTGTTCAAAGTTATCTGGTCTTTAATAACGTTATCAAAATGTACAAAAACGTTATTTATACATCGTTCATGGAACGTTTTTCTGAAATATTTTAGTTGGACATTTAAAAGACTTTAGGTATACAAAGACGGTGCACACGCATATTACTATGAATGGGAGAAAGTGCAACGCATATGGCGGAATAAGTCCCGCCTTTTAAATAAGAGAGCCAATAGCTGATTAGTAAAGTCATCGCATCACTGTAGCTGCCGTTAGAAGCCTTAAAAACAGTAGCACAGTGTCTGATATCACATACTGTTTGAAAGTATGTATAGTAAAGTGTCCATCGAATGCACGTCTCAGAATCTCGCCAGAAGAAGTAGGTCATCCAGGGACTTTTTGCCTACTGTTTTTCGAATACCACTGTATGTATTCGGACATTCTACTCTTTTGGCATACTGTTTTTCCGCATATTATATAGTAAGGAAGCATTTGATTTCAGACGCAGCGTCGGTGTCCTGAGACACGCACTGAGGACTGCACATGTACATTAACGTTATTTGAGCATAACAATCAGCATTTATGGGACAATACATGTCAGTTTTTGTTGCTGACTTGAAATAGTTTACTTAAATGTGAGCGTGGCAAGCAGTTTTTGAGTTTTCAGGATTTGCACCAAAATAGCTGCCCGGAGGTGTTGCAAATATGGCCGCCGACTGAACAGACTTTCCTTGAAAGGGACTTTGACGTTAATCTAATGTTTTCAGTGTTGCCAAATCCGGGATTTTCCAGCGGAATTGGGCTACTTTTACACTATTGCCGCGTGTTTTTTTTTTTTTATGTCCGCAGGTTGAAACGACCCCAAATAACATGATATTTAGCCCCTGGAATGCGAATTTTACCAGGAGGACCCCGCCAAAATCGCGGATTTTACCCCCTCCAAACATGATTTTTACCGTGGGACCCCACATGAAATGCGATTGGGCTTGTTTTGGGCTAGTTTTGGGCTAGTTTTTGGCTAGTTTTGAGTAGCAATTGGGTGGGTTTTGTTGTGAAAACTTGGCAACCCTGAATGTTTTTTAAGCATTACTTACTACTTGTTTCAGATGGTTCAGAGAACATTCAAAAATAACTTTCCAATAATTCTGCAAAATGATGAAGAAAACATTCCCTTAAAGATTTCTCTAACATTCACTTAAGAGAAATGTTTTAAACATTTAAAAAAAAACTGGAAGTTATATATATATATATATATATATATAAAACAAGCTGAAGTATCAAGTAATCAAAATTTGCATTTACCTAGTAGAGAATTATACATATGAAGAACCAATCATATCAGAGGGACGCACTTATTCTATTTAAAGTGTCGTACTGTTGAGAGCCTCAAAATTCACCTTATTCATGCTTTTTTTCAAACATCATTTCAGACCACAACCTCAGAGTGTATCGAATGCATTCCCACATGTGGATTTTCATGTCCTTTTTGTTGTCAGACATTATGAAGTTGTTGAATTTCCATTGTCGTGGTTAAAATTGATGTCTTTACTTTTGAAATAAATGACAGAACAATGACTGAACACAAGAAAGAGCCTGAAATCGAACACGTAATCATGCGAATTAATTTTTTAGAATTGGATAAAAATCAATGGTCAGATGATGAAGTAAACAAATGGCTGTCACAATATTATATGCACTCTGACATTGACTGGGAAAGTTTTGCTTTCCTCGATTATTAATGCTGTATTCAGAGACCCAGAAAATATTTTTCTCAGTATTTTCCCTTGCCAAGGCCACCCAAACAGCACAGCGCATCTCTGGAAAAACGATATGCGCTGACTGTGATGGACGAGTGCATTCAGCGAGGATAGTCAAAGAATCTCTGTTTTTCTGGGGCTCGTGTGCCTTTCTCATCCAGAACCGTTTCATTATTCAGGAGAACAGCTGATGTGCCTGTTTCAGAGCGAGCTCTACTGTTTAATCTACATATTATTTCCGGTTTTATAGAAACTTTCTGGCATCTTCCCCATGAGTTGCAATCTAAAGGAAATGATCCCTGTCAAAGAGGTTTATCATAACCTTGCTTCATTCCAAAGACCGTGTATTAGTGCTGGGCAATAAAAAAATGAATTTAATCTTGATATTTTTGAGACTTTCATTGATATTCGATACACATCTTCATATTTATCTACAGTATTTCCACTGAAACTGCTTAAAAATCTGTTTGTTCAGACAGATGAACCATCATTTTGAGTCACAAGCAGCTTCTAAATGTTTAATGCAAAAGCTACAACCCAATAATCTAGTTAAAAAATTAACGAGGCCTGTTTTCCACATTGTTTCTCTCTAAATCAGCATAGAGAAGAATATTTAATCTTTTGACTAAAATATTTTAATACATAAAAATGCCACTAAGAGACTTCCATGAACTTGAGTGATGGTGCATATGAATTGTTAAATGAGTTTGAATTGATTCATTGAACTGATTCACGGAAATAAATCAAACTAATCCTAATGTCGATTTTAAATCAGAGATGCATTAAACATTTCATATGATGTATTTTAAGAGTTGCAATACAATAACACAACCTTTAGATAACTTAAATGCCAAATTAAAATGGGAATTTAAATAATTGCTTTATATTATATTGCAGTTATTATTGCTTGAACGTTCTGGCAAAGGTTCTCTCAAAGTTACGAACAAATGTTCATCCAGTAACTTGAATGTCGTTCGAAATTATCCGGTCATCAAAACGTTGGTACACATACGTAATTCATATATCATTAATGGAATGTTTTTCTGAAACATTTTAGTCGGACTTTACTTTAAGTTTATTAAACATTACTACTTATTTCAGATGGTTCAGAGAACATTCAAAAGTACTTGCAAAATGATAAAATAGACAAAACATTCCCTTATGGCATATTTAAGAAGAAATGTTTTTAAAAAACTGGACATTTTGAAAGTTCTGAGAACATTCAGAAATAATGTTTTTTATAACTTAACAGGAACGTTAGCAAAATGCTCTTGGAGTCTATTTTTGATAGCTTGGTTTATGCTTAAAGAGTCTACAAAGATAAATATTTTCTCAGAATACTGTGCTGTTATAGGCTCTCATGCATGCTCTTTCACAAAAATGAAGACAAATATCCTACTGAGTGGGCATTTACAGAGGAGCTGTTTTTGTAGGTAAACAGTCCATTCAAGTACACAAACCCATCAAGTATGAAAGCCCAACGCATGGCTACTCTTGCAGTTATGCCGCACGTCGCAGACTCAGGAGGTGCGAAAGAGGTTCAATTTATCTATTGATTCATCCTCTTTCCCTTTCACCCCTCCATTTGCTCATCTCGTCCCTGTTAATCTCCTAACAGACATGTTCTGCTGGCCATTAATTAAACACGTCCCGGCCGCTTCACAGTTTCATCAAGGTCTGGTCAATGCTCTCCTAATCGAACTCTTTAGTGCTGATGCAGGTCTGGCCTGCAGCATCTGGGGTGCCAATCAATGGTGTGCCATCTTCTCTCACTGTCTTTTGAGGTTTCACTCTCTGTCCCTCGGTCAGTTTATCTCTCCTTACCTCTCTCTCCTCTCGATAATAGTTCATTTGTTAATCTGCAGCAGACGGCAGATACCATGCTGCAAAAATCGTTGTCTGAATCAGTATTTGTGCCTACTTTTCCAGTATATCTAACCATCTCTAAAACAAGATCAGGGTTTGTAGTATTAAAAACATTTCTGTTAATTAAAATAAAGCAGAAGTAAAATAAAATACAAGTATTAGATGAAAAAATTAACTAAATGAAAATTAGAAACGTTGCCTTGACAATAAATTGAAATAAGTTTAAGTTGAAGCATTAAAATGATTAAACCTAAAATAAAAAAAAAATACATTAAACCTATATAGCAATATTTAAAAAAAAAAAAAAACTAATAAAATTGCAATAATGAAATGACTAAAAATCTAACTAAAATTAACAAGAAAACTAAAAATATAAAAATAAAAGCAAATTCAAATATTAATTAAACTATAATAAAATAAAATAACACTGAACAAGATCCCCTTTTCAAACTGTTGCAGTGTACAGTAGATAAATATGGAGATATGCTTTGAATATCAATGAATACCAATGAAAGTCTCAAAAATACCAATATTAAATGCATTTTTTATTGCCCATCTTGTTTTAAGGATAAATCTAACAACAACATTGAGTGAGGTTTATGCTTAAAACAGAGGGGAAAAAACATTTTGCAACATGTTTGTAATGGCATGTTTGTAATGCAAAAATATAACTGCACACTCACTTAAAAGGTTATTTTTACCCACGTTTTCGTAACAAGACAAAGGTACACAGTTTTTTTAAATTTATAAAAGTATATTTTTTGCTGAAACGTTGGTAAAAATAAACTTTTAAGTGAGTGTGCAGTTATATTTTTCTTTATAAAGTATACTTGCACTTCCAAAAGGATGCATTTCACTTCTCTAAATGTAATGCAAAAAAATGACAATGACTTCATCTAAATATGTCCAAGTGTTGTTGTTTTTTAGCACATTTAGCACCTGGTTAAACTAGATTGCAGATGGTTATTGAATATGTGACCTCAAAACTTAATATCTTATGTAGTTTTGCTTCTCAAGTTGTCTTAAAGATGTTTAGACCTTTTGACTGGAGAACAAGATGAGTTTCAAAGAATATTGTTTTATTTTGTAAACTATCCAAAGTCACAATACTCAGATATGACTGTCAAAGTGCAAAATTGCTACAAATGTAACATCAGTGCAAGAACAAAATGTATGCAAATTAAAAGTGATGGAGCTCGCAGCATTTACTGTGAATGGACCCGCTCTGAGACACGAATCATGAGTTGCTTGCGTTGCGTGAACACAGTGCGCTTCGTTCTGAAAGTCACCGCAACCTATTTAATTAGTTCACAGCCTTTGCAGTGTGATAAGCACACTAAGCTATATGGCGATTTTGCTTTCTGTTCGATTGACAAGATGCTTTGCCAAAGCAATGGTGCAAAACACAACGTTAGTGATCGTCATCTTCTAGTCAGACGCAGGAATTAATTCAATGCAAGACTCTCACAATACATCATGGGTATTCTCTAGCCATTGAGCATACATCGTTTGTACACTCGTTATTGTGGTGCATTGTGGGATTGAATGAGTGCACTCGATAACTAATAAGAAGACGCTGCGCTGCTTCAATTCATTGCAGGTTTGTCAAAACGCAAAATGGACGCACTATTTGGTCGCGCTACACCGCTACTTGCTGGAAAAAGTAGTTAGCTACCGGAAAAGCTACACTGTTTTAAAAGCAAATAATCTATTGTCTGGGTAATGAAAAATGTAGTCAAGTTAGCGTCGCTACTTGTAGTTAGCTACTCCCTGTAAACCCGAATAAGTTAGGCTAACTCAAAAAACTTGAGGTAATCTGTTACATCAAATTTTTTGAGTTATGATGTTCCCAATTTTAAGTAAGCAGAACTATCAAGTTTTGAGTTTGTAGTACTCATGCATGTTAATTGCTCCTAACTTGAAGTACTGAGTTAGCTAACTCATACATTTTGATAGCAATTAACATAAAAGATTTAGCTAATTAACTATTTTTAGTTCTTGCAAAAGTTATTTACTTCACTGTAAACCCAAATAAGTTGTCAGAACTCAAAAAAGTTGAATGAGAATTTATTTAATTTAAGAAACTCAAAGTTTAAGTAAGATTTTTATTTTGCACTCATACATTTTTATTGTTCTTAACTTGAAATAGACTACAATAGTACACTATTTTATACATTTAACTTAAAATCAGGTTATTTCAACATAAGAATTCTGCTAGCTATAACAAACTAATTCAGAAAATGCCAACTTGCCAACTCCCTTACCATTAATCTTGCACACACAAAAACATTATATAACACTTAATTTTAGCATTTACTCTCCCTTTCGAATGCCATGAGCAAAGCATGCTGGGAAATAAAAAAATCCCAGCCCAGTTTCAGTTAAACTTAAGTTAGTCTAAATTAAAAGAAATGAGTTCATACAACTCAAAGCAATGAAACAGTTCAGTTTACCTGAAATATGTCAGTTCTGTGAACTCAAAAGAAAAAGAAAGTTCTAAATACTCATAAAAGTACATTTAACTGAACCAATTTGTTTAATTTAAGTTTGTCCTACTCAAACCAATTAAGTATTTTGAGCGTTAGGGTTTACATGCTAATCAAAGTCAAAATTGTTTAAACTTGAACAATGCATGACCGACACACATGCTATATCTTGATAAGAGTTGAGTACATTGGGCAACGCTGATGCAAAACATGTGAGAGGAAGTTTATTTGAAACTGTTATAGTCGAGCATGTTAATTCATATAGTTTCGAGAGCCGTTTTCACAGCATGACACTCGTTATCATACATCTGTAAACATACGCTTCTGACCTTACTTATTATCTCACAATGCATATTTCACCTGTTTCTGGAGCAGATATGTGAGGCGTGAGGAGCAGCGACCCTAGCGTGGACTCAAATCACATGCCGCGTGCACACAATGCTGGATGAATTTAGCCTGTCGATCGCTTCAGCGGCACACAAACATGTTCACGCGACAGGTGTTGTTGTTCAGCCAGGCGTACCATCTCCACCACCAGTGAAGGTGAAACCTAATTGGGTTGGTAATTATCCAGATTTCCATTGAAACATGAAGCATATGACTATTAATTGAGCAAAACAAACAGCTTGGCAGCAAACAACATCTAAAACACGTGTCAGGGGGGACTTTCTTTCACAAAATGTTTATATATTATTTGTTTACTATCATTTTTAAATGGTCACAGTAGAGTCACACACAGATTATTCTGTTTTGGTTACAGCTATTTTCATAATAAAAAAAAAAAGCCTGTTAAAGGGATAGTTTACTTAAAGATACACTATGTTACTTTTTTTTGTTCAAAATTAACCAAATTTAAATAGTCAATACATCATCAATCCTTCTTCCAAAACGTGTTTTTGTCTTACTCTGGTTCACTATGGTATGGAAATTTGTTTCTGCCATGAAATAAAAAATAAATAAGGTAATTGCGACTTTTTATCTCACAATTCTGACTTTTTTTTCACAATTGCGAGTTATAAAGTCAGAATTGTGAGATATAAAGTTGCAATTGTGAGGGGAAAAAAGGCTGACGTTTTTTCTCAGAATTGCGAGTTTATATCTCACAATTCTGACTTTATATCACGCAATTCTGACTTTATATCTCGCAATTCTGACTTTATATCACGCAATTCTGACTTTATATCTCGCAATTCTGACTTTATATCTCGCAATTCTGACTTTATATCTCGCAATTCTGACTTTATAGCTCGCAATTCTGACTTAATATCTCGCAATTCTGACTTTATATCTCGCAATTCTGACTTTATAGCTCGCAATTCTGATTTAATATCTCGCAATTCTGACTTTATATCTCGCAATTCTGACTTTATATCTCGCAATTTTGACTTCATATCACAATTCTGACTTTATATCTCGTAATTCTGACTTTATATCACGCAATTCTGATTTTGTAGCTCGCAATTCTGACTTTATATCTTGCAATTCTGACTTAATATCTTGCAATTCTGACTTTATATCACGCAATTCTGACTTTATATCTCGTAATTCTGACTTTATATCTCGCAATTCTGGCTTTATATCACGCAATTCTGACTTTATATCTCGCAATTCTGACTTTATATCTCACAATTTTGACTTCATATCACAATTCTGACTTCATATCATGCAATTCTGACTTTATAGCTCGCAATTCTGACTTTATATCACATAATTCTGACTTTATATCTTGCAATTCTGACTTAATATCTCACAATTCTGACTTTATATCACGCAATTCTGACTTTATATCTCGCAATTCTGACTTTATATTACACAATTCTGACTTTATATCTCGCAATTTTGACTTTATATCTCACAATTCTGACTTTATAACTCTCAATTCTGACTTTATATTGCACAGTTCACACAACTCGCAATTGCGAGTTTAAATGTCACAATTGCAAAAAAAAAGGTCAAAATTGTGAGATAAAAAGTCACAATTACCTTTTTTATTTTTTTATTTAGTGGCGGAAACAAGCTTCCATACTATGGTAAGCCTACTATAAGTGTTTATATTTTAGACCTGATGGGATGATTTTCATGGGAAATTGCATTCTTTCATTATTTATGCACCCTTATGTTGCTCTTAACCCATATGATTTTCTTTCTTCTGTGCAACATAAAAGGACAAGCTCTTTTCTCCTTCAAAAAAGATTATATTCTAAGTGATATGATAGCTTTGTGCGAGAAACAGACTGAAATTTGACTGGTTATTAAATGATAATCTTCCCCTCTGCCAAAGCTCTTAAATGTCATATATGCACTTTAGCATATCAAATTTGGAACAATGCAACTGGTTACAACCAAAGACTTTAGATATACAAAGACAGTGGACTCATATATATGAATGGGAGAAAATCCAATATGCGCAATATGGCGGAATGAGTCCCTAAGCCATATTTTGCAGTATGCCAATGCCGTTTGGCATCATGCATGTCAATCCTGGCACAATGCAGCATTTTTTAATCTTAACGTGAATAACATTTGAAAGCTGCATTGGAGTGGAAGATGAAATTTGGATCGGTTTCTCACACAAATAGAAGTCTTGAAATATAGCGTTATACAAAATAATTTTACAGTGCGTTTCTGTCATTTTTGGATCTCTGTTTATGGAAAAAACAATCACATAAAAGACAATGATACATTTCTCCTTTAGTGCACCACAGAAGAAAGAAAGTCACATGATGCACAATGGCATGAAGGGGGGTAAATAAAATAAAACTATTCCTCTAAGCAACGAGTTTAAGAAAGATTCAACAAGATTCTTTTATCCTCCCCTATTTATCTGGGAGAACTGTTGTATTTTTTTCTGCAGTTAGATTGAATCTTCAGGTGATTTATAGTTGGTTTGCAGTGGAAAACCTCAGCAGATAAACACCATAAACAACACTGGGGCGAGCTGATCAATGTAAATTGTTCTCCAAATCGTCCCGGTGACCTCCGTGTGTCCTTGAGGAGAGAGAGGAGGGCTTCGGCCTGCTGTTAGTGGCTTTTTCACACAAATCCCCACTATCACAGAACTTGGCCTTCTCTTCTACTGGCAATGCACGGCAACAGTGAAAGCGTCATTGCACACAGACTCTGTTTTCATGAATGGACGCAGTGCAGATTAAGGCAAGGGGAGATTGCTAGAGCTGGTTTCGGGGCCGGGGCTGAAACAACCGCTGGGTGAATGAATGACAAGGTCAAGGCCCTGCCGTTACGGTTGGAGAAGTGCTGTGAGAATGCTTGTGTGCATGGAAAAAAGGGACTGTGACAATAAAGGAATAGTCGAGCTAATAAAATGCTGTCATTATTTACAGTACTCACTGTCATGTCAGGGTGTTTTTTATAGAACACAAAAGGAGACATTTATGCTTTGACCCATTTAAAAAAATCTATAGCTTTAACTAAAATTAAAATGAAAACAGAAAATATAAAAATAACAATGTAAGGCTGAACACCGTTACTGACAATCCTCATTTTGGCTGCGTGAGATTCTCCAGCTTTGTTGTTGTTGAGCAACCAAAGCACGAGCTGTTAAAGCTCCGCCCTCTTCTGGAAAGGGGGCCGGGAGCAGCAGCTCATTTGCATTTAAAGGGACACACACAAAAACGCTGTGTTTTTGCTCACACCCAAATA
Source organism: Mylopharyngodon piceus (assembly GCA_039654765.1). Lineage (NCBI taxonomy): Eukaryota > Metazoa > Chordata > Actinopteri > Cypriniformes > Xenocyprididae > Mylopharyngodon > Mylopharyngodon piceus. Next base: position 18,074,212 of record CM077445.1, read on the forward strand.
GGGGCGAATTTGACAAGCTATAATAAATGATCTGTGGGGTATTTTGAGCTGAAACTTCACAGACACATTCTGGGGACACCAGAGACTTATATTACATCTTGTGAAAAGGGCATTATAGGTCCTATTTAAGTTTGGTTATAATAATTTATAAGATATAATGCATTATAATATACATTATAAATACCTTTATATTGCATTGTACATAAAGGCTGTAAGTAAAGTGTTACCAAACTATAATAGTATATAATTACACCAGTGATCGCACATTATTTTTTTATTTTTTTATTTTATTAAGGTGGCAAATTGCTAAATTATTTGGTAACCAGAAACTAAATACAATTATGTTAATGAACTATATTATTTTATTATTAAAATGAAACTATTTATTGAACATTGGTGTCTTATAAACCTTTTTTAGGCTGATCTAAGACCTCAATACTTTGCACTAGCATCCTAAACACCATATTTTATTAAAATAATTTTGTTGTTTTAATAGATATTTAGTTATATATATATATATATATATATATATATATAAAATTGTAAAATGGTCAGGTATTGACATGCATTAGGCAGACTTTTATCCAAAGTGACTTTTATTGCATTCAATATATATATATATATATATATATATAAAATATTCATGCAGTTCTTGCATTCCTCATTTTGAGGAATTTTGCATAATGAAAATTGTGTTTGCATTCAGATTCAAAAATGGCATACTGGCAAGTTGAATATGTCTTGCATACCAAATGCGATGCGCCAGTCAAATATGCATTATGAAGAATGAGATTTTCAAGCCATTTGAAAATGCAAGGAAAGTTTTTCTGTAAATAGTGTCTTCAGTATATAGTGCACATCATATGCACTTTCATGGTGCTTTATGATTTGTCTCTTTGGACCTTGACAGATGATGAAATGTCATCAGAAAGAAAAAGAGCTGTGTGAAGATTCTTCAACAAAAATGTTTTGTTTATATGAAGAATATTTTCCTTTGTGGAATTAAAGTGAATAACTTGATGTTGTATCATGTGATATAACACTTCCTATATTCCCTGTAAAACCCTTAAAAAGAAGTGATCTTTCACACAATTCAAGGACAACATCATGAAATGCATCAATGTTATCCGACGAGCAAAACTAATTAGAAAGCTGGATTCACAAGCATCAACAATAACACTATATCAAACAGACGAGACTATTTGTTTGCCTTTTGAAGAATGAAGGCTATAAACATCATCAGATGAACCCGTCTGAATGCAGTTTCCTGATGTACTAATGAAAACTATAAATGTTCGTCCAGTGAAATGCCTTTGCAGCGCTGCTCTTCGTTCTGTCAGACGCAGACGTTCCCATGCACAGATCATGATTCATCAATGAGATTGCACTTATTCTTTTGAAGCATGTAAAGTTATAAGCGGAGGTTCTAAGGTTTGTTGTTGTTTTTTTTAAAGAAATTAATACTTTTATTCAGAAAAGATGCATTATAAGGTTACATAAGATTTCTATTTCAAATAAATGCTGTTCTTTTGAGCCCAGAATGTGTCTGTGAAGTTTCAGCTCAAAATACCCCACAGATCATTTATTATAGCTTGTCAAATTTGCCCCTATTTGGGTGTGAGCAAAAACATGCCGTTTTTGTGTGTGTCCCTTTAAATGCAAATGAGCTGCTGCTCCCGGCCCCCTTTCCAGAAGAGGGCGGAGCTTTAACAGCTCGCGCTTCGGTTGCTCAACAACAACAAAGCCGGAGAATCTCACGCAGCCAAAATGAGGATTGTCAGTAACGGTGTTCAGCCTTACATTGTTCAAACCGGAGTCGGACACTGTTGGAGAGACTCAGGAAGAAGTTACAACTTTTAGAATGAAACTGGAAGTTTCTGAATGGTTAGTGGATAAATTTATGTAGTTGCTGTGGAGTTCAACTCATCGACTAGCATGTGCCGTCATGTTAATCTTTTGTGCAAATCCAGCGTTGAATTGACCCTCATTTGTGAAGCAGTCCGGCCTAAAATGACAGCATGATAACAACACTCTACTACAACAACTCTTCCTCTTCTCTAAAGCAGCCCAACATGGCCTCACCCCCTTTGTTGCGTGTTCTCGGGGGCGGGGTTTATGTAAATTTTGGGGTTTATGATGTCACTAACCCAGGAAGAAGCTCGTTGTAGTTTCTACCAGCCATTTGTTGTAGTCCTTAAAAAGCGATTTCTGTAAAAGAAAATATCTCCCTTTGCATTGAACTTTGAGTGTCGTAACTTTGCAGATGTTGTTTATGCTCAAACAGCAACATTACACACTAACTAAAGTTAAAAAAGTGAAATCATAATCAAGGACCCCTTTCACTCTTTCCCCGCCATTGACGGAATTTTCCAGGTTTTCAGTGTTATACGGTAGGGGGCGCTATTTTGCATATTCTGAAAGAGTACAGAATCTCCAGATCAAAACACAGATGAAGAAGAAGCAGAAATAAGCAACAGAAGCAAACAATCAAACAATAAACAGCATATAAATCAAAATTACTTAACGTTACTGGATGAAATGTCGGATTTTAACCCATGAAATTTTGATGGATAAAATATACTCAATCTATGTTTTGAGCATCATTCTGAATCCGATTTGGGCGTCCTCGACAAAAACATTTTCGATTTTCTCAGCTTTTTGTTAAAAGCTGTTGCTTTTTTAATTAATATACATTCAAGTATTGAAAAAAGAATGCATGAAGCAAGAATAAAATGTTTTTGTTTGTTTGTTTGTTTAAAAGCAGAGGCTCTGTTCTTTCTTTTGAAATATTGCATGTTCAGATATTCATACAACAAAATATTCTGGGGGCCATGAAATTTTTGTGAATATGCTCAAAAATGTTTTGCTGCTGACTGGCAACTTTTAACCTGTTAGCGTTCCACTGTACCGCCTGCAGTACACATACCTTTCAAAAGAGACAAAAAAAGTGTTTTGAAATCGCCCATCAATAGATATTGTTGAATAAAGTCGTTATTTTGTTTTTTTGGCGCACAAAAAGTATTCTTGTCGCTTCATAACATTAAGGTTGAACCACTGTAGTCACATGAACTGTTTTAAATACGTCTTTAGTAGCTTTCTGGGCATTGAAAGTGTTAATTATCTTGCTGTCAATGGAGGCCTCACTGAGCCATCGGATTTTATCAAAAATATCTTAATTTGTGTTCCGAAGATGAATGAAGGTCTTACGGGTGTGGAACGACATGAGGGTGAGTAATTAATGAATGAATTTTCATTTTTGGGTAAACTAACCCTTCAAAGGGGGTGTATCACACACAGTTTCTGCCAATCTCATGTTAATCTTGAGTACATATAGAGTAATATTGCATCCTTCATATCTCCAAAAAGTCTTTAGTTTTATCATATTTATAAAAGATAGATACGCTAAACCGAGTCTTTCCGAAACAAGCCGAGCTCCTGGAGGCGTGTCTGCCGTCAGTGCCGTGGGCGGAGCTAAAGAGTCACGAGCGCGCGCAGCTTCTGCGTAGAGATCGTCTGCAAGTTGTGACATCATTATAAATAAAAAGGGAACAAAAACGTTCGTGTTGTTTACATTTTATGCACTTGCGCGCCGATTGCCAACAAAACACAGACATCTGATATAGTTTTACTCACCACCCGCGATCTGCAAATCCAACGCCGAACTGGGACTTGTTTACAAAGCATTCATCACCGAAATCCCGGGAACAAACAAACATATGTGCACAACTCCGTTACTGCCCCGGAAAAACAAACTTCATCCACTGTTGCCTTGATGCTGGGTTCTTTGGGAAGCTAAAAAAGGTAATCTTTCCCTCACAACCAAAAACACACTCCTTTGGTGACAGGAGCTGCGTCTCATTTCAGAGGCTGCATCCTTCGGTGGTCGCATTTGAAGGCTGAATACTTCATCAAGGATGTCATATTTAAGAAAAGTAACCGTAATAAAATTGACTGATATTCATTGTGAGGTGTAAAATACTGTAATTTCTTTCTTACGTTGCAATCTAACGCTTATTTTTCTTAAATGAGACTGACTCGATGATGTATGCAGCCTTCAAAGGGTGCAGCCCCTGAATTGAGACACAGCCATTGTTGAAAAATCTCTCAGCTTCCGTATCCCGAACGAAACGCGTTGATGGGCGTGCTCTTCCTCTTGCTCTGGGTGATGTGTGTGTGCGCTTATCAGGGAGAAGTGTCTATACAAGTAATTCCACCCTTTATTACGTGATAAAGGCCATACTCGGCGAAACATGTCCACAACCGGAAGTAGTATATTTGGCACAGAAATCTAACTCGTGTTTTGAAACTTTGGCCATGTTTAGCATGAGAATGCAACTCTTTAACAGTGTAAATAAGTCAGAATGCATGAAATAGCATTAACTCCCCCCCTTTAAGTGCTGTCAAAGTTACTGTGTTTTGCTTTTGTTGGGCATTATGACTGTTCACTTCCATGTTTTATGTTGTACTTGAGGTCATTCTGTACCAAATGCAAACATGAGTTCGGAAAACTGCTTTCACACCAACCAAAATACGCAGCAAACGGACTCGGTTTGCAGCGGCAGATTCATTGTGAGAGCTGCCTTAGCCTATTTTTCTCCCGCTCTCTCTTCCCTCGTTTTGTATTTTCAGAAAGTGAGCCATAACAACATCCCTCCGGGCTACTCAGCTGAACACCAGTGCCTTGAAAACTTGTATCGCCAAAACCTGACATGTCGAAAATGACCTGAACTTCTAACCAGTGCCCTGCAGGCATTGTCTGCACCTGTAGCTGGCATACAGCTGGCTCCGCAGTCTGGACAACCCTCCGACTATGCCCAATCTGTCCTGTTACACCCAATTAAGGCCCCGAATTGTGTACAGCACACTGTAAGCCTCTTCTGAGGAAAAGCGCCCGCCAGCTGGAGTACGGCTCAAGCTAACATGCCAACCTGTGTCTCAGTAGCTTAGCTTAGCTTTGCCTCAGACCTGTTTTGCCCAAAGACGTCTTTTTACTCTCTGGACTCAGAAAACAGCCGCTGGAATGAGATAGCCTGTAGGTAACCTGTAGGTTGTGAATTAACAAGCTACTCATAATTGAGTAGTGGTTAAACTACAGTAAATATGCTTTTGTGAAAAAGTAGTTAGCAGTTATTTTTATTTATTACTTTATACATAATTATTGTATTATTTTATTAATTATTTTATTGTATTATTATATCTATATTTATAATTAATATAATATAATTTCATTATAATTATTACATTCCTGTTCTCCAGAACAGACCAACATTTCTGCTGTGTGTTAAAGGAAGGTTTCAGGTTCAAGTTAAGCTCTATTTGTGGCATAATATCGATTACCACAGAAAGCTCCAGGCAATAAACATTAAAATAACACACACTTTTTATGATCCAATCATTCCCCGATGGATGAAATCATTGAATATCCTGTTTCACTAGGACATTTGACATTGTGCGCAAATAAAATAGATTGCAAATGCTGTTTTGTGTTGACCTTAACTGATTTTGAACACAGAACATTGCTTTCTGAGAGTTTTTGGATTTTGGTCAGCTACATTACACATAAAAAGTACATTGAAGCCATTTATAGCGGCAGTATCTTCTTATATTATTAATTTAATTTATTCATTTTTGTTCTACAGTACTTTTTGGACTCCATAACTTAACAAAATGTCAGGGTTACGTTCTGTGCTTATTTTTATATATTAATTATTTATTTTTATTTATTTTTATTTTTCATTAATTTGATTTTTATTTTTTTATTTTTTGTTTATTTTTATTATTATTATTATTATTATTATTATTATTATTTGTGTATGTGTTATTTTTAATACTACTATTTATTTATTTATTTACTTATATTATTTATTCATTTATTTATATTTGTTTTTATTTTCATTATTTTTTATTTATTTATTTATTTTAATAATAAATAATTTTATATATTTATTTTAATTTATGTATTTATTATTTTATATATTTATTTATTTGTTTGTTTGTTTATTATTTAATCTATTTTTGTTTTTTATATTAATTTATTTTTGATTTACTTTTGTTTTTTTTAGCATTTTTACATTTTATTTTTTGTTTATTTTGTTGTTTTTATTTTATTTGCAATTATTATTATTATTTGTTTATGTATTATTTTTAATCTATGATTTATTTATATTATTTATTAATTTATTTATTTTTATTATTTATTTATTTATTTAGAGGTTTTTTTTTTGCCATTTTATCCATAGGGACAGACGATAAATAGAAGATTGCTTGGAAAAGGCGCTTTCTAAATAAAACTTACCTTAATAAAATACCTAAATGAAATATTACCTTCTAAAACCATAATATTCTTGTACACATAAACCTAGTCATTGACGTCAATACTACGGTTACCATTTTTGTAAGGGTGGCGTTTGGCTGTGGTATAATTTTTTAGAGACCAAATAAAGATGAAAGAGATTTCAATGAGACACGTTCATCTCATCACAGAACGGCAGCACGTGTCATCGCAGAAAAGTTTAAAAGTTTTTTATGTCCCTCAAGGATTTCTTGATTCGCTGGTGCGATAGCATACAGTGCAAATGACACAAACCTTGACACCTATCTATTCACGATCCGGAGTCTGTAATGTAGAAAGAGTCCGTGTGTGCTCAGTATTCCCTTCAAATGCTCTGCTCTACAGCTCCACGACAAACTCTGCCCTCTGGCAAAAGAAAAAGAGAGAGAAAATGAAGCAGATGAGTGTGAAAGAGGCTCTCGGGGACATAGCAAACGCATCTCACACGCAGATCGGGGTGAGCCAGGGTCACCACCGGCGAGAGAAGGGCTGCAGTCGTCCCTCAATCTCTCTCAGAAGGTCAGGCACGCGTTCTCATTGCGTGTATTGTTGAACCGCTGATGTAGCCTTGGGTTTTTTAAAGAGTTTTCTGGCTGTTAGTCCATGTGTGTTTGCCTTGAGGTCAACTATATGTCAGTGTATTCCTTATCAGATACATGCATTTAAAATTCACAGTCTTTCTCTTCAAGGAAAGCGGACACTGATGACATCATCCTGCACTACACAGATTTTTGTCCAATCACGTGCTGTCCAGAATGAGAATTTGGGTGTGAGCAAAAACACGTCGTTTTTGTGTGTGTCCCTTTAAATGCAAATGAGCTGCTGCTCCCGGCCCCCTTTCCAGAAGAGGGCGGAGCTTTAACAGCTCGCGCTTCGGTTGCTCAACAACAACAAAGCTGGAGAATCTCACGCAGCCAAAATGAGGATTGTCAGTAACGGTGTTCAGCCTTACATTGTTCAAACCGGAGTCGACACTGATGGAGAGACTCAGGAAGAAGTTACAACTTTTAGGACGTTTCTGAATGGTTAGTGGATAAATTTATGTAGTTGCTGTGGAGTTGATTCAACTCATCGACTAGCATGTGCCGTCATGTTAATCTTTTGTGCAAATCCAGCGTTGAATTGACCCTCGTTTGGCGTAAAATGACGGCATGGTAACAACACTCTACTACAACAACTCTTCCTCTTCTCTAAAGCAGCCCAAAATGGCCTCGCCCCCTTTGTTGTGTGTTCTCGGGGGCGGGGTTTATGTAAATTTTAGGGTTTGTGAAGCTCGTTGTAGTTCCTACCAGCCGTTTGTTGTAGCGATTTCTGTAAAAGAAAATATCTCTCTTTGCATTGAACTTTGAGCGTCGCAACTTTGCAGATGATGTTTATGCTCAAACAGCAGCATTACACACTAACTAAAGTTAAAAAAGTGAAATCATAATCAAGGACCCCTTTAACGGCTTTAGTGAGGGAAAGAACTACAGTCCCATGAAACATTGCAAACAGCATAATCGAATTAAAAACGATTGAGAGATATAAAACTACTCATTTACAAATGTTGAATATACATATAAAAACAATATATTTTAAGTTTATTGCAAAGTGATTCAAGTATTTTGAGAGCGTAGAGAGATCGACTCAATTACGTTATAGGAGTGGGCGACACTTTTGGCAAGTGTTGCTTGTTTCGACTCTCTGATTGGTGGAATTTTCTGTAAAGCATCCTGGGTAATGTAGTTTTTCAATTACAATGTGTTGTAATTAATGTAATTTTTCACCATGAATTCCACAGTTAAACAAGATTATTTTAAAAAATAAGTTGAAATAATGCTAATACCATCGATTAACAACCTTGTTCAAAATCAATTTCACTATGGAGAAAATTTTACTTCCAGAACCCGACTTTTGCACTCTATTGGCTATTTAAAGAAAAGGCCAGAGTAATTCATCCCATAATTAACACAAAAATATCATATTTGAAGCCTTCACACAACAACAAAAGATAATAGCGATGTCAAACACCAAAAATATATATTCTGAAGTCTTTTGAGGTCACATGATAGCTTTGTGCAGGGAAATGGGAAGATTAGCTTTGTGACAAAGAGGAAGATTTTCAGTGAATAATGACAGTCTCAAAGTTTGGCTTTAATGGACTACTTCCATGTGCTTTTTATACTGATTTTTTCCCTTTCTACAGCTTTAAAGGTCCATGTAAATTTTGACAGAATAATTTGCATTCATTTTCATATTCATTTGTGGGTGAACTTTTTCTTTTAAATCTAAGAATGTCCTGGGATTGCTATCAAAGCAGCTATTTGTTGTGGCTTTTATATAATCTTCACATTTAGGTGTTTAGAAAACTCATGTCTTACCTTCGTCTTGGCAAAGGTTGTGTGTTCGCTGAGCTTGAATAGGCCTTTAGTGATCTCAGCATAATGAGCTCTAATCTGATTCAGTCCTTTTTTGTATTTCTCTTCATGCATTTATTGCATTAAAATTGCTTCGGGGCTGGCCATTATTCAAATCGCTGGATTTATAGTCATCATATTAGGTGCTATTAGAGAAACATAAACCATGTTTAATGTGCTTTCCCATAGGAAAGACGCACCACAAATCTCTTTACAGACGGCTTATGATAGAGTCTCCTGCTTCTCAAATGTTTCTCCTAAGAAAATGACTCCAGTGATCTCTCGTTTGAGTTTCAGAAGAGATCTCAACGAAGTCTCAAACTGTGCTCAGATCAAAAGTCAGAGATTTCAATATGAACTCAAGCATGATCTGAACAGCTTCACATTCATTTTATAACTCTTAAAATAGCTTTGAAAATAGAAAAAAAAGTCATGGAAATTATTCTTAAAAGTTATGGGAATTTATTATTTTTATATTTTATTATTATTAAATATTTATTTTTAAAATAATATATATTATAAATATATTTAGAATATATATATATATATAGTTTTGATCTGCAAATTTGCTAGCAATATATTATTTATTTATTCTCTTCATTCTTATTTAATTTTATTATTTGCCTTTTGTAAATATTATTTAAGCAATCACATTATTATATTATATTATATTTTATATTTTAAAATAGTAAAAAAAAAAAAAAAAAAAAAAAAGGCCTGGAAAAGTCATGGAAATTATTCTTAAAAGTTACGGAAATTTGGATATATTATTATTTTATAGCATTATTATAGTATATAGTATAGATAGATAGATAGTTTTGATCTGCAAATTTGCTAACAATATTATATATTGTAACGTTACATGCAGGAGGATCCAAGGTAGGCAGAGGAATAAGGTTTATCAAAACTCAAAAGACTTTAATTCAACTCAAAGGCAGGTAAACATGCAGTGCAAACACAACTAATGACAACAGAGACTGGACAAGGAGTGAACAAACCAAGGAGTGCTTATACAGGAACTAATGAGGGAACTAATGAGATAATAAACAAGACACACCTGAAACAGGGACACTAATCAAATGAGTAACCAAGGCAACTAACTAAAGGCGGGAAACTGAACAAAGGGAGACATGTGACAAAAGAACATGGTGCAAAAACAGACATACATGTGACATATATATTATATAATATTAACTATATTATATTATATTATTATCTTTTGAAATAGTAAAAAAAAATGGTCTGGAAAAGTCATGGAAATTTATCTTAAAAGTTATGGAAATTTGGATATATTAGTATTTTATATTATTCAATATATATATTGAAATTAATATATTATATATATATATATATATATATTAGTTTTGACCCGCAAATTTGCTAACAATATATTATTTATTTATTCTCATTATTATTCTTATTTCATTATTTTATTATTTGCCTTTTGTAAATAATATTATTTAAGCAATCACATATTTGATCTGCAAATTTGCTATTATTTATATTATTTATTTATTTATTAAATATTATTTATTCTTATTAACATTCTTCTTATGTATTTATTTTATTAATTTGCCTTTTTATAAACATTATTTTTGTAAACATTATTATATAATTAAATATAATATTAAATCTATTAATTTTAGGGATTCATATATCAAACAAATGGAAATCATCCCTAGAAACCTCTATAAAATTATCATTTTTGTAAACTTCTTATCCAGTAATGATGAACGACTGGAAAACCGAAAAACAAAGACGTGGGGACGGTGATGGTGTTGCAAGAGCCGTATGACGAACAGTCCAATCTGAGGATTTGCCTGTAGACGTTCGGCTCTCATGCAATCCTCTTAAGGATGTTGTTGGAAGGATGTTGGTAATTCATTTATCTAATCTTTGGATGATCTTAATGGACTCGAGCTTATTAAGGCTGTGGATGAGCCCAAGAAGTGCCTATTAGCTTGACAGTCCCTAATTGCACTTAAAGGTTTGAGAGACACTCAGAATGATGTTTAACACGACACAAAACACAAACCTCAGACCCTGAGAGACACAACCAAACAAAATATCTTATGAATAAGATCATGCAAGCTGTTATTTGACATTCTACTGTTTTTATTCGAAATTGGGTTCATTTCTTCTGGGTTCAATACAAGTTTGTAAGTCCTGTATCTTTTCTCACTGAAAATCCTGTTGTTTGGATATTTGTCGTAACTAAAATGAATTGCAAATGTTTTTTGTGTTGATCTTACTTATTTTGAACTCAGAACATTCTTTTTGGGTGAACTTTGGAGTGCTAGTTCTCGTCTGTGGGTCATTTTCCTTTCTGACAGTTAGATGAACAAAAATCAAATCATATCAGGTATTCTTCCATATGCATGCAAAGCCTGCCAAGTGCACTGACGGGCCTGTCTGATCCATCAAACCAACTCATTGCCTGGCAGGGAGTGTGATGTGTTTGTTCTGCATTTGACACTGATCTTAGCAGGTAAAATGTAGAAATCCTGTGTTTGGTTCACGTCTTGTCTCTTGCCTCCTTCATTTTCTACCCATCATCCTATGCCGACAGATGACACGTAAAGCAGGGGGTCCCGCATTTCAGCCTCACCCCCCTTCAGCTTAGCATATGTCCATTTCCACACCTCTATAGCAACACTCTCGACTTCCTTTATAAATCCCCTAAATCCTCCGACTAAAACCTTCTCGCTTTCAGGCTCCGTTCCAAAACCTACTGAGTGGCCTTGTCTGCTGCCTACATAGGAAACTGCCTTCTAAGACATTATCCTTACAGAAATAGAACCTCATTTGGAAATATCAGCACCCCTTCAGTGTTTTTTTTTTTTAAGTATTATTTATATACTATTATATTTATTAATATTTTGAAATAGTGTTTTCAGTTTTCGTTTTGATTTTAGTTTAAGTTTTGCAATTTTGTTATGTGCTTTTGCCTTTTTAATTAGTGTTTTTTTATATATATATTTCTATTTAGCTTTATTTTTATTTTAGTTTTAGTCATTTTTATACTTTTTGTATTAAAAAAAGAGGAAAATGAACTAGGTAAACGAAGGTATCTCAAACCAGCAGTTCACAGATGTTTTTGATGTTACAGTTTTTTTTATTACATGCAGAAATCATGATTACAGTAAGGCACTTTGAATGAAAGTATATAATTAATTGCATTTTTTCTTGCCATCCATGAACATTTCAGAACAGACCCACCAGTTGTATGTTTTTGAAGCCTTTTCTGCTCACCAAGGCTGCATTTATTTAATCAAAAATATAGTAAAAACAGTAATATTGCGAAATATTATTTCAGTTGAAAAGAACACTTTTCTATGTGAATATATTGTAAAATGTATTTTATTCCTGTGATCAAAGCTGAATTTTCAGCATCATTACTCCAGTCTTCTGTGTCACATGATCCTTCAGAAATCATTCTAATATCCCAGCTAACAGGGAACGGGTTCAGAGTTCTCTGGTCTCTAATAATGTCACAGTCACATGGACTTTCTGTTTGTTTTCATCGGTCACATGTTCCTTTGTTCTAGTTTCCCTCCACTATCTGTATCCATGGACACTAATCACATTCATCACATCTCATTTGAGTTAATCTATCAGTGTATTTAAGTTCCTGTTTCTGTTCAGTATGTTGTCGGGTGTCGTTCGTATGTACATTGGTGTATGTTCCTGTAATTCTCCTGTTGGATTCTCAAGTAAATACTTATTTAATCCTTATCTCCTCGTTCGTGTGCTTTATACACCAGAGGTATTGTAACAAATAATGTTTTGAAAACATTAGCACAAAAACATATGTTCAAATGCTACTACTTGTTTGTAAAGTTCAGAGAATATTCAAAAGTAACTTTCTATGACGTTAAATGATGGACAAAACAGCGCGAGCGCATAAACACAGCGCGCAAGTGAATTACAGCAGTGTGCGCACAGTGACAAAGCTTACACATAAAATGTAAACTTGCAGAAATCGCAAATCCCAAACTCGAGCACAAAAAATATGACTAAGTTGTTTTTTCATGATCTGTTTTTTTAGACATAAAAAAAAAAACGTTTTCTTACTATATAATTTTAACTTAAGTTGGTTTGAAACAACGGTAAAGTTGGGTTTGATATTGGACATTCGTTTAAACATTCAGTATTTTCTTCAACATTAAATGATGTGTAGGCCTAATCATAAAATATTGGTGGTTCATGCTGTATCTCATTCAGATCATGCACATAAAGCATTTTCTAAATAGCCGCAAGCATCATAATGCATGGTCTGAGGTCTTCCGTAGGGCTGCTCTAATTCACAAAGAATCTTACCGCTACTCAGACGTATGAACTTTACTAAGAAAACTTTACTGCCTGCCATCCGATTCCCAACACAGCAGCTACTTAGACGTATGGATTTAGAAAGAAAACTTTACTGCCAATCCCAATCCCATTCCCAACACAACCCGTTTTGACTGTCTTTGTTCAAAGAGGGCCAACAACAGCCAATCACAACAGGAGGAGGACATCGTTAACGTAATACAAGCAGCCAATCGAAATAAGAGTTTCAGAAAAGGCCAGCAGCCAATAGCATTTGTTACAGCAGCAATAACAGCAGCAGCAATAACCAACAGCAGCAGCAACAACCAGCAGCAGCAGCAATAACCATCAGCAGCAGCAATAACCATCAGCAGAAGCAATAACAGCAGCAATAACCATCAGCAGCAGCAATAACCATCAGCAGCAGCAATAACAGCAGCAGCAGCAATAATCATCAGCAGCAGCAATAACCATCAGCAGCAGCAATAACCATCAGCAGAAGCAATAACCATCAGCAGAAGCAATAACAGCAGCAGCAATAACCAACAGCAGCAGCAATAATCATCAGCAGCAGCAATAACCATCAGCAGCAGCAATAACCATCAGCAGAAGCAATAACAGCAGCAGCAGCAATAATCATCAGCAGCAGCAATAACCATCAGCAGAAGCAATAACAGCAGCAGCAATAATCATCAGCAGCAGCAATAACCAACAGCAACAGCAGCAGCAGCAGGAATAACCAACAACAGCAGCAATAATCATCAGCAGAAGCAGCAATATCAGCAGAAGCAGCAATAACAGCAGCAGCAATAATTTTAGCATTTGTTAACACAGGTTTGGACACCGCCCCCTGTCAAAACTGACTTGTGTGCGTAAGATTTCAGCTCGCGCGTGTTTTAGAATTGCGCGAGCTGTCAGGACTCGTGGTTTTGTTATTTCTCCTCACAACATGTAGATTTGTTTGCACAATCATATTTTTTGTGCTCGACTTTAGGATTTGCGATTTCTGCAAGTTTACATTTTACATGTGAGCATTGTCACTGTGCGAACACTGCTGTAATTCACTTGCGCGCTGTGTTTATGCGCTCGCGCTGTTTTGTCCATCATTTAATGTCATAACTTTCTCATAATGTTTGCAAAGTTATGAAATGGAATGTTCCTGTAACATACACATAATTGAGAGAAAATGTTTGTAGAACTTTTTTTTTTTTTAAAAGGACATTTTAAACTTTCAGAGAACATTCAGAAATATTTTTTGTATTTGTAAAAATGTTCTTAAAACATTTTTGTTAGCTGCTGTGATGCTGATTTGCTGCTCAAGAAACATTTCCTATTATTATCAATATTGAAATCAGTTGTGATGCTTCAATACTCCGTTTTGTTTTTTCCGTATTTTCAGAATTTACAAAGTTCTGTGATGAAACTCTAGATGGCACAGGCTGATAGGCCCTTAACTCAATCTGCTTGCAATCACATCATTCTATAGGGTACAGCTTTCAAATACTTGGTCAGCATTTGCTGTAGCAGTTTGCAGCATGCTTTCAGAAACCCTCCACCTTCCCCAGCTCCAACTGTATAGATCTGCTACGGGCAATTAATGTATGTTTTGTACAGCAGCAGCGTGTCATGTATGTACTGACAGTCGCAAGTCCCGTACTTGCTCTGCAGCGACAGCAGCAGCAATAACGAACACAGCAACAGCAGCAATAATCATCATCAGCAGCAACAATAATAATAATCAGCAGCAACAATAATACTCAGCAGCAATAACCAACAGCAGCAGCAGCAGGAATAATCAGCAGCAGCGATAACCAACAGCAGCAGCAATAATAATCAGCTGCAGCAGCAGGAATAATCAGCAGCAGCAATAACCAACAGCAGCAGCAATAACTGACAGCAGCGATAACCAACAGCAGCAGCAATAATCGTCATCAGCAGCAATAACCAACAGCAGCAGCAATAATCGTCATCAGCAGCAATAACCAACAGCAGCAGCAATAACCAACAGCAGCAGCAGCAGCAGCAGCAATAACTGACAGCAGCAGCAATAACCAACAGCAGCAGCAGCAATAATCAGCAGCAGAAGCAGCAATAACAGCAGCGGCAATAATCAACAGCAGTAGCATGTCTTACTTGCTCACAGCAGCGTTGTGAATGTATTGTCAGTAGCAAGTTCCGTACTTATACAGTAGCAATTATTCCGTACAGGAATAATCAGCAGCAGCAATAACTGACAGCAACAGCAATAACGAACAGCAACAGCAGCAATAATCACCAGCAGCAGCAACAAAAATAATAATGAGCAACAATAACCAACAGCAGCAGGAATAATCAGCAGCAGTGATAACCAACAGCAGCAGCAATAACCATCAGCAGCAGCAATAACCGTCAGCAGCAGCAATAACCAACAGCAGCAGCAATAACCAACAGCAGCAGCAATAACCGTCAGCAGCAGCAATAACAGCAGCAGCGATAACCAACAGCAGCAGCAGGAATAACCAACAACAGCAGCAATAACAGCAGCAGCAATAATCAGCAGCAGCAGCAATAACCAACAGCAGCAGCAACAATAATAATCAGCAGCAATAAACAGCAGCAACAGCAATAACCAACAGCAGCAGCAATAATAATCAGCAGCAGCAATAACCACCAGCAGCAGCAATAATAATCATCAGCAGCAGCAATAAACAGCAGCAACAACAATAACCAACAGCAGCGGCAGCAATAATCATCAGCAGCAGCAGCAATAACCAACAGCAGCAGCAATAATAATCATATGCAGCAACAACCAACAGCAGCAGCAGCAATAACCAACAGCAGCAGCAATAATAATCATCAGCAGCAGCAATAAACAGCAGCAACAGCAATAACCAACAGCAGCAGCAGCAGCAATAACCAACAGCAGCAGCAGTAGCAATAATCAGCAGCAGCAATAACCAACTGCAGCAGCAGCAGCAATAATCAGCAGCAGCAATAACCAACAGCAGCTAAGCAGATCTATTCCGCCAAGACCAACCATATTAACATTGACATATCCATTACAATGCCAAACACTCCAAGGGTTATCATGACAGAAAAGCATTTATTTGAAATTGAAATATTTGTAACATTTTAAATGTCTTTATTGTCCCTTTGATCAATTTAATGTGTCCTTGCCAAATAAAACTATCCCTGAATACCTGCTGGAAAAGAGTGCATCAATTATGCCTTAAAATACTATCCAGCTCAGTGGGTTTTGGAACAGAGCCTCAATCTTTCATCTCCTCTGTTCTCCTTCATTTAGGAAATGTGGGCCAGTGTCTTGTAGTGATTCCATGGAGTCAAGCATCAAAGACAGGCATCCACGGATCAGTGATCACCCTATAGCATCAAAGCACAGCCAATGAACACATACAGACTACTGCATCAGTCTGACCAACACTTACAATCACTCTATGGGTTTGTGCTGTTTAAGGATTTGTATGCTTAAAAGTGCTATTGTTTACTCAAAGAAAATGAGTATTTTCATACCCTGCATGCCATTCCGACCCCATATTATTTTGTTTTCCGTGAAATGCAGCAGATGTAAGGCAGAATGTCTAAGTTAATGGATGGTGATTTGCATCGTCAAGCTCCATAAGAGACAAAAAGTACCATAAAAGTAGTCCATAGGAGCCATATGATAGTGTTATATGAGGAACAGACTGAATCTCCTCAACAACAAAACAATTGCTCAGCTCTTTCTCAGTTGTTTAGATGTACTGTCAAGCTTTTTTCAGATGTTTCTCTTACAAATCCTTTGAAGAAATAAAAATAGACACACAAATGAGAATACAGCCAAGATATAGCTAAGAAAATTTGGGAGAATTTCATGATAAAAGCATTACTGTAGCTCAAAGAGTATAGCATGGCTCTAGAATGCATGAACTGATAAAATGCATATATTCAAGTCGCTTTAAATAAAAGCATCTGCCAAATGCACAATGTAAATGTTTGAGTTTGTATTGAAATCAGACTTTGGTAACTTGACCAAAGACCGTTTGAGATTTCGTCTGAAACTAAGCAAAAACATGAGATAACTTGAATCTCTTGCTCAGGAGAAAAATCTATTTAATCACATTGCTGTCTAGGAGAAACAATTAAGACTAATGAGACCTCATTTGCAATTCGTTCCTATAGGAAACTGCTTGTCAACCAGAAGGGCCAAGCTAGTTAACCAGCTTTACCAGCAAACAGTATGATGATGCTTGTCAACCAGCTCAACCAGCAAAAACCATCCTGTTTGAAATTCATGAACTTTTCGGCAGAGAGAATAAGCTTTCAATCTCTACAACAAGCCTGTTTAAATGCAGTTGCCCGACACATTCTCTAAGTGGTAGACCAATCACAACAGACTAGTGGTGGCTGACCAATCAGAGCAGACTGTGCTTTTCAGAAGGCGGGTTTTAAAGAAACCAAAGCTAAAACAGAGCGTTATTTGGTGAGATATTTGGATAAAGTTAAGTACACTTAAAGTTAAGCAACCAGCTACAAAGCTTTTTTGAGTTTACTGAACTTCAGGCCTCTGTAGTTGTGCTTACTTGTTTCTTTGAGTTGGACTGGTAGTTAGATGAACTTACTGAGGAAGGTATAATCAACTTAATCAAATAAGTTTAGTGAACTTTCAAAAATTATTTGGCACAACTTCGACCAATGCTTCGAAAAATGCTTTTTTGCAGCTGGTTGCCTTATTTTTTTAAGTTAACTCAACTTTTTTTTTTTACAGTGCATCTATTTAATAAAGCTCCAAAAAAAAATGACTCGTTTGGATATTATCGGATTTGTGCAAATATATTTGCACATTTTTGCCTCCAGAGGAAGACATTGACGAATAGTTTTACATCATCGCACAATAGGCTCCACCCACTGCCCTTTAGTCGCTTAACGGCTGACATTTGCCTACACTGGATGTGTCGCGTCAAAAGCAAACAGAAGCCATTATAATCACTGATGCTGTCTACACTGATACAGTATACAGATGTGCATTCAGTTTGTGACATACTCCACGCGACAACAGGACAAATGGAGTGAAAGAATGCTTGCTTTGACGCGTCTAGTTTAGACAGTTTGTTTGTGTCTTATTTTAATGCCGTCCAAGATAGCGTCGCAGGATTATATGTTTGTTCGGAGCATTTTTTTTTATCAGCGAGGCACAGTGTAATGGAGAGTTCGCAAAGAAACTTTTGTTGACAGATGAAGTAGTCAGCTTTGTTGGATCTGACAGCAGCTTCATTACAAATCGTAAGTAAATTATTTCATAATGCTTTGTCACTAAAATATGG
This sequence comes from Mylopharyngodon piceus, assembly GCA_039654765.1. Taxonomy (NCBI): domain Eukaryota; kingdom Metazoa; phylum Chordata; class Actinopteri; order Cypriniformes; family Xenocyprididae; genus Mylopharyngodon; species Mylopharyngodon piceus. The sequence goes on from CM077445.1 coordinate 18,092,547, forward strand.
CTTTATATGGATAAAGTTTTCAAAACACTTAGTTAAATGCAGTAGCGAGTGGGCGTTGATACTGTTTCCTATGCAATGACGTCAGCCAATCATAACAGTGGCCGATTACTGTCAAGCCTTAAAGGAGCCAAGCCTTAAAAACAGATAATTTCAGACAGAAACTCAGAATGAGGGTTGAAAATAATTACTTTTCCACATATATATTTGTTTTTTTGTGTGTGTGTGTATGTGCAAAAAACCTTATTAATATTATAAATGAACCTCAAGGAACATATTAAAATAATAATAAAAAAAAAATCATGTCATGACCCCTTTAAATGATGTAAACGTATACTAGTAGACGCCATAAACAAAATTATGAAACCATAAATGAGCATAACAGGACCCCTTTAAATCCACTGCAGTACATACTGCAGGATGATCAGCATCTGCCGTCTATCTCTGCTCCTCCACACAGACACACTCCTACAGTTGAGATGTACGCAGTCACGCTCTGAAGGTCCAGTGGTCAGTTATGTTCTCAGGGTTAATGGTCCTTGTCCTCCACTCCTGTCTCCATTCCTTCTACCATCCCTCCCTCTTGCGGCACCGCTCCGATCACATGACCTCTGACACACTGGCCCGACTCACAAATGTATTCATCCTACTGGACATACATATCTGTCTCTCTCCTTCAGATTGTGATTGAAAAAGCTTTATTAACATGTTGAAAAGCTTTTCTGTTCCAAAGCCTATTGAGCTGCCTACATAGACAGCTGCCTTTAAGTGAAATGCATCCTCATAAGTGATTGATTTGGAACACTCGACACTTGATTTCGATGTTAGCGTGTTAGAATAAAAAACAGCATACCCAAATATTGGGTAATTAGACTGAAATGTAAGAAATTCAAGAAGTAAGTTCATCACACGCTTCTATTGTTCTGTTCTACACTGTAAAAAACACTGCGTTGAAAACAACCCAATTTAGGTTGTTTTCAACCCAAGGGCCGTGCCGGAGATGGCTCGTGTTTGGTGGGAACTTCAGCCCGCCGTCCTGCGTTTCACTCATGGCTGAAAAATGCTGTCACTGACTCCATAACCTGTACGTAAACAATAAGTGTACAGTTCTGAGAACATATTTTAACACCTAAGGTTTTATATTCTCTATCTTTTTGAATAAAATCATAAAATTTTATGCAAGATATCAGGCATTTCCATCACTCAAAAAGGCTGATGCGACACTCGTTTAGGTGAATCACATCTTGCCCCTGTATGATGCTTTGCATAAAATTAAATGATATAAAGAACAATAACAAATTTTTAGATAAAATAAAACATACTCAAACCTATATTACTGAAGACATGCACCAATTTGACAGAGCTGCGCTGCTCTCTCCTGAAGAGGTTGCAAAAACCCTGCGATAAACAACTCAACCCCTGGGTTATTACGTCTAACCCAGGAGCTGGGTAACACAAACACTACCCAAACACTGGGTTGTTACGTCTGACCCAGGATCTGAGTAACACAAAAACTACCCAAACACTGGGTTGTTACGTCTGACCCAGGATCTGGGTAACACAAAAACCACCCAAACGCTGGGTTGTTACGTCTGACCCAGGAGCTGGGTAACACAAAAACCACCCAAACGCTGGGTTGTTACGTCTGACCCAGGAGCTGGGTAACACAAAAACCACCCAAACGCTGGGTTGTTACGTCTGACCTAGGAGCTGGGTAACACAAAAACCACCCAAACGCTGGGTTGTTACGTCCGACCCAGGATCTGGGTAACACAAAAACTACCCAAATGCTGGGTTGTTACATCTGACCCAGGAGCTGGGTAACACAAAAACTACTCAAACGCTGGGTTGTTACGTCTGACCCAGGATCTGGGTAACACACACTACCCAAACGCTGGGTTGTTATGTCTGACCCAGGAGCTGGGTAACACAAAAACCACCCAAACGCTGGGTTGTTACGTCCGACCCAGGAGCTGGGTAACACAAAAACCACCCAAACGCTGGGTTGTTACGTCTGACCCAGGAGCTGGGTAACACAAAAACCACCCAAACGCTGGGTTGTTACGTCTGACCCAGGAGCTGGGTAACACAAAAACCACCCAAACGCTGGGTTGTTACGTCCGACCCAGGAGCTGGGTAACACAAAAACCACCCAAACGCTGGGTTGTTACATCCGACCCAGGATCTGGGTAACACAAAAACTACCCAAACGCTGGGTTGTTACGTCTGACCCAGGATCTGGGTAACACACACTACCCAAACGCTGGGTTGTTATGTCTGACCCAGTAGCTGGGTAACACAAAAACCCAAACCCAAACACTGGAAAAATAACCCAAAAAAAAAAAATTACCCAAAAGGCTCAACCCTGGACTTGGGTAGAAAAAAATAACCCAAGATTTTTTAGAGTGTATGTTTCTATTTTGTGCAGGCAACATAATGTATAAAATGAAAGATCTAATATAAAAATTTTTGTGCAAGCAATATTGTGTCAATAATAATCAGTAATAATCTGATCTCATTAATGTCCCACTATAAATATAAGTTTATACAATCACAAACATTTGCACTTTTTCCCTCTCTCGCCCGTCCTCCATTATTTATCCCATTACCATCATCCCTTCTTTATTTTCTTCCTCTCTGCATTTCTCTCCATTTCTCCCTCACTTTCGCTCAAATCCCAAATGTGCTTTATTGGTGCAGCGCTCGTTGTATTGCCAACACATTTCTCATGGTTCAGACGTGGCATTGCATTCAATTTTATATAGAATCTGTCATGCAGAAACATTACAGGACATAAATATTTATTCTTCTGCCCCACATCACTGCTGCCTCAAACTCCATCTGTTCCACACACTTTCTTATTCCTCCCAGATCCTCTCCCCATCTCTCTCCCGCTTTATTTCTTATGTTTGCTTTTATTTTTCTGAACTCATATTTTACATCTTTCTCTGGCTATCTATCTCTCCCACCCATCTGAGTTGCCACTGGAGAAAGGGACAGAAAAAGCACTTGTGAGCGATTGATCCATGAAAATCAAAGAGCAAAATCACCACCAATGAAAAAAAGAATTCACTTTACAGCATGCTGGACAACTACAGATAAAGAGCAGCATCTTTTTAGCTGCTATAGATGGCATATTTAGAGGAGAGATAGAACAGAAAAGTGAAATAAAGAGCATGCAGGAAACAAAACCCCATGCCTGGATGTATTTGTTTGCACAGGATTTGTCACACTTTCTTTTTAATGGCTTCTTTGCTTCTTTATTCCTGATGATAATTCTGTACTCGCAGGATGGTGTTTCATTATTTGCTCTCTGGGAAACATTTATTGCATTTTCATCTGCAGTCGTCGCAATACCAGCGGACATGACGTGTAGGATGAAGTGTAAACTATTAACAGAAGAGACAAACATCAAACTTTGGAAAACAGATGGATTTCAGCAGTTATGGTTTAGCTCATGAATATTAACTTTGCCAGATAACCTCGATGGACCCTCCATTCATGTAACCTAATTAATATTCATTAGTCAAGCTTTTGCCATAGTTGGATTTGCAAATCAGGACTCTTTATTTCAGATATTTCAGTGTGTATACTTCAAATAATACTTGCTTTGTCAACATTTCCTATATAATTGTAATAATATTGTACATTTAAAAATATATCATTTTAATTATGTTAAAATATCTACATAAATATATAAAATGTTGATTACGTTATGTTGATTATGTTTTTGTTTAAAAAAAAAAAAAAATTGTTACAAAAACAGAAACATTGCTTTTATATATGGCATAGTTAGATTTGCAAATCTGGACTTTGTCAACATTTACTATATAATTGTAATATTATTGTATATTTAAAAATATATAATGTATTATTTTATAATATTTTTGTAAAATAATTAATATAATAATATACAATAATGTTATAATGAATTATTTATGTAAAATATCAAAAAAAATCTAATTTCTATATTTTATACTATTATAATATATTATATATAATACATAAATATATAAAATATGTAATAAAATATAATTAAAATAATTTTTAAAATGATCATTTATTTCTTTGCATGCCAGAAAAAAATATTTTTCTGTTAGACTTTTATTTTATTTTTATTTTATTTTTTTATTTTTATTTTTAATTTAATTTAATTTTATTTTATTTTTATTTTTAATTTCATACATATATATATATATATATAAAGATGAATTAATATTAATTATTATTAATATTAATTATATATATATATATATATATATATATATATATATAAAACAATTAATTAATATGAATTATTATTAAGGTTATATTTCAGTATTTATATTTCAAATACTTTGTCAACCTTTCCTATATAAAACTGTAATATTATTGTATATTAAAAATTTTTATATATATATATATATATATATGAAACAATAATTCTATAATTTATAAATTAAGTAAAAATATCTACATAAATATACATAAATAAAATATGTAAAAAATATATACTTTTTTTTTAATTATATTTTATTATTTGTATGTTTTTGTTTTTTAATATTTTGTAATATTTTTCTGTTACAAAAACAAAAACACTGCTTTTATATATATATATATATATATATATATACACACTATATTGCCAAAAGTTTTGGGACGCCTGCCTTTACGTGCACATGAACTTTAATGACATCCCATTCTTAATCCTTAGGGTTTAATATGGAGTTGGCCCACCCTTTGCAGCTATTACAGCTTCAACTCTTCTAAAAAGGCTTTCCACAAGGTTTAGGAGTGTGTTTACGTGAATTTTTGACCATTCTTCTAGAAGCGCATTTGTGAGGTCAGGCAGTGATGTTGGTGAGAAGGCCTGGCTCGCAGTCTCCGCTCTAATTAATCCCAAAGGTGTTTATCGGGTTGAGGTCAGGTCTCTGTGCAGGCCAGTCAAGTTCCTCCACACCTCCAACTCGCTCATCCATGTCTTTATGGACCTTGCTTTGTGCACTGGTGCGCAGTCATGTTGGAACAGGAAGGGGCCATCCCCAAACTGTTCCCACAAAGTTGGGAGCATGAAATTGTCCAAAATGTCTTGGTATGCTGAAGCATTAAGAGTTCCTTTCACTGGAACTAAGGGGCCAAGCCCAACCCCTGAAAAACAACCCCACACCATAATCCCCCTCCACCAAACTTTACACTTGGCACAATGCAGTCAAGCAAGTACCGTTCTTCTGGCAACCACCAAACCCAGACTCATCCATTGGATTGCCAGACAGAGAAGCGTGATTCGTCACTCCAGAGAACACGTCTCCACTGCTCTAGAGCAGAGACAGCACATCAAAAGAATCATCCTGTCATCTTGATCTTGAAATCGATATACGCAGCTACTTCGTCCTGGCACAGAGAGGGGGCCGCCTCGTCACTCGAGTCTTCTTCATCTGATAAAGTATCTGCCGATACTCCTCGAAGCCTCTTTTCAGGTGGTGGGGAGCGCACGCGTTGCTCAGGACTTCCGTGCTTCTTCTTCAATTCTAGACAAAAGAAAAAAAGTGAAAAAGAAAAGTGTCCAGTCCACGGTGAGAAATGAGATTACATATTTTCAGCAGCTCATTGGTGTCTATTGCGCAAATACTGGTAGGCTGTTGAGCTTATTAATACTAGGCTAATCACTTTGCCTTAACCCAAAACTGATTCGCTAAAAGTAAAAAGTCCCGCCCACTGCATACACAACCGGCAACCAGCTGGCAGAGGCTTCTGCTCTGCTTGCCTGGCTGTACAATTTGTTCCCTTGCAAAAGAAAAAAAAAATTATTATTTTTTAACTTAATAATCACTCACCGTTCACAAGATGTCGCAAATGGATGTGCACATTTGTCACTTCACTTCTGTCTTCAAGTAGCTTCAGACTTTTCAGTTTGGGATGTACAAACATGGCCAGTTTGTGTAGGGGATGAATTTCGAATTTTGTACGCAAAATGTTGAGGCATTTTTCCTTCAGTGCAGAAACTGTCATGCTATCAGTAGAAGAGTCTTGTAAGTGGCGTTTGAGACGCTGAAGCCACACAATAGTCAAGTGAAGAGTCGCAGTTTTCGATGCTTCCAAGGCTTTGGTGGCTTCCTTGAATCGTTCCAGAAATGCGACGATGCCAGTCACTGCTTCTTCATTCAAGTTTGTCAGGCGGGCTACTTCCCCCCGTTCTTCCAGAAGCTTGCGAATGTCCTCATACTGACTGCTAATAGACTCCAGCATCGTGTGAACAGAATTCCAGCGTGTCTCCACGGATGCTTTGAGTGTTCTTTTGAGGCGATTCTGGAGGTTTGTCTGCTTGAAGTCGGTGGAAACTATTGTAACACACCCCCTCTAAATTTTGACAATTTGATAAAAAAAATATAGAGGCCTATATAATAAATTGTTAATTTTTAACGTTACTAATAATAATAATTATACATTAATAATGCACATTATGAAGCCTTTAAACTTTATTTCCCTAATGTATTAAACATTGATTGTGAAAGTGAGTGTTTTAGCAGGCCTATATAACTGTATGCTTATACTAAATATTTTAGCGGATATATTTTCACTCTGCACGCTGCTCTTCTGAAACTCTGCAGTGTATATGTGACCATTGGTCCTCTTTTTACCAGCATGAAAAATAGGCTAAAACTTTTATTCATATCGTGAATAGATTAAATACAGAAAGCAACCAAAGCGCGCTCCCTTTAATATAATCACTATAGCTGTCAATCAGATGCAGCGCGACTGGCAGTGCTTTAAGGGGCAAGTCGCACAGAAGCCTTTAACGGTCTGCAGACAGAGTGTGAACACAATCACGGCACCGTTTGGAAGCATCTGCCTATCACTGAGTCGAAATAATCTTGGCGATTGGACCCGCAGCCCACCTGTGCCTACCGCACGTCCGACCCGCACCCGACACATAAATTTTATTCCACCCGTTACATCAAATATTAGCGGGTCACCCGTCTGCTCTAGAGTCCAGTGGCGGCGTGCTTTACACCACTGCATCCGATGCTTTGCATTGCACTTGGTGATGTAAGGCTTGGATGCAGCTGCTCGGCCATTGAAACCCATTCCATGAAGCTCTCTACGCACTGTTCTTGAGCTAATCTGAAGGCCACACGAAGTTTGGAGGTCTGTAACTATTGACTCTGCAGAAAGTTGGCGACTTCTGTGTGCCTCAGCATGCGCTGACCCCGCTCAGTGATTTTACGTGGCCTACCACTTCGTGGCTGAGTTGCTGTTGTTCCCAATTGCTTCCACTTTGTTATGATACCACTAACAGTTGACCGTGGAATATTTAGTAGTGAGGAAATTTCACGAATGGACACGAATGGCAACCTATCACGGAACCACACTTGAATTCACTGAGCTCCTGAGAGCGTCCCATTCTTTCACAAATGTTTGGAGAAGCAGTCTGCATGCCTAGGTGCTTGATTTTATACACCTGTGGCCATGGAAGTGATTGGAACACCTGAATTCAATGATTTGAAGGGGTGTCCCAATACTTTTGGCAATATAGTGTATATATACACCAACTTGGCAGTGAAATGCAATATCAAACAATCTTTATTTTTAATCAATTTTTTGGGGTGGCACAAACCTTTTGTTTGTACATGAATTTATCTGTAAAAATGTCCTATTTGCATCATCAAGACATTGATCTGGAGTCTATTCATTTCTGAGATGTCAAATGTCAACAATTTAATGTCAAATTACAAACAATCATTCTTTTCAATGACGCATGTGTCAAATTTGACAAACTATATATTTATTCTAGCCTACATAGTAGGCCTATAGTTATATGTATGCAGATTTACCATTGCACGTTTTCTGATTTGTTTTACTAAACACTGCCAATTTTCCTTTCTCTTCTCTTTTCTTTCATGGCTGGTGCAGCAATTTAGTAGGTCACAGGATACATGCACAGATCAAACATCTCCACACAGGCAAAAAGTTACCATCACCCATTTGAAATATTACCAGGCCTCAAAACTATAGAAAATGGTGGTGTTTCACAGAACATATTTCCCTCGTTGCAGCAATTCCCAAAAGAGTTCAGCGCGGCCTCCAGACTCTCTGCAAAATCCAAATCAGCGAGCGTATGCCAACGGTGAGCGCGCCAACCCTCCCTCCGCCTGATGTTTTCCACGCACAACGTGACATAATGCTGATTATGTAAATGGTGGCACGGACCACCAGGCACTTGCGTAATTTCTGGAAGTAAATAATCTTTTCCCCCTTTAAGACAGAACTTTAAATGTTTCGATGTGACAGGCCTGCAATTTACGAGGGCGAAATGCTTGGCGGAATATGGATGTTTGGTGTACGTGCATATGTGCACGAAAGAGCTCATTTACATTGGCATAGCAGCGCGAGCATGAAACAGTATGTCGGTTGCTCATTTGTGAACGCTCGTGTTTAGCTAATGTTCTGTGGTTTGTTTGTAGTGTGCATATGATTACATCTCCATGCAAATGTCAGTGTCTCATCATTGGCATTGGCTTGTGAGCGTATCTGTCTTGTTAAGGCAACGATACCTTCATCCGCGCCTCACCTGCTCTGCCTACGTGATTAGCGCCTGCAGCCAGTGGCACCTACACGCCTTCGGTAATTAAAGTGTTTGATCTGCTCCCTCCCCGCAGAGACACGCATCACAACGCATCACAAAGCTGCAGGCGTGATCAATGACTGAACTAGCTGACACACGTGAGATTGAAGATAGTGAAAGAGAGCAGAGGGAGGGATGGGAACAAGGGGTCAAGGATTGGTTGGTTAGCACTGCCCTGTTAGCCTCTGCTGGTCGATACTGTAACTACACCATTTGGCAGCTTAAAGGATTAGTTCACTTCAGAATTAAAATTTCCTGATCATTTACTCATCCCCATGTCATCCAAGATGTTTATGTCTTTCTTTCTTCAGTCAAAAAGAAATTAAGACATTCCAGGATTTTTCTCCATATAGTGGACTTCAACTGTTACCAACGGGTTGAAAGTCCAAATGTCAGTTTCAGTGCAGCTTCAAAGAGCTCTACACGATCCCAGACGAGGAATAAGGGTCTTATCTAGAGAAACCGTCGGTCATTTTCTAAAAAAAAAATAAAAAAATTATATACTTTTTAACCACAAATGCTTATCTGGCACTGCTCTGCGACGCGCCACGCATTACGTAATCATGTAGGAAAGGTCACGCGTGACGTAGGCGGAAGTACCGAGCAAGTGTTTACAAATCGAACGCGCAAAGACTAAGTAAAGCAACGATGTCGGACGATTTTGAAGTTGGAGGAGAAAATGAGATGGAGTTTTTCGCCCTACCGCGGTACTTCCGCCTACCGTGACCTTTCCAACGTGATTACGTAATGCGTGGCGCATCACAGAGCAGTGCAAGATGAGCATTTGTGGTTAAAAAGTATATAAATTTTATTTTTTTTAGAAAATGACCAATGGTTTCTCTAGATAAGACCCTTATTCCTCGTCTGGGATCATGTAGAGCTCTTTGAAGCTGCACTGAAACTGACATTTGGACCTTCAACCTGTTGAACCCCAGTGAAGTCCACTATATGGAGAAAAATCCTGGAATGTTTTCCTCAAAAAACATTTTTTTTTTTTTTGACTGAAGAAAGAAAGACATAAACATCTTGGATGACATGGGGGTGAGTAAATGATCAGGAAATTTTAATTCTGAAGTGAACTAATCCTTTAAACCACACACACACAAAAAAACATATAAAGCACTTGTGTTTCCATACCAGTTATATATAGTTTGGGGTTGGTAAGATTTTTTAATGTTTTAGAAAGAGGTCTCAAAAACTGCTCACCAAGGCTGAATATGTTTGATTAAAAATACAGTAAAAACAGTAAAATTTTGAAATATTATTTTAATCTCAAATAGCTGTTTTCTATGTGAATATATTGCAAAATGAAATTTATTCCTGTGATCAAAGCTGAATTTTCAGCATCAGCATCTCCAGTCTTCAGTGTCACATGATCCTTCAGAAATCATTTTAATATGCTGATTTGCTGCTTGAAAACAGATGCTGATTCATATAACCATGATCTTTATTTGGGACCTGCTCTCAGCAAATACTGACATATGTGATTAATTTGCTAACTTGAATAATTTGAAAACTAATTGATTTAATGTTTCTTGTTAGTTGATCATCCTAGATACCTTATAATTTTGTTAAATTTGTTAATCAGACTACACTGGTTGTGCTGTGTTTGTTGTTGCATTCAACCAGCAAAGTTGATATACAAAAAAGTGGTCTATTTATTATCTTTATATTATTTTGAGGTACCCATTCTTTCTCTTTCATCATGTTCAAACACAGCAAGCTTACAACTCAGGTAAAACCATTTATTTTGCCCTGTTGCTCTAGATTTGGTCGATTTGGCGCAGGAAATCGCTGTTATTATAGTATTTTAGTACAGCGTTCTGTTCATTTGGTTGAAGTATTTCTCTTAAAAATGTGAGCAGTACTGCTGGTGACTTTCTGCAGGGTGTTTATGCAGCATCAAGGACAATCAGGTCAAACCCTGACAAAATTAGCCATCCAAGATTAAATGAAGTGTCTTCTTTACACAGAAGTGTCCAGCATTTCCTCAGGATTCTGGTTCACGCTGCGCCGTCTTTCCCCTCGCAGCTCATGCGACTGGCTGACCTTGGGTGGCAGCGGATCAGAGACAGACAGCTAGGTGTAGAGACTCCATCCATCTTTCAAGCAGCTGCCAGCTTCTCTAAACAGGCCGGGGAAACGATCCCTCACCAGGGAGCCTTCCCAGAGCGCCCGTAATCGCTCAAATTACCTGAGATCTCTGGACCATGGCTGGACCTTATAGTGAGCGCAACCTGCGGATAAACGCTCCTCTTGTGCATATAGGATCTAAGGGAATTGAATTGTTCTGATTGTGAATTCACTGTGCTTTTAGTCATTCTGAGGAAGAACGTTTGGATGATAAACTGCTTTCACACCCCTCAGAAGTCTGTATAACTTTTTTGTTCAATTCTGAAATTGTGTTCAATTCTTTCATCATGGCCCTTAAAATGCTTCACTTATCAAACACGAGATATATTTTTTAAGAATACAAATTAATACTTTTATTCAGCAAGGACGCGTTCAATTGATCAAAATTGAACTTGAAGGCATTTATAATGTTACAAAAGATTTCCATTTCAAATAAATGATGTTCTTTTGACATTTTTTTTTATTAAACAATCCTGAAAAAATGCATTTTCAACATTGATAATAATCAAAAATGTTTCTTGAGCAGCAAATCAGCATATTAGAATGATTTCTGAAGGATCATGTGACACTGAAGACTGATATTTATAATAGTATTTAACAATATTTCTGTTTTTACTGCATTTCTATTCAAATGAATGCAGCCTTGGTGTGCAGATGAGACTTCTTTCAAAAACATTAAAAAAAATCTTAATTATTCCAAACTTCTGACTGGTAGTATGTGTGTGTATATATATATACACACACACACACATACATATATATACAACAGTTCTTTCTGGTTCTGGTTCTCGAATCTGATTGGCTGACAGCCGTGTGATATTCTAGTGATAACAGCACTCCTACCATTACACCGCTTGTATCACTCCGCTTGAAGCGACTGTCATGGTGGCTGAGCAAATCCACCATATTTTTTACAAATACTACACTTGTTGTACTACGAACTGTAGTTTTAAGAGTTTTTTAGGTGAGAATATAGTTGTTTAGACCTGAAATATGTGACTCATATTTAATCATAGCGCCTATTTAATTTGTTTAGGCGTTTTCGGGGATGCGAGCTCCAGGCCGTCAGCGGCCGTTCAGTGCTCGTGTACCCGCCGAGAACAGCTTCATCTCAGCCAGTGCTTCAGGGATTTGCCGCTGTCTCTTATAGTGGTTAAATATGAGATATAATTAATTTTAGGTACATAAAACGGGCAATCTTTGGTCTTATTAATCTATTGCTTGTTCCTAAGTAAATCGAATTGGGCTATGTTAAAATTAATAGTTTGATATTTAACTTACATCCTGTAGAGCACTGCTTTTGTACCTTTGGCTGGATGGAAAATTATTTTTATAATGTATATAATATTATGGACATCGACCTCAAGAATGAATGTTATATGAGACACAGGTAATGCTCGCTCCGCTCAGGCGATCTCTTTCTCTTCTCTCTCTCTCTTTAATACTGTACAATATACGAGTTTCAATGGAGGGACTCAACATTTCTTCGTTACTAGTTCTAAATTAGCAACGGAGCCTTGGTCAAACTTGAGATTTGAATCCGTAGCGGAAGGAAGTAGTTCCTCACAAAAGAGGGTTTTAAAGACACTCAGTTGTTATTTCTTATTTATTTACACACTCTTGCTGTCGAACTGTTGTATAAACACAATATCACACTCGTAGCCATGCAATATGGCTGTATATCAGCACGCTGTCATTACCTGCGGCCGAATCACAGCCGTGCTGATATAGAGTGATATCGCAGGCTACTCGTGTGATATTGCTCATATATATATTATATAAAACCAAACACTAAATATTGTATGAAATAAATATTAGTATAATAATATACTAATTAATATTATAATATTATTAATAATTAATATCCATAGGAATAAATTACATTATTTACACACTCGTGCCGTTGATATGCGATATGGCTGTATGTCAGTATATCATATCGCACGGCTATATTCTATTACAGTAGAAAACAGTTTGAAATTGTAATAATATTTCACAATTATTAGTGATTTTACTGTATTTTTGATCAAATAAATGCAGCAGAAAACATTTTAAAAATCTTACTGGTATTGTATATGTATAGAGGATGCCTTTTAAAGTTCAATGAATCTAAATGGAATTTTATGCAGAATTGTAGCCTAATTCAAGTTTGAATTTAAGTTGTAAGGAAACTTTTTTAGAACAATAACTTACATGCTCAAGTTACTTTTTTAACAGAAAACAAGGCGTGTTCTGATCATCATGACAACAGTTCTGATGCTGTCCGTCATGCAAATCATCCCAGTATTTTTTTTTCAAATGAAACCAATTCTCGCAGGCCTAGTCGCCTGGTGATTGTACACATTATCTGCACGCTCGCATTACGAGACCTCAGTGCTTTTATTTACTTCATTCCTATTCATTCAGCTGTTACTCCAGTTAAGCACTCGGCATGCCATTATCAATTTCAGGATAAGATCCATTTCTTCGGCGTACTCTTTCTCCAGCTTCTTTCCTGTTTGAAGCCCTCATCTGTGGCCTATTGAATCTCTCGTTCTGCGTGTTCCCCTAATTTCCTCATCTTTTTTATTCCCCGGTACTTGTCTCTTCCTCCATCTTCGTTATACACCTCTCTGAGGAAAAAAAAATCAAATGATAAGACGTTGCTCTCTGAGGCTGTTTGGTCCTACAGTATGTGGTAATCAGTTTGCAAATCATCGCAGTGTGAGAGGAAAGTGCTACCAAGCTATTTGGATCACTCTGCTTTAATCTCAGAGGCGTCTGGAGCGGTTTGGGCCGCAGAGCGTGCCGTTAAGAGTGGATTTGGGCTCCTCTAAAAGCCATAGAGAGAGAAAGACATATTTCTTTGAAAATGAAGCACCTCATAAAACCTTCCTGAGCCTGAATGATGACAGAATACAAAACACTCTCGGCAAAGCTTCCCTTTATGGCGACTACAATGTTGTGCCCTGCATTGTGTTGAAGAAGAGAGTATGTGACTGACATTACAGAGGATCACACAGCGGGAAGAGCAAGGCATACACAGAGAACAGGCCTTTGAACACAACCGCAGGCTTTTGGACAATTGTTGACATTAGGTAATACACTTTTTTTTTCTGTTTGAGACCCAGCAGATGTTTTGTTTGCTCCAGTTATTATATATATATATATATATATATATATATATATATATATATATATAATAACTGGAGCAAACAAAACATCTGCTGGGTCTCAAACAGAAAAAAAAAGTATATATATATATATATATATATATATTATATATATATAGTTACGGCCTACACTCTAAAAAATACTGGGTTAAAAATACCCGAGTTGGATTAAAAATAGACAAACCCAGCGATTCGGTTGTTTTGACCCAACCTGCTGGGTAGTTTTATTTAATTTGGCATATTTCATTGCGTTATCCCAAAAATAGAATAACGCAATGAAATATGCCAAATTGTGCAACATAATTTTTGGCCAGGCTGTCATAAAGAGAAATTATGAACACATGCAAAAACCAAAGTTATAAGCATGTCAATATTTTTTCACCACTAGGTGGCGCTGGTCCGAAACTTCTCAGACTCCTTCAGGGCATCGTGCCGATGACCCATACCGATTTTCGTAATGATACGTTCATGCGTTCGTTTAGTACAGCATTTTACTACAACATTCAAAATGGCCGATGCCCAAAATGTCTGATATGGGAAAATTGGATATCATTCGACTCGTCTAACAAGAGCACTTTAATGATTTTTGGATATATCGGTTACGGGTTGTCATCAAAATTAGCCATTTTTCGTATCTCCAGACCAGTAGGTGGCACTGCGCCAAAATGCAGCATTGTCTGAAGATGATCTGGTTCAATTTTCATGAAAATCGGAGCAACGGCCTAGGAGGAGTTCGAAAAAGTAGGCTTTTCGGAAAATTCAAAATGGTGGGAAATTTTTTAGCTTATTAATAAATATTCACCTTTTGATTATACTGTTGGCTCTAGTAATTATGTGTCTGACTTTTAATTTTCAACCTATTTTTGGGATAACGCAATGAAATATGCCAAATTGTGCAACATAATTTTTGGCCAGGCTGTCATACAGAGAAATTATGAACACATGCAAAAACTAAAGTTATAAGCATGTAAATAATTTTTTTCACCACTAGGTGGCGCTGGCCCGAAACTTCTCAGACTCCTTCAGGGCATCGTGCTGATGACCCATACCGAGTTTCATAATGATACGTTCATGCGTTCGTTCAATACAGCATTTTACTACAACATTCAAAATGGCCGACGCCCAAAATGTCTGATATGGGAAAATTGGATATCATTTGACTCGTCTAAGGAGACCACTTTCATGATTTTTTGACAAATCGTTCAGAAGTTATAAGCAAAAATAGCCATTTTTCGTATCTCCGGACCAGTAGGTGGCGCTGTGCTGAAATGCAGCATTGTCTGAAGATGATCTGGTTCAATTTTCGTGAAAATCGAAGCAACGGCCTAGGAGGAGTTCGAAAAAGTAGGTTTTTTAGAAAATTCAAAATGGTGGGAAAATTTTCATGACGGAAAATGGTAAATCGAATCGTCTTGAATTTTGTTTCTAGCCCTTACAGTTCAAAAGTTATTAGCATAAATATAAGTGCAAGTTTGGACAGTTGGTGGCGCTAGAGAGATTGAGTTAGAGACTCCAAATTTGCTATGGTGACAGTTCAGACTGTCCTCTATCTGTGTGCCAAATTTCACAACTTTCCCGCAAGCGGTTCTATGGGCTGCCATAATCTTCCAGAATGGAAGAAGAATAAACGGACGAAGAAGAATAAGAACGCCAATGGAAAATGTGTTGTATCTCTCATTAATCTAATTATTATAAAATGAGAGCTGTCAACCTCTACTTGTAAAATGAGACTTTTGCACCATCAAACTGACTGCCAATACTGATCTGATGTGAGCAAATAATATTGAAGAGTGTTTGACTTACATTTTGGTCATAAAAATCTAACATATGGCTTATAATATATAGAAGAAGAAGAAAATATAGTATATAAAATATTGTACTACTTTTATGAATGTTTTTTGTTGTCCACAGAAAAAACTAACAGCAGATGGTTTTGGAATGACACGAGGGTGAGCAAAAAATGACAGAGTTTTCATTTTTGGTGAATTATTGCTTTAAATGATGCCTCACATCTTGCTAATCACTCTCAAGGCTAAACATGTTGTCTACTCGTCATCTTGAAGATTACAGCAACATGATCTGGATGCATCTGAGTCTGGTTTCAGACTGCGGTTCATCTGCATTTGGCGTTGCACGCTGCACTGAGCACAGACGGTGGGAGTTCTTTGAGGGGAAAGTCTTTGGTAGGGACCAGAGAGACCCCACATCTGAGACAGTGTCCACGTGCCCGCATGGCGCGTGTGCGAATGCAGATGGTGGAAGACATGGAGATGGCAGCTGCAGTCGATGAGCAGCGCTCGGATGATGAAGTGGGCAGGGCAGGTGGAGGGGGTTGCTTGCTCACCTATAAAAACCGCAGTCCTCGCGGGAGCTGAGTCAGCGTGCGGTACGGCGTTCAGCAGAGCCGCATGCGTAATTCCACCAAAGACCCATTTGTTTAGGTGTCTCTGCACCCCTGCATGGAAATAACTCAAAGAAGCTCCGGTGGGGTGTGGATGTACAAAAAAAGACATTGGAACGGACGG
Organism: Mylopharyngodon piceus; assembly: GCA_039654765.1. NCBI lineage: Eukaryota > Metazoa > Chordata > Actinopteri > Cypriniformes > Xenocyprididae > Mylopharyngodon > Mylopharyngodon piceus. The sequence goes on from CM077445.1 coordinate 18,108,956, forward strand.
CTTGCGCTCATCCGAGGCCTACTCAGCAAACTAGTGTTGTGCGGCATCCAAAACTGGATTGAGAATGCTTAAAACATTCCAATTCAATGCCTGGATTTGATTTGAGGTGGCCAACAGATGCAGAATTGGAATTCAAATGTATGGATTGCAATTCATTCAAACTGCTGTACTGTTTTTAAAAATAGGCCTACATTTGAATTGCCCATAAACATCTTCATACACACAACCTAAGGGAACAACATTATAATATATATATTGAATACACTATGGATAATTAAGATAACATTTCCACAAGAATATTATTATGCAGCAGAAGTGTTTTAAACATTGATTCTTGAGCATCATATTAGAATGATTTCTGTGACACTGAAGACTGGAGTAATGATGCTGAAAATTCAGCTTTGATCACAGGAATAAATTACATTTTACTATATATTCAAATAGAAAACAGTTATTTTAAATTCTAAAAATATTTCACAATTTTACTGTTTTTACTGCTTTTTTTGACCAAATAAATGTAGCCTTGGTGAGCAGAAGAGACTTCTTTAAAAAATAAAATAAAATAAACTACTTAAATGTAATATACTGACTAATATACTATACTATAAATATACTAATTAATATTATAATACTATTAATAAATAATATTACATATACACAATTTATAAATATATAAATTAATATACAAATAAAAATATATATACAAATAATTAGTGTTTGGAATTATACCTACTTAGCATTTTATTATAATTTAAAAAAATGATTTTATTATATTTAATAAATTAACTCAAAACTCATTTTATGAACCATTGTGGAAGAACAATGCTTTGCAAAATCTTCACTCTAAAAAATGCTGGGTTAAAAACAACCCAAGTTGGGTTAAAAATGGACAAACCCAGTGACTGGGTTAAATGTTTGCCCAACATGCTGGGTAGTTTTATTTAACTCAACTATTGTTTAAAAATGACTATATGTCTGGCTTAAATTGAACCCAAAATAGGTTGGAAATTAAAAATCAGACATATAATAGTAACAACAATAATAATCAAAAGGTGAACATTTATTAATAAGCAATTTAATAAATGTTTATTGTTTATTAAACATTAATAAATGTTCATTTCCAACATACTTTGGGTTCATTTTAAGCAAGTATTACAGTGATTTTTGAGTTAAATAAAACTACCCAGCAGGTTGCGCAAACATTTAACCCAACCGCTGGGTTTGTCCATTTTTAACCCAACTTGGGTTGTTTTTAACCCAGCATTTTTTAGAGTGTTAAAAATGGAATTAAGCAACTATTATTTATGCTTTGTCACCAAACATAATGAAATTCCTCAGCTGTGTGACTTGAATTTCATTGCAGTGCAGTTGAATAAATCCCTTTTCCTGCCACTCCAATTCAACATCCTGTGGGACGTGACCACTTCAACTCACGAATCAAAAAAGTAGACAATTCTTAAATTGTGAATTTCGCCCTGCCCTGCAGCAAACACACATCTTTGGCATTAATGCAAATCCTCAAAAGGCCACTGGCGTGTTGAGTCATCATGTTTGTCACAGTGAAGTACTGATCAGGGAAGAGGGCTCAGATCACCTTGCACGAGTCCCTCGGAGGCGTCGGGCTCGAGCGCAGGAGTTGATTGCTTAATGTGCTGTGCTGCTGCCATTAAGCTGCTGCTTTGAAGATGCGTGCAGATGCTCTCTAAACCTCCAAGTGATCAGATGAGGATTGCGTAAGCCGGCACGGGGAGCAGTTTACAAATGATCACGCAGGATGGAGCGAATATAAAAGCGCAGACAGAGACTGTAATTAGGACAGCTCCCTTGTTGGTACAGAGGTGCATGTTTCTCCTTTGTTTAATTTCACACTGCACATCACAATCACATTTACTGTTTTTACGTGCACAGATTTTCGGTTGATTTGAATGCAATGTGTCTGCAGATTCTGAATATACAGTTTATATGCAACCTAAACCAAGAGGTCAAAGTTTAACTGGTTAGTTTGCCTCTGGTGGTAGATGCTGTAACTGCAGTTAAAATGCTTGTTGTCAGTTGATAGCCGTTTATTAAATAGCTGGCTATTTTGATCTGGCCAGCAACATATAAATCACAAATATTTGATTATATTAAAGTAAATGCGATGGATGGATGGATGGATGTACGGATGTATGGATGGATATGGATGTACAGATAGATGAATGTATGGATGGATGGATGTATGGATGGATGGATAGATGTACAGATGGATGAATGTATATATGGATGTACGGATGGATGAATGTATGTATGTATGTACAGTGCTCAGCGTAAATGAGTACACCCCCTTTGAAAAGTAACATTTTAAACAATATCTCAATGAACACAAAAACAATTTCCAAAATGTTGACAAGACTAAGTTTAATATAACATCTGTTTAACTTATAACATAAAAGTAAGGTTAATAATATAACTTAGATTACACATTTTTCAGTTTTACTCAAATTAGGGTGATGCAAAAATGAGTACACCCCACAACAAAAACTACTACATCTAGTACTTTGTATGGCCTCCATGATTTTTAATGACAGCACCAAGTCTTCTAGGCATGGAATGAACAAGTTGGCCACATTTTGCAACATCTATCTTTTTCCATTCTTCAAGAATGAGCTCTTTTAGAGACTGGATGCTGGATGGAGAGTGATGCTCAACTCGTCTCTTCAGAATTCCCCATAGGTGTTCGACTGGGTTCAGATCAGGAGCCACTGAATCACTTTCACCCTTCTTCAGAAATCCAACAGTGGCCTTAGATGTGTGTTTGGGATCATTGTCATGTTGGAAAAGTGCACGACGACCAAGGGCACGGAGTGATGGTAGCATCTTCTCTTTCAGTGTAGAGCAGTACATCTGTGAATTCATGATGCCATCAATGAAATGCAGCTCCCCGGCACCAGCAGCACTCATGCAGCCCCACATAAGGACACTGCCACCACCATGTTTCACTGTAGGCACCATGCATTTTTCTTTGTATTCCTCACCTTTGCGACGCCATACAGTTTTGAAGCTATCAGTTCCAAAAACATTTATCTTGGTCTCATCACTCCAGAGTTTAGAGTCCCAGTAGTCTTCATCTTTGTCAGCATGGGCCCTGGCAAACTCTTGTGCCTGGGCTTTAGGAGAGGCTTCTTTCGTGGACGGCACCCATGCATGCCATTCCTCTGCAGTGTACGCCGTATTGTGTCACGGGAAATAGTCACCCCAGTTTGGCTTTCTACTTCTTTAGATAACTGCAGTGAACTTGCATGCCGATTTTCTTCAACCCTTCTCATCAGAAGACGCTCCTGTCGAGGTGTTAACTTCCGTGGACGACCTGGACGTCTCTGTGAGATGGTTGCAGTTCCATCTTTTTTAAATTTTTGTACCACTTTTGCTACAGTATTCTGACTGATAAGTAAAGCTTTGCTGATCTTCTTGTAGCCTTCACCTTTCTGGTGTAAAGAAATTATTTTCTTTCTCAGGTCTTGTGACATTTCTCCTCCATGTGGTGCCATTGCTGACAGCATGAAATGGGAAGGTGTTTTAACACCCTTTTATAATCAACTGTCTGCTGGACACCTGTGTAATGAAGAATTAGACTCACCTGTGGTTGAATTCTTGTTAAATTAGACATTTGTAGTCTAAAATTTAGCTTTGCTCCAGAGACTTTCAGTGGGGTGTACTCATTTTTGCATCACCCTAATTTGAGTAAAACTGAAAATTTTGTTCTCTAAGTTATATTATTAACCTTACTTTCATGTTATAAGTTAAACAGATGTTATATAAAACTTAGTCTTGTCAACATTTTGGAAATTGTTTTTGTGTTCATTGAGATATTGTTTAAAATGTTACTTTTCAAAGGGGGTGTATTCATTTACGCTGAGCACTGTATGTATGGATGGATGGACGATGGATGGATGTACGGATTGACCATATGGATGGATGAATGTATGGATGGATGGATGAATGTATATATGAATGTATGGATATGGATGGATGGATGGATGAATGAATGGATGATGGATGTATGTATGAATGGATGTACGGATTGATGTATGTACAGATGGAGAATGGATGTACGGATTGATGTATGTACAGATGGATGGATGAATGTATGGAAATGGATGTATGGATGTATGGATGGATGGGTGTGGATGATGGATGGATGTACAGATTGATATATGGATGGATGGATTCTTTAAAATGCTTGGTTGTGGAAGCAGTATTGGTATAGTGATGCTTTGTTATAAAAAAAACAAATTGTTCACATAAACGACAATAAGATTCTCACGAAGCTGCAAAGTTGAATGTCCTTGATTTTAACACTTTCAATAAACTTACTATTGAGGGGAAGTTATAACATACAGTCAGGGCACAAACCCAAAACGTAACCTTTCAAAAAAGTAATTAAAAGTTTAAAGCTATTATAAAATATAATTTAAAACTATATACTTTTTCAACAGTTTTTCTTTAAAAATCTTCCCGAGGACAGAAAAGTTCCCTTAATTGAAGAATCGAGCAGCTACTTCTTCACTTCTGTTTATATATTCAATGGAATTTGTCCTGTACTTGCAAATTCAATCTCTCCTGTCCCTCAGAAGCACGTCTACAATCATCTAGTCCTGTTTTTCTTATCTTCTGCACATTCTGAACAGCTACTATAATGCATCTTCGTCGAGACAAATGAATAGACAAATTTTTTGCTCTCTTGTACTGGAATGAAAGAGGCCATGCACCAATAGACAGCTGGACAAGAGAGAGAGAGAAAGAGAGAGGAGAAGGAATATATGAGCTGTTTTTTTTTTTTTTTTTGGCTTCCCTTTGAGTTATTTGTGCAGGAGCTGTGCTGCACGCATTTGCCTGCTGAAGTGATGTAGTCAGCAAGAACAAAGCAACACTGTGACTCACTAATATTAGACCATTCTTGCCCCTCTGTGTCACTTCAAAATCACCTGCACTGCTATCAGTGTGAGCATATGGAGGAATAGTTCACCTGAAAAAGAAATATCTACTCACCATCATGTCGTTCTAAATCTGTAGCATTTTCTTTCTTCCTTGCAACACTAAAGCAATTGTTTTAGCAGAATGTCCCAGTTGCTCTTTTCCATGTGCGTGATCACGGAGTGTTAAAAAAGCACGTCTTGACATCTCTGTGTTGATCCCAATAGGTCTACGAGACCTGGAGAGATCGGTCCGCTAGCATCATCGTGGCGGCTGTTTGACTGGCACATGTAGCACCAGAAGAACACAACCTGGATGCTGCCATCTTTGCTTGGAATTTCTGAGCCAATCACCTGAGCCATAAATCCCCATGTGACCGATCTGATATTAGAACTCCTTGCAGTTCAAAAGAAGAAAAAGTTTGTGACCAATTACATAACTGTTCTTGCATTTTTCGCACTGATCTCCAGTGTAAGTTCCAGCTGAATAATGCATGAGAAACACATGAAGTGAATGAAAGTAACCGAAGAATTAAATATGAACGTCTACATAAAGTGACCGAAGAACAATTCTATAATAGTGTTTGCTGCAAAATGTGATATTAGATCATTGGGAATGTTTTTATATGTCCCATTCTAAGTAAATGAAGGATATTCCCACTTGATATCTCCAAACTTCCAAGCAAAAGGGCCTATATAAGAAAACAAAAACGGCAGCTGTAGTTTTGCAGGTGTTTAAATGTCAACAAAGACATCTCTGACAGATAAACGATGCTGTTCAGTGCCAGCGTTTATACTGCAGGTGTACGATTATCACCAGAGGATCATTTACAGTGTTTTACACTCCTGCCTCTGCAAACGTTTGCAGCATTTATTGTCATCGGCTTTGACTGATTGATGCATTTTATTTGCTTTAAAGGGGAGCTATTATGACTCTTTTACAAGATGTAATATAAGTCTCTGGTGTCCCCAGAATGTGTCTGTGAAGCTTCAGCTCAAAATACCCCACAGATCATTTATTATAGCTTGTCAAATTCGCCCCTATTTGGTTGTGAGCAAAAACACGCCGTTTTTGTGTGTGTCCCTTTAAATGCAAATGAGCTGCTGCTCCCGGCCCCCTTTCCAGAAGAGGGCGGAGCTTTAACAGCTCGCGCTTCGGTTGTTCAACAACAACAAAGCTGGAGAATCTCACGCAGACAAAATGACGATGGTGTTCAGCCTTACATTGTTCAAACCGGAGTCGGACACTGATGGAGAGACTCAGGAAGAAGTTACAACTTTTAAGACGTGTGGATAAATTTATGTAGTTGCTGTGGAGTTGATTCAACTCATCGACTAGCATGTGCCGTCATGTTAATCTTTTGTGCAAATCCAGCGTTGAATTGACCCTCGTTTGTGAAGCATAAAATGATGGCATGGTAACAACCCTCTTGCGCAACATTTCAACTTCCAACTTCTGATAAAAAAGGAACGCAGCATTAGAACAGTGGGAAATACCGCATGTAGTTCACTCAATGAGCACCTTGGTGTAATATCAAACCGCTTTTTAGTACTGCCCTCAAATTATGGCTATGAAACTCATGCGTATGCTAAATTATGCATGAGAGACTAGCCTATTAATCTCTGCACTGTTATGTGGTTATGTGAAATGCAATTGCTATCATCGTCGTCTCTGAGCTCTGTAAAGAAATCTCTGCATATATAGGAGCAGATGCAGAAGTGGAAGGACTTGATATAAAGAGAGGAGACAACACTGAAATCACACAAGTTTGCTCTGGATCCAGGCAGAATATCCAGAAGTTCCAGTTGTTGGAGCCAAGATAAGACTTTACATACCAATGAAACTACTGGAGTGTCCCTGGTCTTAAAGGGACAGTTCAGCCCTAAATTAAAATTCTGTCATTATTTACTCACGTTATTTTTTTCTGTGGAACATAATGAAGATTCACACAAAAATCTGTCTTCATTACAATTAATCTGTTATCAGAGGTGACTGTGTCAAAAGTAATGTCCATATGTCAGAATTTACAGTTCTTTGATAATACAAATCATGCAGTTCATTACATCATGTATTGAGGCAGAAAACAATAAGCTCATTAAAGCAATTACAAGTTGTGATCATAATGATTACAAAGTTTATTTTCGGTTTGATTACAAAAATGATTACATAATGATTACGTAGTGATCATGTCTGTCAAACTCCGAAAAGTATAATAATACAATTAATTTTATAACACTGTAAAACATTTTCAGCTGATTAAACTTAGAAATGAAAGTTCACCTGCTGCCTTAAAAATGTGAGTTAACTCAACTTGAAGATAACCTTTGTTTCAACTCAAAAATAGTCAAGACGACGCATTACTTTAAGTTAAAATTTAAAGTAATGCATTGTCTTGACTATTTGTGAGTTGAAACAAAGGTTATCTTCAAGTTGAGTTAACTTATGTTTAGTTGAGTTAACTCACATTTTTAAGGCAGCAGGTGAACTTTCATTTCTAAGTTTAACCAGCTGAAAATGTTTTATGGTTTATTAAATGTAATAAATAATAAGATAGTTGTCCATAAGACTTTTACATTATATTCTGAGTCTTCTGAAGGAATAAAAGCATAAAAGTCTCTTATATGCTCATCAAGGCTGCATTTATTTGTTCACTAAAAAAATACTGGGTTAAGAACAACCCAAGGGCTGGGTAAATATAGGACAGAACACATGTTGGGTTAATTTTATCCAGCAAATTTGGTTGTTTATTTAACCCAGCATAATGGGTTTATTCATTTTTACTATAATACTAGCTTTTTTCTTTTCTTTTTTTACTTCATACATGAATTAATGTTTACGGATTAACTCCTCTAAACTTTTTTTAAATACTCCACACAACCACTGGTTTGCATGATAATTCCTTTATTTTTGATCATATAGCATATTTTATATCGGTTTTTGGCTACATTTAGGCTCGTTTAATAAATATTACAAGTATAAATTAAACATTTAGAAGAAATTCAAGTGTAATGGACCAGTCTCTGTTGTCCCGTTTCCACCGTAACGGCGATGGATCTCGTGCCGGAGATGGATCGCGTTCGGCGGGGGAACTGATAACTTCAGACCGCCGCCTGTGTTTCACTCGTAGCCGAAAAATGCTGTGACTGACTCCATAACCTGTACATAAATAATCAGTGTACAGTTCTGAGAACATATTTTAACATCCCAAGTATTTATATTCTGTATCTTTTTGAATAAAATCATAAAATCTTATGCAAGGGATCAGGCGTTTCACTCGAAAAGACCGACGCGACACTCGCTTAGGTGACTCACATCGCGCACCTGTATGTTGCTTTGCATAAAATAAAACAATATACAGAACAATAACGAATTTTTAGATAAAATAAACTGTACACAAACCTGTATTTTACAGAAGATATGCACCAATTTGACGGAGCTGCACTTCTCTCTCCTGTAGAGGGCGCAAAAAGCCCGCGATAAATAACTCAACCCCTGGGTTATGTCTGACCCAGGATCTGGGTAACACAAAAACTACCCAAACACTGGAAAAATAACCCCAAAAATGACCCAAAAAGCTCAACCCAGGACTTGGGTAGAAAAAAAATAACCCAAGATTGTTCAAAAATACAGCAAATACAGTAATATTGTGAAATATTTTAATTGAACTGTTTTCTATGTGAATATATGGTAAAATGTAATTTATTCCTGTGATCAAAGCTGAATTTTCAGCATCATTACTCCAGTCTTCAGTGTCACATGATCCTTCAGAAATCATTAATATGCTGATCTGCTGCTCAAGAAACATTTCTGATTATTATCAATGTTGAAAACACTTCTGCTGTGTAATATTTTTGTGGAAACCGTGATACTTTTTTTCAGGATTCTGTAATGAACAGAAAGTTCAAAAGAACAGCATTTATTCGAAACAGAAATTTCAGACCAAATTTAAAATAAAAATAATAATAGGCCTAGCATACGGGTTTGGAACAACACAAGGGTGAGTAAATAACATCTGAACACACAGGTTCACAACATATATGTTGTTTTCATCACTGCGAATGTGAGTTTTAATGTGAAATAATAAAGTACATGCAGTCGTATACTCCTATATGAAATGCTTTACACAGTAACGTTTTCATTTTTCTACTAGCCTATATAATGCTCCCGTGACAAAATCATAATCACAATAAAATAAATCCTCCAAACCCAAAGGCACCACAGGGTCCTCAACAGTTGGACAGAGAAAGAATGAGTGAATGAGAGAGAGAGAGAGAAAGGCAGCATTCCTTTGTACTAATTAAAACTAACGACTCCAGGTGCTGCTTGCAATCGACATAACGAAGAGCCAGGCGGCGTGTTTGCGTTGGTGGTTTGCCTTGATTAAAGTCTTCATCCATTCTGCTTAAGAATCTCAAGAATATTGAATAACGCTGTTGAGTTCAGTATGAATTATATCAAATATATGATGAAAAAGCTATTGAGCTCTGAGAGGGCACTTTAGAAACATAACAGTGCTATATTAAAGCTTTATGTATCCACATGGTTTCTTTTATAAAACCTACGTAGGGAGCATTTTAAGGTTCTTAAAGATACTCAAACTTCTGGCCCAAATTTGAGGCATCATTCACAGAAAAGACAGTAATGTCCAAACTAAATGCGTTGCAACAAGCTCAAATGAAGTGAGAAAAGCAATAATAATACTATTAATTCATTTAATGTAGAAATATTAAAGACCCCCTGTGGTGAAAATCAAGTTTTAAATGTTGTTTATATATCTATGTGGTGTTTTTAATATGCTTTAAGACAAACCATGTGCAAATTCATAAGTCAACACCATTGTTGAGTGTTTCCTCTTTATAAATGCAGTGATCTAAAAACGCGGTTTGAAATCGCTGTCTGTGACGTCACAAACTACCTTGTAACCAATCACGTCAACGTGCCGGCGGGCTTTAGCATATTATTAACAGCGAACTAGCAGGGTAGTCTCGAGAGAAGCCAGGTTATACCGGTATATTTTTCTGTTGATATGAAAAATCGTGTAGATTTAGCAATATAACGGGTGTATGATGTATATTACGATGTTATGATGAACTATATGCCTTTCTCCACTGACGTTCTTGCACGTTTGTAAGGATACTGATTGTTAGAAGGCAGCTGTCTGACTCTGACATGGCGAACGGGAACATGTTAGCATTAGCAACACATTATTAGCTGTTTGATAACATAGTCAAGCAAAAGGCTAATCATATTAATTACCGTTATGTGTCCGACGTTGTAAAGAGCGATACTATTGTGCAGCGTTTACCTCAGTAAGTTTAGCGAGTTCATCTCTGAGGTGGCGTAAGTGAGTGGAGGAGGGGCTAATTTGCATATTCATTGATCCGCGTATATTAAATGAGGCAAGGGTGTAAAGTTATTCAAGCTATTTTAAGGCATGAAGAACTTTTTTCACAGGAAAAAAAAAATGTTTAAATATGTCATTTTGGTGATCAAAGATGAGTTTTAAGGGATAAAATTATTGACTATAAGTGGACTTTAATAAAATAGCTAATTAGAGCAGACGATTTTACCAAATGTCTGTATGTGTGTAGGTTTAGCTACTTGTGAAGGCCATATGTCTACCGAATAGAGAGGACATTTTGCTGGTCCTCATTAGTTAAAAAGGCTTATAAATCAACCAAAACATGTTTTTATTTAAATCTAGTGTTTTGCACATTCTTCTGTGATGAGTAGGTTTAGGGTTAGACCGTAAAAAATATCATTTAAGCTGATATAAAAGTCTATACAATGTCCTCACTAATATAGTAACACAAATGTGTGTGTTATTGTCTGTAGCCTACTCATTAAAGTATCTTGTTGTTTGGTTATAGCAGCAAGCTAATGCTAAACTCTATTGAAATCAATACTGAGGAGAATCAGTATAGAATCAATATTTGTATGATGCATGAGTTGCAGTCTGGCTCTGAGGTGCATAAATACAACAATGATGTATCAATGTGTCTGTGTTTTAGTGTTTAGCGCCCCCTAGAGCTTCACCACTGACTGAGCTGGAAGCAACAAAACAAATAAATGTTTAAAAATCATTTTATTAAAAATGTTTTTTTCATTATACTAAACAATCATTGGTTTAACATGTCTATGTACACAAGCATAATATATATATACACATGTATAAAATATATAAACTCATAACAGTTAACAAAAGTAGTTGAGTTCACCTCATAATGTCTGTTTGATTTCAGTAGCTGCAACTTTTACAAAGCATATGCATGGAGACACAGCCTGCATTTATACCCGTTTTAAACAACATGGTGCGACAAGGACAATCGTTTCAGCAGGGATTTTGAAGACAAAATTCAAAATAAGTTAATGTTTCAAAGAAACTCTTTTCCCAAGTGCACATCAAATGCCCATGTGATCAGAATTTACAGCAATATCCACAGCCTTTGTTGCGACAGCAGTTGCAGCAGTATCTGCACAGGGAAAGATGGCTTTGACGTTTTGTCCTGAAAAATGCCTGTAGAGAGGGAAAAAAAACATTTTAGTTAGGTCCTACTAAAAACAAGCAATTATATAAAATAAAAAACAGTTTAATAAAATGTAATAAACTTTTTTTTAGTTTTTTTTTGGAATGACCAACACTAATATAATATATATATAATGTGTATATATATGGGCCATTCTACAGAATTGGTGCAAAGTCAGAGTTGGAAACATCTTAAAAAAAAAAATTGTATGTATGCAAATTGTATAATATCCAAGGTACACATTTCTAGTAATTGTGCAGTTAATTCTCATATTGTATTTTCAGAAAGTTTTGGAATATTTTTCCTCTCCCCAAATTTGTCACTGCCGAAACACAATGATAAATAATTTAATAAGAAGGGTTACATTGACCTATTAAGATTTTGTTTACATCTACCTTGTAAATATTATCTTTTGCTATTTTTAAAAAAAGTTTTCACAGGTAAATCAATAACAATTACAATTTTAACAATATTTCAAGTGTAATTTATGAGGTTTGTTGTATTTTGAATCCAATCTCTCTTTGTAGAAGTCATAAAGTTTATCATACTGATTTCAAAGTGAAGGATTCATTAGTTTGAATATACATTAAACCAAACACTATAATAACATCTTAGTTGATAATTCAATATACTTTATTTTTGACAAAACGCCATGTTTCGGTCGTGACTGCACATTTTCAGTAGTGACCACATCACATAACACAATTTGAACTCACATACTAAAACACTAATTATTTGCATAATAAAACATACTAAAATTCTAATGATTTGCATAACTGTACTAAATTTTAGTTTATTTCCCCCAAATAAATGATTACGTGTTCCCTTTTGTCACTACCAAAACAGTGATGTCACTACCGAAGCAGTTACGACCAAAACATGTGGTGAAGTTTTCAATTTTAGATACTTTTGAGCCTAGCTCAAAGATGCTAGCACAGTTCGGAACAGCTGTACACACATAAAAACTAAATTTTATTGAATAACGCCCAAAAAACAATGATGTCACAGCCGTAACTTAACCAAATGTTTCGGTAGTGACAATTTTAGATATTTTTGAGCCTAGTTTAAAGATAATAATCAGCACATGGTTAGCTAGCACAGTTCTGAACAGGTGTACACACACAAAAACTAAATTTTATCGAATAACACCAAAAAAAGTTTGCTTAATAGCAGAAAAAGGTGTTTGTAGTGACGTTCCTTAAAGTTACACACAGATTTTCAGACTTTTGAACACATTTAACTCAAAATGATGGACCTATCTACTATGAAAGAGAGGCTATGAGAGGGAGCGACACATGAATATTTCCTGATCAGAAATGTAGAAGTGTGTTAAAATCAGTCTCAGCCAATGGACAAAACCTATACTGTTTCGGTAGTGACATGAAAATGCGGGACACATTTTTTTTACATAAAGTTTCATGGTTTAAAATTAAAATAAATATTTAAAAAAAAAAAAAAAAAAATCTAAATATATTTTTAAAAACAACAATGAAAAAAAAAAATTTAAATATCATTTTCATAAGTTGAAATTTAGGGGTTAGGGTTCGGGACAGCCACCTCCCAATTGAAAGTACACAATAAATGATGATTTTATATATACTAAGCTTACTGATATTTTAAATATTATTGTAGGATCTTAGTAAACATCTAAAATTTGAATACCTAAATGCTTTTTAAATGTGTTTTTTGGTTGTGGGACAGCAGTTTGCACCAATTCTGTAGAATGGCCCATATATGAAAATGATTACATACCAGGGGATTTGTTTGTCCCTGTGTTTCTGTCGAGTGTTCGTTCTGCTGTGGTGTTTCAATCTCCATTTGATGCTCATCTTGCTCCTGCTGATGAGACATAGAAGTTAAGACTTTAAAATAGGTGGTATTTTTCATTAGTGACCTTATATAATGCTAAATGAATCACATTTGAAAATATATGAAACAAAGTTTCATTTCAAATGTTCAAGAAGATATGTAAAGCATGTCAATATAATAATGTTCACTATTTTTATGCACACTTTGCATGCATAAACTGCATAATGCAATGAAAATGCAAATACAAATTTGCCCAATGAATGACCTGCAGCAGAAACTCACCTGTACGAATGGAACGGCTGCGGTCTGAAGGATGCAGACGCATGCGATGACGACTGCAGCAGCGAGAGCCACGTGTGCGCACTTCATCTTCTCTTCTGTAACGCTGAAGGTTGTTCTTCTCTTGAGGAGTTGATGCACTCTGAACTAGAGGATGATATCTGCTGCTGCTCTTCTTTCAGGTTTATTCTTGCTTCTGCTCACTGGGAATGACAGGCTGGTATTTATTGAGCTCAGAGAGCGTCGGTTCTGCCCCTTTGACCTGCTTGACTCTTCCCGTCAGCTCTTACTCAACACTGGAAACTCTGCTCAACACCAGCACTGTGGAAATTACCACAAGTGTTCGGTAGGGAGATTAATAAACCAACCAAATTAGTGAATGAATGAATCAATGCATAAATTAATCAAAGAAAAAAAGGTTTTGATGGCCAATAAGCATTACATTAATAAACTAATAATTCAATTTACATGTTAATTGACCTGAAGTCTTTAAAAGCTGAAGTCTTTTAAATACCAGTTTAAAATTATATACTGTCAAAAGTCAGGTTTTAAAAAATATGTAATACATATTTTGCTTCATACTCCTAAATCATTATAAACCCTTGGTTGTCCATTGAAGTATAATACACACCTTGAAAACAAAATCAACATAAATGCGTCAGTCTTCACAGTTTTCTCTTTTATGATCATATATAGACATTTTTGCTTTCCCTTCAGTTTAACCTTCTTTACTATATGACACCAAAAATAAAAAATATTTTACAGAAAAACAACTATTTACATTGAAGAAAGCCGTATGAATCAGTGTCTCTCTGATGTTACAAAGAAAAATTGAATTAATCAAAGAAAAAAAGATCCGTAAATAAATCAATTGATGCATAATACATAACTTAAATATAACAATGTAAATAATAATACAATATATAATACAGAAATTACATGAACATGGATGGATGGAACAGATGACAGATAGATAGATAGATAGATAGATAGATAGATAGATAGATAGATAGATAGATAGATAGATAGATAGATAGACAGTGATAGATAGATTGATGGAACAATAGACAGAATAGATAGATAGATAGATAGATAGATAGATAGATAGAACTATAGATAGATAGATAGAACGATAGATAGATAGACAGACAGAACTGTAGATAGATAGATAGATAGATAGAAAGATAGATAGAACGATAGATAGAACGATAGATAGATAGACAGAACTATAGATAGATAGATAGAACGATAGATAGACCGATAGACAGAACGATAGATAGATAGATAGAACGATAGATAGATAGATAGATAGATAGATAGATAGAACGATAGATAACATAGATAGATAGATAGAACGATAGATAGAACGATAGAACGATAGATAGATAGATAGATAGATAGATAGATAGAACGATAGATAGAACGATAGATAGATAGATAGATAGAACGATAGATAGATAGATAGATAGATAGATAGATAGATAGATAGATAGATAGATAGATAGATAGATAGAACGATAGATAGAACGATAGATAGATAGATAGATAGATAGATAGATAGATAGATAGATAGATAGATAGATAGATAGAACGATAGATAGACAGAACTATAGATAGATAGATAGATAGATAGATAGAATGATAGATAGACCGATAGATAGATAGATAGATAGACAGAACGATAGATAGAACGATAGATAGATAGATAGATAGATAGATAGATAGATAGATAGATAGATAGATAGATAGACAGAACTATAGATAGATAGATAGATATATAGAACGATAGACAGAACGATAGATAGACAGAACTATAGATAGATAGATAGACAGAACGATAGATAGATAGATAGATAGATAGATAGACAGAACTATAGATAGATAGATAGAACGATAGATAGAACAATAGAACGATAGATAGAACGATAGAACGATAGATAGAACGATAGATAGATAGATAGATACATAGATAGATAGATAGATAGATAGAACGATAGATAGAACGATAGATAGATAGAACGATAGATAGACAGAACTATAGATAGATAAATAGATAGATAGAACGATAGATAGATAGATAGATAGATAGATAGATAGATAGATAGATAGATAGATAGAACGATAGATAGAACGATAGAACGATAGATAGAACGATAGAACGATCGATACATAGAATCATAGATAGAACGATAGATAGATAGATAGAACGATAGATAGATAGAACGATAGATAGATAGATAGATAGATAGAACGATAGATAGATAGATAGATAGATAGATAGAACGATATATAGATAGATAGACAGAACGATAGATAGATAGATAGATAGATAGATAGACAGAACTATAGATAGATAGATATATAGAACGATAGATAGAACGATACATAGATAGATAGATAGATAGATAGATAGACAGAACGATAGATAGATAGATAGATAGATAGACAGAACTATAGATAGATAGATATATAGAACGATAGATAGAACGATACATAGATAGATAGATAGATAGATACATAGATAGATCGATAGAACGATAGAACGATAGATAGAACGATAGATAGACAGAACTATAGATAGATAGAACGATAGATAGAACGATAGATAGAACAATAGAACGATAGATAGAACGATAGAACGATAGATAGATAGATAGATAGATAGATAGAACGATAGATAGACCGATAGATAGATAGATAGATAGATAGATAGAACGATAGATAGAACGATAGATAGACAGAACTATAGATAGATAAATAGATAGATAGAACGATAGATAGATAGATAGAACGATAGACAGAACAATAGAACGATAGATAGAACGATAGATGGATAGATAGATAAATAGATAGATAGATAGATAGATAGAACGATAGATAGATAGACAGAACTATAGATAGATAGATAGATAGATAGATAGATAGAACGATAGATAGACCGATAGATAGATAGATAGATAGATAGATAGAACGATAGATAGAACGATAGAACGATAGATAGATAGATAGATAGATAGATAGATAGATAGATAGATAGATAGATAGATCGATAAATAGAACGATAGAATGATAGATAGATAGATAGAAAGATAGATAGATAGATAGATAGATAGATAGATAGAACGATAGATAGAACGATAGATAGACAGAACTATAGATAGATAAATAGATAGATAGAACGATAGATAGATAGATAGATAGATAGATAGATAGATAGATAGATAGAACGATAGACAGAACAATAGAACGATAGATAGATAGATAGATAGATAGATAGATAGATAGATAGATAGATAGAACGATAGACAGAACAATAGAACGATAGATAGAACGATAGAACGATAGATAGATAGATAGATAGAACGATAGACAGAACAATAGAACGATAGATAGAACGATAGAACGATAGATGGATAGATAGATAGAACGAAGTACAGCATACATGATTATAAAGTCCATTATCATGTCAGAAAACCTAAAACGTAACTGGTTTTTGTTTTTTGTTTTTTTGTTCATAGGACAAAAACAGATGTCTGTGACTAATAAGCTGGTCTGGATTCCAGAAACTTGCACTGGATGTTGATGTGAAGATAAACTAATAACTCATCAACATACACTAACGAGTCCCATCAGAACACAGACGGCGGTTCATGAGGTGTGTAAGCGTCCGATAACCTTCTGCCAGCGCGTGTGGAGCCGAGAGTCTGTCAATAATGTCAATAAATATAAGCGAGAACGGCCTTATGATAGACATCAGTAATGATTTCAATTATTGTTCTTCTTTTCTCATGCTCTTTTTTAAATGCAGATGAAATCACCATAAAAGGGACATCGCCTGTGTCTTGCAATTTATTTTGTTAATGACAAAATTTCCATTAAATAAAGGACAAGTCCAGGCCACATTTTGGGCCTAGAAATCATTAGTTTTCGTCATAAGCAGGTGTGTGTAGTACAGGCTCATTGTGTGTTCTGTGTTTACCGGAGATCGGTGTTTCTCAACAGAACAGGGACACATTTGGGCGTTTTTTCGGAAGCGACGCCAGCGCTATCAGCAGGGATCTTCTGGTCAAACAGACGCAGGCTCCAGCGAGACGACTGCTGTCGACCTGACAGGCGCCACAGCCCGTCTCTCCGCTCTGTCCCGGGCCAATGACCCCTCTGCTCCTCTCTTACCTACACGATCCTGACTCTGCCTCCCCTGTCAAGAATTCACTCACTCACGGTTTCCCAAACACAGAATTTATGACCAAAACATGACGATCGATATCTAGCCTTCACACAATAAAACTTTTCCACAAGGTAAAGAGCCTGTTGTAATGAAGCCAGGTGAAAACAGACGCTCGACATGACACAAGACGGCAGAGAAAACGACCAGAGAGAATAACTCTGATTCAGCCACTGCAAAAACAGCTTGAAATGTGGTTTGCTGGTCTTCGATGGTTTTAGCTGGTCTCCTAGACGGTGTTTGGTTGGTTTTTAGCACCTGATATCCCAGCTGCAATGTGACCAAAACCCTCTAAAACCATCGAAACAAACCAGCTTTAATAACGTAAGCAGCTGCCTTTATAGGCAACATCATAACTGAAATGTGCTCAAAAGTGAGCTTTTTTTGTCACAGATTCAGCACAGCAGGCTGCTTTTATGATTATTGGATTTTTTTCATTTGTTCTCTAAAATTTGGCAATTACAAGCACACATTAAATTGAGCAATCTGAAATGCATCACACGAATAAATTGCTTGTAATTGGTTTTGATGTTTGCATGTTATTTAGCCAATAATGTGACTTTGATGAGCAGTGAAATACACAGAGCACATATATATTGGGTTAAAAAAAGTATTTATACTATCCACCATCTTAGATATCTTTTTATGAGCAGTGCATTCTGGGATTGTCTTATCTGCAAACGAGAGACACGATGCTGCCTTAAAATTTGGCATGAAAAATGCTGAAAAATCTTAGAAGGCAACATAAATATGCTGCTTACCTTTTAAAATAGTGTTCATGTCGGAAGTGCATCCAGTCTGATCCAGTTTGATCAAGACTGATCCAGTATGATCCAGTATGATCCAGTTTGAACAAGTCTGATCCAGTATGATCCAGTTTGATCAAGTCTGATCCAGTTTGATCCAGTTTGAACAAGTCTGATCCAGTCTGATCCAGTCTGATCCAGCTGGGGGGGGGGTATTTTTTACAAGTTAGAACAGGATGAAATACTGTGCTGAGTTTGATCGATGTAGCTGAAAAACAGAATAAAATAGAATAAAATAAAGTAAAAAACAATAAAGTAAAAAAAAAATAGAATAAAGTTAAATACAATAAAAATAAAATAAACTTATGATAGAACAGAATAAAGTAAAATAAAATAGAATTAAGTAAAAAAAAACAATAAAGCAAAATAAAATAAAATAGAATAAAGTAAAATACAATAAAAATAAAATAAACTTATGATAGAACAGAATAAAGTAAAATAGAATAAAGTAAGATACAATAAAGTAAAATACAATAAAGTAAAATGAAATAAAATAGAATAAAGTAAAATATAATACAGTAAAATAAAATAAACCCATGATAGAATAGAATAAAGTAAAATAGAACAAGTAGAATAAAATAAAATAGAATAAAGTAAAATAAAATAAAATAGAATTAAGTAAAAAACAATAAAGCAAAATAAAATAAAATAGAATAAAGTAAAATACAATAAAAATAAAATAAACTTATGATAGAATAGAATAAAGTAAAGTAGAACAAGTAGAATAAAATAAAATAGAATAAAGTAAAATAAAATAAAATAAACATGGTATAATAAAATAAAGTAAAATAAAATAAAACAGAATAAAATAAAATTGAATAAAGTAAAATAAAATAAAATAGAATAGAGTAAAATGGAATAAAATAAAATAAAACTGAATAAATTAAAATAGAATAGAATAAAGTAAAATACAATAAAGTAAAATAAATAAACATGATATAATAGAATAAAGTAAAATAGAATAAAATAAACAGAATAAAATGAAAAAGAATAAAGTAAAATACAATAAAGTAAAATAAAATAAATTATGATATAATAGAATAAAGTAAAATAAAAAACAGAATAAAATAAAATAGAATAAAGTAAAAAACAATAAAGCAAAATAAAATAAAATAGAATAAAGTAAGATACAATAAAGTAAAATAAAATAAAATAGAATAAAGTAAAATACAATAGAGTAAAATAAAATAAACGTATGATAGAATAGAATAAAGTAAATTAGAACAAGTAGAATAAAATAAAATAGAATAAAGTAAAATAAAATAAAATAAACATGGTATAATAAAATAAAGTAAAATAAAATAAAACAGAATAAAATAAAATCGAATAAAGTAAAATAAAATAGAATAAAGTAAAATAGAATAAAATAAAATAAAACTGAATAAATTAAAATAGAATAGAATAAAGTAAAATACAATAAAGTAAAATAAATAAACATGATATAATAGAATAAAGTAAAATAGAATAAAATAAACAGAATAAAATAAAAAAAGAATAAAGTAAAATAAAAAACAGAATAAAATAAAATAGAATAAAGTAAAAACAATAAAATAAAATAAAATAGAATAGAATAGAGTAAAGTAAAATAGAATAAAGTAAAATACAATAAAAATAAAATAAAACAAAATAAAACAGAATAAAGATACAATAAAGTAAAATAAAATAAAACAAAGTTAAATAGAATAAAATAACTTAGAATAGAATAGAATAAAGTAAAATAAAATAAATTAGAATAGAATAAACTATAATAGAATAAAATAAAGTAAAATAAAATAGAATAAAGTAAAATAAAACAAAAAATAAACAGAAAATAAAACAGAATAAAGTAAGATGCAATAAAGTAAAATACAATAAAGTAAAATAAAATAAAACAGAATGAAATAAAATAAATAAGTAAAATTAAACAAAATAAAACAATAAGTAAAACAAAATAGTGAAAACAAAACAAAATACTGAATAAATGTATCAATGCATGTCTTAAAATGCTGCCGAGACAGGCAGCTCACTAGGGTGCTGTAGTTGTTGTGGATCACATTCATTTTACTGAGAGTTGTTGTCATTGACTTTTCGTTTGTTTGCTGACTTTTTCAATTTATGTCTCAATATATAACCAAAAATAAAAAAAAATAAAAAGAGCTGGCGGGCACATGAAGTCATGCAGAACGGCCTGACCATTTCTGTTTATAGCTGTTTGGTACATGAGGTTTCTATTGTGGCGAGGTGAGAGAAGCTACTTGACCTTCAACACCTGACTGACTCCGCTGGAGAACAACAGATGGTGGAAGTAGTGCAGAACATGTTCCATTAAATAAAGCATCTTCAGCTAATGGAGTCCACTAATCCTTCAATAGCCACTGAACCTGAAGTTCAAGATCCAAAATAAAGCAATAAGCCAAAGGACACCATTCGTTACAGTGATTTTACCATGTGTGAAGGGTGCTCTTAGACACATTTCATTTTTATTGCATTTCATTTTGACATGACAGAAAGAAATATTGAAGGGATAGTTCAGGAGTGACTGGAGAGTAAAGTACTACTGACCAATCATACCTTAGCAAGCACAACTAATAACACTAAAAGAGAGCGGTTATAGACCTCTGTCCTACATATGCCATGTGTTCACGATTTGCTTCAGCAGAGATTTCGTGTTAAGGAAGCTGATAGGAAATGAAATGTGTCAGATAATCAGATTATATAGGTGAAAATGTAGTTACTTCACATCTGTTGTGAAACACAGGGATCTTCAGTGGAAAGAAAGGAAGAAGAATTTCTTCAGTCATGATGATAATGATCAAATTCTAATGGTAAATAAAGTAAAATAAATAAATAAATAATAAAATAAATATTTAAATAAAGAATTAAATAAATAGTAAAATAAATAAATAAATAATGAAATAATATTTAAATAAAGAATTAAATATAGTAATGAATAAATAAATAATGAATGAATAATGAATTTATTCAAATATATTTAATAATTTATCTTTTATTTTTATTTATTTAAATACATTTATAAAGAATTAAATAAATGAATTTATTTAAATATATTTAATCATTTGTATTTTATTTATTTATTTAAATATATAATAAAAATAAATATTTGAATAAAGAATTAAATAAATACTAAAATAAATAAATAATGAAATTATATATATATATATATATATATATATATATACACATATGTAATATTTAAATAAAGAATTAAATAAATACATTTATTCAAATATTTTTAATAATTTATATTTTATTTATTTATTTAAATATTTAAATAAATTTATAAATAACTAAATACTAAATTTATATATATTAAATAAAGAATTAAATAAATAAATTTACTTGAATATATTTTATAATTTATATTTTATTTAATAATTTATTAGTTATATTTATATAACAAATATATATAATATATTAATGTATTATTATTAATATATATAATAAATATATATATTTAAATAAAAAATTAAATAAATTAATTTATTTAAATTTATTTAATAATTTATATTTAATTTATTTCAATATTTAAATAAATTTATAAATAAATAAATTATATATATATATATATATAAAATAAAGAATTAAATAAATGTATATTTAAATATATTTAATAATTTATACTTAATTTATTTATTTAAATATTTAAATAATATATATATATTTAATAATTTATATTTAATTTATTTAAATATTTATTTAAAAATTTATATATATATATATATATATATATATATTTTAATATTTAAATAAAGAATTAAATAAATAAATAAATAAATAAACAAATATGCATTTCAGAACAGCACAATAAAAGGAAGGAGAAAACGCCTTCCTTATCTTTTGTTGCTAATGTCAAAGTTTGCGTGTCCAATCAAAACTGCAATATTTTGGTGCAAATTCACTTTGACTTAAAATGATGGTATTTCACCCTTTCCTTGTCACTCCTTGTATAGTCTGATTTCTTCCCCACATTCTGTTTTTCTATTAGCCTTTATCCCACCGTCTGACCTTATATTTCTCCACTTCTTTCATCAACTGGCATCAGATTTAATTTTCATCTACTAAATAAATAAAAGGTACAAAGATTTTATAGACGAATGCACTCATCCAAATTTGTTTGTCTTTGACCTTTTCGCATTTATTCTTGCAAAAGACTATGAAATGGCTGTTGCAATAATGAAAATTCAGAGAAAAGTGCAGAGGAACTCGGCGGCCCGAGCGCGATGCTCTGCCTACGGCTCCCTTGAGCACATCGCCTCCCGTTCCAAATCACTTGGCTGCTCAGTAAAGTGAGACGCCACAACCTCTTTTGTAGAAAATAGAAGAGCGTTTTACACTAAGACTAGATGAGAGGCTGTGGGGAATAGAGGCATGAACCTGTATGAATAAATAAGACCGACAAGCTCCCTGCCTGTAATCACCCCACACAAAACCCACCAACCGCTGGAAAGAGCCGCAGAGACAGACGGCAAACAATGGTTTCTGCTGAAGCTGTATTACGGCACTGTAAAACCCATCGTCGTGAACACAAAAGAGATGGGCAGCGAGCAGCCGGGTTCACTGGCGCTCTGACATCAGGGATGCTGAAGCGTTGAGCTGCAACAATGAAGTCCTTCAGCAAGAACGCAGTGAGATACAGTGAGGTGTGAGGACGACCGGCGGCCCTAAACGCTCAAATGTCTCTGTTGTGCGTGAAATAGATCGCTTTTGTGTGCTTTCGAGAGTTACCCATAATCTCAAGTACTGTAGGTACTTTTACAGGCTCAAATCCACTAGATAGACAGATAGACAGATAGACAGAATGACAGATAGATAGATAGATAGATAGATAGATAGATAGATAGATAGATAGATAGATAGATAGATAGAACAGGTAGAACGATAGATAGATGAGAATGACAGACAGAACGAATGAACAACAGACAGAACAAACAAGCACTAGACCGACAGACAGAACGAACGAGCACTAGAACGACAGACAGAACGAACGAGCGATAGAACGATAGACAGAACGAACGAATGACAAACTCACAGAAAGAACAATAGAACAACAGACAGAAGGAACGAATGAACGTTAGAACGACAAACAGACAGAACAAACAATAGAACGACAGACAGACAGAACGAATGATAGAACGACAGACAGAACGAACGAACAATAGAACGACAGACAGAACGAACGAACTATAGAACCACAGACAGAAGGAACGAATGATAGGACGAAAGACAGAACGAACGAACTATAGAACGACAGACAGACAGAACGAACTACAGAACCACAGACAGAACGAACAAACTATAGAACCACAGACAGACAGAACGAACGAACTATAGAACCACAGACAGACAGAACGAACGAACTATAGAACCACAGACAGAATGAACAATAGAACGACAGACAGACAGATCAAACTAACTATAGAACGACAGACAGAACGAACGAGCGATAGAACGACAGACAGAACGAACGAATGATAGAACCACAGACAGACAGAACGAACGAACTATAGAACCACAGACAGAATGAACAATAGAACAACAGACAGAGAGATCAAACTAACTATAGAACGACAGACAGAACGAACGAGCGATAGAACGACAGACAGAACGAATTAATCAACAAAAGCACGATAGAACGACAGAGAACAAACGAACTATAGAATGACAGACAGAATGAACGAACCATAGAACGACAGACAGACAGAACAACCAAACAATAGAATGACAGAGAGACAGAACGAATAATAGAACAAACGATAGAATGACAGACATAACGAATGAATGACAGATAGAACAAACGAACGAAAGAACGACAGACCGAACGATAGAACGACAGACAGAGAGAACAAATGAACGAACGATAGAACGTCAGACAGACAGAACGAACGATAGAAAGACAGACAGAACGAACTATAGAACGACAGACAGACAGAACGAACAAACAACAGAACGACAGACAGACAGAATGAATAATAGAACAAACGATAGAACGACAGACATAACGAAATATAGAACGGCAGACAGACAGAACAACCAAACAATAGAACGACAGAGACAGAACGAATAATAGAACAAACGAATGAATGACAGACAGAACGAACGAAAGAACGACAGGCCGAAAGATAGAACGACAGAAAGAGAACAAACGAACGAATGATAGAACGTCAGACAGACAGAACGAACGATAGAATGACAGACAGAACGAACTATAGAACGACAGACAGACAGAACGAACAAACAATAGAACGACAGACAGACAGAACGAACAAACAATAGAACGACAGACAGACAGAACAAATAATAGAACAAACGATAGAACGACAGACATAACGAATGAATGACAGACAGACAGAACGAACGAAAGAATGACAGACCGAACGATAGAACGACAGAGAGAACAAATGAACGAACTATAGAACGTCAGACAGACAGAACGAACAAACAATAGAACGACAGACAGATAGAACGAATAATAGAACAAACAATAGAACGACAGACATAACGAACCATAGAACGACAGACAGACAGAACGAACAAACTATAGAACTAGACAGACAGATCAAACTAACTATAGAACGACAGACAGAACGAACGAGCGATAGAACGACAGACAGAACGAACGAATGATAGAACCACAGACAGAACGAACAAACTATAGAACTAGACAGACAGATCAAACTAACTATAGAACGACAGACAGAACGAACGAGCGATAGAACGACAGACAGAACGAATTAATCAACAAAAGCACGATAGAACGACAGAGAACAAATGAACTATAGAATGACAGACAGAATGAACGAACCATAGAACGACAGACAGACAGAACAACCAAACAATAGAATGACAGAGAGACAGAACAAATAATAGAACAAACGATAGAACGACAGACATAACGAATGAATGACAGATAGAACAAACGAACGAAAGAACGACAGACCGAACGATAGAACGACAGACAGAGAGAACAAATGAACGAACGATAGAACGTCAGACAGACAGAACGAACGATAGAAAGACAGACAGAACGAACTATAGAACGACAGACAGACAGAACGAACAAACAACAGAACGACAGACAGACAGAATGAATAATAGAACAAACGATAGAACGACAGACATAACGAACTATAGAACGGCAGACAGACAGAACAACCAAATAACAGAACGACAGAGACAGAACGAATAATAGAACAAACGAATGAATGACAGACAGAATGAACGAAAGAACGACAGGCCGAAAGATAGAACGACAGAAAGAGAACAAATGAACGAATGATAGTATGTCAGACAGACAGAACGAACGATAGAACGACAGACAGAACGAACTATAGAACGACAGACAGACAGAACGAACAAACAATAGAACGACAGACAGACAGAACGAACAAACAATAGAACGACAGACAGACAGAACAAATAATAGAACAAACGATAGAACGACAGACATAACGAATGAATGACAGACAGACAGAACGAACGAAAGAATGACAGACCGAACGATAGAACGACAGAGAACAAATAAACGAACTATAGAACGTCAGACAGACAGAACGAACGATAGAACGACAGACAGAACGAACTATAGAACGACAGACAGACAGAACGAACAAACAATACAACGACAGACAGAACGAATAACAGAACAAATGATAGAACGACAGACATAATGAACTATAGAACGACAGACAGACAGAACAACCAAACAATAGAATGACAGAGAGACAGAACAAATAATAGAACAAACGATAGAACGACAGACATAACGAATGAATGACAGACAGACAGAACGAACGGAAGAATGACAGACCGAACGATAGAACGACAGAGAACAAATAAACGAACTATAGAACGTCAGACAGACAGAACGAACGATAGAACGACAGACAGAACGAACTATAGAACAACAGACAGACAGAACGAACAAACAATACAACGACAGACAGAACGAATAACAGAACAAATGATAGAACGACAGACATAATGAACTATAGAACGACAGACAGACAGAACAACCAAACAATAGAATGACAGAGAGACAGAACAAATAATAGAACAAACGATAGAACGACAGACATAACGAATGAATGACAGATAGAACAAACGAACGAAAGAACGACAGACCGAACGATAGAACGACAGAGAGAACAAATGAACGAACGATAGAACAACAGACAGACAGAATGAACATTAGAACGACAGTCAGACAGACAGACAGAAAGAACGAACGAAATGTATACTTTTATTCTGTATGGATGCATTAAATTTATCAAAAGTGACAGTAAAGACATATATAACGTATATACATATTTTATTTACATTGTATGTACATACAATTTTTTTTAAAATAAATAAATAAATATATAAGCGAACACATTTAAAGTAACATCCAGGAACCCTGATTTCAATTGTTTATACGTATTTGCAGTCGCAAACAAGAGGGACGGCAGAGATGGTAAAGTCCTAATGGGACACGGGTCCATAGATCATTCACGTCAAACAGAGCAGGGGACACACAGACGCCTGCTGTGTGTCTGACCGGCGACTGACAGACGTGTCAATAGAGACGGCAGGAAAGCCCAGGCTAGGAAGTCAAGGTGAAGGAGTGATGACCTCAAAAAAACAAGAAAGGGACCAATAAAGGATATGAAGACTTTTGTATTTTTATGCCCTTTTACAAAGTCTTGATTTTGTTTTTGGGCTCTACTAGAAGAGGTTTTCTTGCATTAATGTTCAACTATTTTCCTCATATAATTCCTCAAATAATATGCTGTATAGTTTTGAAGCATCTGGCGTTTGATCAATGAAAAGCAGCTTTATTTTTTTCACACTGATAGGATTCAGAATACCCGCCGGTCTCTCGTGTCACGTGCCGTTCTCCGATAGTTGAGGGTCATTTCCAAACCAAGGTGTGAACAATGATGAATGATGAGGAGAATTATAATGAATAACGAATCTCTGGAGACGCCGAGATGGTTGAGAATAAATGATGTCTGAAACAAGAAAAGATATTAGCGAAGTGTTCGCTCTGTTTTCATGAACAATCTGATAAAATCATCCCAGCTGTGACTCAAACCTCATTTAAAGACACAATAGAGACAGTTATGAATTGAGAGAGATTGAGTGAGCTGTGGTTTCCACAGAAGCGCTGAGAAACTATTATCTCTAAGGTCATTTGTATTAGACCGGCCTACGTTTAAAATATTGGAGACAATACATCAATCACAGGAAGGCATACAGGAATGATTTGCCAATCCAGTAGCCTGAAAAAACCTTTGGAGATATTGAATATTCACAGTACTTTCACAATGATTTTGCTAGTTATGTAAAATCAAGCGACATTGTGAATAATTGCATTTTTATTTGTCTAGTTTCAGTGTATCATTACACAAACGTACAGAACATAAGGCTAATAGCTTTTAATAGTGAGTCGGTTTTGTGAATCAGTTCAAAACTCTGATTCATTGATTTGGTTGGGTTACAAATGAATCACTTTAAAAACATGGCCTGATTAGTTATAATTTACTTCAAAATATATCTTCAAAAAACTAAAAAATGAGATAAAATTTCTCAGTTATATAGAGTTTAAGCTCTGTAGACAATCTTTACAAGAGCAAATTGTTAGGATGCTGATACTTCAAATTATAATGCACATAAAAAGTTCAAGGAGCGGTTTAAACAACCTTAGCCGCAATGAAACATGCTTAATATCGTGTCAATTATGAGACCTTCACAGACCATTACTTTGAAACAAAGTTTATTAAGTGACTGTGAAAGTGATGCAGAGTAGTTCTCTGCCTCTCTGAGGACAGTTTACGGGAATATTAAAATTCTGGCAATTATTTTTCACTGTTTATTTTTTGGTCAACTGTAAGGCCACTGGGGTAATCACTGCAGTTAAGTGCCTTATACAGCAACATTTATTGCAAAATAATCATCATAAAGCTGCAATCTGGTAACAGTGCTTTAAAGAAGGTGTGATATTTATCTTGCAAAATGAAGTGGTTCACATAAAACCACAAACGCTGCAGTCTAATGTTACCTGCATAGTAATCAGTACAGTAGACAAAAGAGTTATTTTTAGTTATATTGTTTTTATTTGCTTCGTTCAACTTAAAGTGCCCCATTATGCTTTTTCAGATATTCCCTTTGTGAATGAAAAAGGTCTGAAAAGTTTTAAAGATCAAATAAAGATATTGTCTCCTAAAAGAAAGAATCGATTATGAACTGTTGAAACGAGTCGTCCAGTCTCACTTCCTGTTACGGTACCTACGAAACAATTGGCTGCCCGCAAACGACGTCTACTTTGCCCCGCCCTCAAACACTGAAGTTGTAGCTGAGACTGAAAGAGTTTGGTTCGGGTTGTCAACAAGTCGAGAAGACGCCGTTTACTGCACTGTGAATCCACTTTTCATGCACTTCCTCCAGAGCTGAAGTTCAGATATGGTAATGGTGTTTGGTTTCCGACATGTGCTGTTAGCAGTCGACCAATCAGAGCAAAGTAGGACAATCACAACAGACTAGGGATGTCAATTTACACAAATTTCCTTGATCGATTGTCTTTTAAATTAACAATCAATTAATCGATTAATCGTTAGCCTTAAAGCGGTAGTTCACCCAAAAATGAAATTTCTGTCATTAATTACTCACCCTCATGTCGTTCCACACCCGTAAGACCTTCGTTCATCTTCAGAACACAAATTAAGATATTTTTGATGAAATCCGATGGCTCAGTGAGGCCTCCAATGCCCAGAAAGCTACTAAAGACGTATTTAAAACAGTTCATGTGACTACAGTGGTTCAACCTTAATGTTATGAAGTGACGATAATACTTTTTGTGCGCCAAAAAAACTAAATAACGACTTTATTCAGCAATATCTAGTGATGGGCGATTTCAATACACTGCTTAATGAAGCTTAACGAATCATTTGTTTCGCATCAGTGGTTCGGAGCGCGTATCAAACTGCCAAAGTCACACCCCCCAGTGGTGAACCATTGAAATTTCTAAACACTTATGACGTAACGAGGCCTCGTTTGCTGAAATCACGTGACTTTGGCAGTTTGATACGCGCTCCGAACCACTGATTCGAAACAAAAGATTCGTAAAGCTTTGAAGCTTCATGAAGCAGTGTTTTGAAATCGCCCATCACTAGATATTGTTGAATAAAGTCGTTATTTTGGGTTTTTTTTGGCACACAAAAAGTATTCTCATCGCTTTATAATATTAAGGTTGAACCACTGTAGTCACATGAACTGTTTTAAATACGTCTTTAGTAGCTTTCTGAGCCATCGGATATAAAAAAAAATATCTTAATTTGTGTTCTGAAGATGAATGAAGGTCTTACGGGTGTGGAAAAACATGAGGGTGAGTAATTAATGACAGAGTTTTAATTTTAGGGTGAACTAACCCTGTAATCGATGATCGAGAAGTTTTATCGATTAAATGTATTATCAACAATTAATCAATTGTCGATTAATCACTAACATCCTGGGACGTTTGACCAATCAGAGCAGAGCAGGCTCTCGGAAAGGAGGGGTTTAGAGAGACCGAATCCTTTATTGAACTGTTTCAGACACTGCGAGAAAAGAGCTGATGCTGCAATGTGTTTTTTGACCTTGGATGCATGTAAACCTGTCATAGGAGACTCCAAAACGACCTTTAAAATAGCATAATAGAGGCACTTTAAAATAACAGTTCACCCAAAAATAAAAACCTTTGGTAATTTACGCACCCTTGTCGTTCCAAACCTGTTATTTCTTCAATGGAACACGAAATGAGAACTGAAAAATCTTCATGACCACAATAGTGGTTATAATAGCTCAGGCAGCAAGCTCCAAAAAGGACAAAAACACCATAAAAACTTCATATTCCAAGTCTAAAAAAAGTTGTATTTACGGGAACCTTTAAATGCATCACATCAAATCATCGGTTTGCACGTCTCTTGCCATCTGAGCTCTGGTTAATTGAATAATGACTGAATAAGTGAATAATGACTTGGACCATGAGGAAAATAACAGAAAAAGAGTTTGAAACAAAACTATTCTGTTAAATTGGTTTATATAAATATGACACAAAAAGTTCAGCCACTTTCAAACAAGTAAACTAAGAACAAAGTGGCTATTTGTAACATTTGTGGATCGCAAATAGGCCTTCTTAAGACAGTCCATCATGTCAATCAGGTGTTTTGGACCTGATGATTAGGTTATGTTAACAGAATAAAACTCTTAACACACAGTAACAAACATTTTTTCAGTCCTGAGATGTCCAGCATTTAGCTACAAAGCAAACTCGATAGCTTTGTGAATATTTTCTCATTTGCTTCTTAGATTAGGTGATGCTTTCCGAACTTCCGAGATAAGAAGCTAATAATCCCAGACGGAGCTCATTTTCTTGCATCAGAGCTTTCTTTTAGAGGGACTCGTACGAGCAGGTGCTTTTGTTCCGATTTTAACACTAAATTTCACTGGAACAGCTAATGACATTTCATCACGGCTTCATTCATCCCGTAACGACCTTCCGAAACACCACAAAGCGGCAGATTTTCTCTGGGAGAATTTTAAATTAAACGAGGCACTGAACAAACAACTAATACTTCAAGAAAAAGCACGAAGACAAAATTGAAAGCAACAAAGCTGGAAAATTAGCAAAAGGAAAATGTCTGGGGTGTTTTATAAGGCAGAGAATACTAAAACTGTATTCCACTGTTTAGTCCGGAGTTAGTCAGGATGAATAAATAGCTGCTTTCAGGATCGTAGGGTCCTGGTGTCGGCACTAATAAAAACTTGACCTCTGACCACTGCAGCAAGCCTGGCTTCACTGTATCAGACAAGAAGAGCATCCAGTAACTGAGAGAGACTCTCGACTCAGTCAGCACAGACGGAGCACAAGCCAGCATATGTCATTCGGCCCACTTCAGTCCTATGTCATTCTCTGAAGGCCTTTTGTCATCTGGAAGGGCCAGAATCTCTTTCCCGGAATGTCTGGAGCTCATTGTGCCGGAGCCGCTGTGAACATGTCAATGCCGTGATGCTCCAGCTGTGCTCGGAGAAGGCTGTTCTCGCTCTTGAGCTCCTCCAACTGAAACCAACAACAGAGAAGGTGATTATTAAATCTGAAGATGTAGAGGCAATTGTTTTATATGATACTTATGTTTACATTTGTGCATTTGTCAGACACTTTTATCCAAAGTGACGTACACTGAATCGAAGTTATACTTTTATTTTTCAATTCATGCATTCCCAGGCTGAAACCCATGACCTTGGCGTTGCTAGTGCCATGCTCTACTACAGTTTGAGCTACAGGAAGAAAAATAAAATAAAATAATAAATAAATAATAAAGAGTAAAATAAAATAGAATAAAATAGAAAAAATACATAAATAAATAAAATAGAATATAATAAAACAAAATAAAGTAAAATAGAATTAAATAGAACAGAATAAAATAGATCAAAATAAAACAAAATAGAATAGAATAAAATAAAATAGAATAAAATAAAACAGAATAAAAGGATAGAATAAAATAAAAAAGAATAAAACAAAAGGATAGAATAAAATAAAATAGCATAAATAAATAAAATAGAATAAAATAAAATAGAATCAAACAGAACAGAATAAAATAAAGTAGAATAGAACAGAATAAAATAGAATAGAATAAAATAAAATAAAGTAAAATCGAATAATATAGAACAGAATAATAAAGAGTAAAATAAAATAGAATAAAATAAATAAAATCAAATAGAATAAAACAAAACAAAATAAAGTAAAAAAATAGAATAGAATAAATTAGAATAAAATAAAACAGAACAAAATAAAATAGAATAAAACAAAATTGAATGGAATAAAATAGAATAAAATAAATAAAATTAAATGGAATAGAATAGAATAAAATAGAATAGAATAAAATAAACAAAAAGTAAAATAACAAAATAGAATAAAATAAAGTAGAAAAGAACAGAATAGAACAGAATAAAAAAGAATAAATTAAAATAGAATAAAACAATAAAATAAAATAGAATAGAATAAAATAAAACAAAAAGTAAAATAAAATAGAATAAAACAGAAAAGAACAGAATAAAATAAAATACAATAAATAAACAAAATTAAATAGAATAGAATAAAATAAGATAAAACAAAAAGGAAAAATAAAATAAAAAGATATTACGAATAGAATAGAATAAAATAGAATAAAACAGAAAAAGAACAGAATAAAATAAAATAGAATAAAATAAATAAATTAAATTAAATAGAATAGAATATAATAAAATAAGATAAAACAAAACAAAGTAAAAATAAAATACTATACGGATATTACGTCCTTGTTTAATTTGACAGGTATGTTTTAGCACCCTCTTCTGGTGCTGTTTAGCATGTACAGCCCAGTAATGGGTTAATTTATGTGATTTGGCTAATTAGTGACCTATGTGGCTTTCCAATGAAGGGCAGACTGAGAATGAAATTGTGTGTGTGTGTGTGTGTGTGTTTCATTTGTTACGTTACGTTATGGCAATATCCGAAATCCTCGTGGGGACATTTTTTGGTCCCCATAAGGAAAACAGCATATAGTTATATAGAATAGGTAACGTGATTCCAGACAAGGTCAGTGACAAATCGCAACTCAGCTCGCTACAGATGATGTTAAAGGCTTGGTGCTCAGCGGCGTACCTGCTGTCTGAGCAGCTCATTGTCCATCTGCACTCTCTCTGCTCCTCTCAAACTCTCCTGCAGCCTCTGGTTATGCTGCTTCAGCTCTCCAATGTAATCACACGCCTTTGACAGGATCCCACCTTTACTCTGGAGGAACAAAAAAACATGCACTGCACTTTAGACAGATGCAGTTTCAAGGCATCTATTGTAAATAACAGGTCAATAATAAGGTCAGATTTTCATTAAGGTGAAAAATGCATCATGAAGCTCACCGCTCCAGTCTTTGTACCATCTATGCCACAGTCTGGGATGATTTTCGAGAGCGTCACAATCCAGTTGTTGATTTTGTCTCGCCGCCGCCTTTCAACTGCACATCAACAGCAAGAAGGAGATCAGAGGCAAAATCTGGGCCATATCAACTAAAGTTGCAGTACGTGTTCAGTCTATCAACCCTCTACTGACATCTGCAGGCAGATATACCGAACATCAGAGCCTGCTGAGATTCGTTTTCAGTGTCAGTATCTTTGGGATGGGAACAGTATTAGTTACCTTGTTGCTTTGATTTACAGTGTAAAGACTCATATTAGATTAAGAGAATTCACTGACCTTCATTATGTTGTGCTCTTCTCCTCTCATCTCTAGGGGTGCGCGGACTGTCCATTTTCCTACAGTAATAATGGAACAAAAAAATTAACATCTGGAATCTTATCTTTCCAAAACATAACATATTAAAAACTAAAAAAAAAAAATTACAAACAAAAAAACTAAACCACTAAATATACACATACATACATACATACATAAGCTACATAAGATGTATATAAATACATAAATAAAAATCACAAATAAAGAACAAACACTAAATAAACACAAAATAAAATAAAACAAACACAAAATAAAACAAAATGCAAAATAAAACAAACACAAAATAAACAAAATAAAACAAAATGCAAAATAAAACAAACACAAAATAAAACAAAATGCAAAATAAAACAAACTAAATAAACACAAAATAAAAAACAACACAAAATAAAACACAAAACAAACACAAAATAAAGCAAACACAATAAAACAAAATGCAAAATAAAACAAATAAAAAATAAACAAAATAAAACAAACAAAACAAACAAAATAAAACAAAACGCAAAACAAACAAAATAAACAAAATAAAACAAAATGCAAAATAACACAAATACAAAATAAACAAAATAAAATAAACACTAAATAAACAAAATAAAATAAAAAACAACAAACACAAAATAAAACAAACACAAAACAAACAAAATAAAGCACACAAAATAAAACAAAATGCAAAATAAAACAAACAACTTAAACACAAAATAAACAAAACATCACAAAACAAACACAAAATAAAACAAAATGCAAAATAAAACAAACACAAAATAAAACAAAATGCAAAATAAAACAAACAAAACAAACACAAATACAAAAATAAACAAAATAAAACAAACACTAAATAAACAAAATAAAATAAAAAACAACAAACAAAATAAAACAAACACAAAATAAAGCACACAAAATAAAACAAAATGCAAAATAAAACAAATACAAAATAAACAAAATAAAACTAACAAAATAAACACAAAATAAAACAAACAACTTAAACACAAAATAAACAAAACATCACAAAACAAACACAAAATAAAGCAAACAAAATAAAACAAAATGCAAAATAAAACAAACACAAAATAAAACAAAATGCAAAATAAAACAAACACAAAATAGAGCACACAAAATAAAACAAACACAAAATAAAACAAAATGCAAAAAAAATAAAATAAAATAAACAAGCACATTTCTGTCATTTGAGACTTGGCTGCATAAATGATTTAGTAAAGTTTTTTTTTAATAAAAAATACTTTATGAAATAATCATAATATAATAATAATAATAATAATAAACAAGATCAATTTACTGCTTTGGGAAATAACAATAGTAATAAACAAAATTAATTTAACAAAAGTACAATCTTTTAATGTTTAAAAGCTAAAGATAGTCTGCTCAATGCATGTTTTTTTACTTACATTACTTGCACAAAATTTAAATTACCGCTCAGTATTGTTTAAAATAAGTGATAATTTCATTTCAGCAATGTTGTGTGGATCTCATTTGCTTTCATTTGCACTTTATTATGTACGTATTCACATTAAACCCACAATCAGCCGCCCTACACTCATGATATCGGTATCAGCAAAAATACTGTGGTCAACCACTAGTGAGTATGTCCAGGGCTGGACGGGCCCAGTGTGAGTTACAGGAAGCGGGGCCTGTTCACGTTCACCGTGGAGCCCGTAAAACACAGATGCACCGCCCTAAGGACGGCCCGGAGTATGACAAGCCTAGTCCCGGCTTTGTAAGGTTACAGCTAGTATTAGTGTGGACTGGCAGATATCTCCGTAAGGTCTCTCTGCCCTTCGCGTGTGATCTCAGGGGAGTCTCGGCATCGGCTGTGTTCATTAGGTTATAAATTGCGGTGCTGCAAACAGCTGCCGTCTGCGACGAGGCCCGACTTTAGCCTAATGACACAACTGTTCTCCGCGTGGAATCTTCCCTCAGGTACGCTCTAATGAAGTCACGACTCCGCAGCGTCGCGTCTGTCACACCGCAGAAGGGAAAATACGCAACACGGGGTAAGGTAAAGCATCTCACAAAACGCCATGAAGGAAGCGAGATGCTTTCAACAAAAAGTGAAGAACTGAAGATGCTTTTATTTACTCTACAGGAAGTCTATTTCTCTGTCTCTTTATATAAAAGCACTATATACAGAGGAAGTGACTTCAGTATACAAATGCACAGAAGGCTGTACCATTACAGTGGTCAACTTAAAGAGTTAATTCACCCAAAAATGAAAATTATCCCATGATTTACTTGCCCTCAAGCCATCCTAGATGTATATGACTATCTTCTTTCAGACGAACACAATCGGAGATATATTAAAAAATATCCTGGCTCTTCCAAGCTTTATAATGGGAGTGAATGGGGGGCGAGATTTTGAAGCCCAAAAAAGCGCATGCATCCATCATAAAAGTAATCCATATGGCTCCAGGGGGTAATAAAGTTATAAATATGGATATTTTTCTAACAAAAATCCATCGCTTCGCTTCAGAAGGCCTTTATTAACCCCCTGGAGCTGTATGGATTACTTTTATGATGGATGGATGGATTTTTTGGGCTTCAAAATCTCACGTCCCTTTACTCCCATTATAAAGCTTGGAAGAGCCAGGATATTTTTTAATATAACTCTGATTGTGCTTGGCTGAAAGAAGAAAATCATATACACCTAGGATGGCTTGAGGGAATCTTGCCCCCCATTCACTCCCATTATAAAGCTTGTTAAAGCTCCACCCTCTTCTGGAAAGGGGGCGGGAGCAGCAGCTCATTTGCATTTAAAGGGACACACACAAAAACAGCGTGTTTTTGGACCCAAATAGGGGCAAATTTGACAAGCTATAATAAATGATCTGTGGGGTATTTTGAGCTGAAACTTCACAGACACATTCTGGGGACACCAGAGACTTATATTACATCTTGTGAAAGGGGTCCCCTTTAAGAACAACCCATTTTTTTCACAAAAGTTCAATAATCAAGAGGTGTGTCACAATACTTTTCTCCATATAGTGAATTTGTCTTTAATTCTACTCAACAAAGTCAATATTTACTCACATTAGGTGTTCATTTTGCGACACAGAAATGACTCTATACCTTTAAGAGACAGTTTTGTGTTTCTTTGGGTGTATTTTGGCTTAAGGGGATGTAAAAGTTCTTCTCACCAGTTAAAAGCTTCATGCTGCTGTGTGTTGAGTTCATCTCTGCAGAAAAGGGGCAAATTTATTTCAGACATTTCAAAAAACGCATTGATTACGTAATGAATGACATTTCAGCTTTAAGGTAGATGGAAAAATGACAGAAACAGCTTGACTGGATGGTTACCATCTTTGCTGAAAAGGAAATCTGACTGATATTAACAAGAACAAACAAATCTCTCAAGAAATAGCATACAACCTGCAATTTATGCAGTATTTATACTGTGAATATAATATGAAAACTGTTTGCATGGATGATCTAAATAACATACTGTACAACAGAGCAAACCATCAATTTTGACAATATTTTACCACGCTTTGAAAACATTTTTACACACAGTTTAAAAGCACACAGCTAAAACTAAAATTAATTTATTAGTAAAAACACTATAATAGTATAGGAACAACACTGGTGTGATCAGTATTTCATTCTGCATGCAACCCACACTCTCTAACTACACTGGCTTTTTTCCCCAGGAACTAATAATAAGGGATTTGTAATTCTAATGGAAGAAAGAAAGATTAGGACTCTTGTGAAATTCATTACGCTGCAGATTTCGTGTGAGCTGCAAAAGCTGTGTGTGTCCAAAAGAAGGAAATAATCAAACAAGAATGACTGAAACAAACACCTCTGACACGCGATTCTTCAGCTACTGAGCCTATTTTGGAGGATGAGGATGTTGCAACCGCACAAACGCGTGAGCATCACCCGTTTTCACAACACTTCTGCTTCTGCAGTGTAAAAACAGCACCCTTCAGAAGGAAGCACAACAAACCACGCTCTTCCATGGATTATGACTGAATTTGATCACATGATCCTGTCAAAAACCAGAATCGTGACAAACAGCCCTGTTTTCGTATGGATTTGCCAATGCGCTAGCAGGATCCCATGGTTAAATGGAGAGCAAGGCACAAGGAGCATGCAAAGGTGCAATCACTCCCTGGGTAAATCCCATCCCAAATTCAAAACAGACCCCTGATGCATTATTATTCTACCTATAAAATGTGTAAGTGTGCCTTATTCAATACTAATGAACGTTATGGGTTTAAAACAAGTTACGCTTTAATGGACAACACCTGTCTTATGTTGTCAGTAGGGTTTAAATGCAATCTGAGATTGCTGTAGACTGAGGGACGATCTTCTGTGGTAAATTGACACTAAGATACAGAGCTTAATAGCATAACACCTGTTTTGTGTCACTCTTTTGTACTTACACAGTGTATGTATGTGTGCGTGGAGCTATGGTCCGCTGAGAGGCAGAATGCAGAGCATCTGAAGGAGTCATCATCACGTAGAATTGACCTAAACGAGAGAGACGACAGATGTTGTATTGCTTCACAAACTAAATTCAAATCACATTTACTGCCACTGAGAGAACTCATGTTTATTCTGATAAGAGATTTATTGTATGATTATGTAGTAGAGTATGTAGTTCACAATGACGGGCAGAATGACTACAATATTATTTATATACATGATGAATAATTATATATATACAGTCAAACCAAAAATTATTTAGACTTTTTTGATATTTTTGATATATTTTTACTAGTGGGTGCAGGGCACTATAGTTCATTTATGTAAGTGAGGATAGCAAAATAAAGTAAACTGTGACATATTATACCCAAAAATTCTTCATACAGTGGACTACCAGTAAAATTGATAAAAAATTATAACCAAAAATTATTCTGACCATGTTTTGCTTAAGTGTTATCTGACATAATTAAGATTATGTTAATATGAAAAAAATGATAATTTTTTCTGACAGCTAAACTCTGAGATCTTGTCATATTTTATTACCATTTTTTTAAACTATAGTGAATAAACTGTATTAATGAATGAAATGTTTACGGTGTCTGAAAATTTTTTGGTTTGACTATATATATATTTTATATCTTTATTAAAAAAATATATATAATTGAATATATTTTTATATATATTTTATATTTTATTTTTATTATATATTTATTTATATATAATTTTATATATATATATAATTTATATTATATTTATATATAAAGTATTTATATATAAGACATTTTTCTTAAATATATACATGCATGTGGGTGTATTTATATATACATAATAAATATACACAGTACACCCACATATATTACGTAAACACAAAGTTAACAGCGATTAATCATTTGGGTTATATATATATATATATATATATATATATATATGATAAAAAATATTATTATTATTAATATATACAATTTCAGTCAAAAGTTTGTAATAATAACATTATTCTAATAATTTTTTATTGGAATAATGAACTCTCTTTCTCACCAAGGCTACATTTATTTGATCAAAACAGTACAAGCAGTAAAAACAATAAGATTGTGAAACATTACAATTTAAAAGAACTGTTTCTTTTTTAACATATTTTAAAATGCAATTTAGTCCTGCGATCAAAACTGAATTTACTCCAGTCTTCAGTGTCACATGATCCTTCAAAAATCTTTCTAATTTGCTGCTCAAGAAACATTTCTGATTGTTATCAGTGTTGAAAACAGTATACACATCAAAAAAATTTATATTTTTATTCAACAAGGACACATAAAATTGATCAAAACTCACAGTGAAAACATTTATAAAGTTACAAAATATTATTTTAAATAAATGCTGTTCATTGAACTTTCTTTTCATCAAAGAATCCTGATTTTTTTTTACTAAAATTTGGTTGTATATGAAATATCTAGTATGCAGCTATTTTGAGATAATAAATCAAATTGATAAATTAATTATTTTCCAGATAAAATAATGAGTTTAAGCTTTTTTCATAAACTAATCAACTACATTACTTGGTAGAAGAATAGTTCATTCTGATAATTAATAGTTAGAACCATTACTTCCATTTTACATTGTTTTAATAACTTCCTCTAACTGAAGTTAAATGACTGTAACGAACTGTTGCTCAAATTACTGAAGCGTGTTGCATGTGATTCTATATGCGGGTGTGACGGCAGATCTCAAAGTGTCCGTACCTGCTGTTTGTGTGAATGTGTGGTCAGCTGATGTCTGCATGGACACTGCCGTGGCTGTTCCCTCGCTCACAGATGATGCTGGGAAATACACACATCGTGCCTCCTCTCTGTCATCTTCTCCAGCGGGACTGCCTCCATCACTGAAAGAGTTTTGAATTACTCTCTGGGAGAAAACAGGCATTAAAACATTTTACAATGTATAAACCTTAACATCTGGCTATTTAGTTATAGCTGAGATTGTGTAGTATTCATCTTCTGCTCTGACATGTTGTCATGTTCTGCTGTGCGTTGAATGAGACTCATGTTGAACGTCATGACATAATGAAGTACGAGCTGGAGACAGATGTGTTGATTCCATACCAGCTGGGATCCAGTGAGGTTGGCTGCGGAAACCACATTAACCGTCCCTCCGACTTCACCTCTACCCTCCCGTCGCTGATCTGAGACAGGAATCACTCGGTATGTCACCTGAGGAGGACAGAGAGAGAGGCTGTGTCTGAAATTTAATACTTCCTTACTATATAGTAGGCGAAAAACAGTATGTGACAAAATAATGAGTTCACAGTATTCATAAAAGAGAAGGCAAAAAGTACCCGGATGACTTCTGTGCATATGATGGACAGTTTAGTATCCCATGAGGCCACGGGAGAGGATTTGTGAATGGCAGTGAAGCTGACGCTGGTAGGTCACATGATAATGACATGATAATTATGAATTACATTCATTATATATAGAACATACTTTTTTAGGTATGTTCTAGGTAAGAAGCACTTATTCAAAATAAGTACTTACTCAAGAGAGTATGCAATTTCGGACACAGCCAGACTTATTAGGGTTGATTAAAATACACATTTTTTAGATTATTTGTGATTTTCATGTGAACGATCCAATATTGATTATTAATATTCTTAATTTAGCACTCTTTCCATGACTTTTGACAAGTTAAGTCACCTTTATTTATACAAAAAGCTGCTTGAAACCATCTGCAATGTAAAAATCACTATATTAATAAAGTGATAGAAGGAAACAGCAGCTCTAGAAGAAAATAATGTCATTGTCCAGCTTAAGTAAATTCAGTATTGATTCATTTCCATTGTAAAAATCATTAGTTATTAATTTATTTCATTTATCTACACAGAAGCTCTGGAGAAAACAGTCATGACATCGTCCATCTCAGGTCATCAAGCGTGCCACACGAGTCCTGAAAAGTGAAGCCAAAGCGTCTCGATCGCCCCCAGGTGGCTGGAAGCAGTATATGTCATAAACCCCGCCCTCTCCATGTAATGTAACCGGGACGTGAGACAAAATAAACAATCAAATTACACGTCAAATATTTTTTTTCCAAAGATGGTTTCTCTCATTTTAGGCAGTTTTTATCACGCTGATGTTAGTTCAAGTGTTTGTCCTGTAAATAAGTTTGGTTTTAGCAAAGACTATAGAATAACACAAGACGTGTCACTCGTATTGGTTTGAATGGGAGAAAGTACAACGCGCAATATGGCGGAATAAGTCCCGCCTTCTAAATAAGAGCCAATCGCCGATTGGTAAAGTCATCGCGTCACTGCAGTGGCCGTGGCAGTTAGAAGCTCCGGTTCCTATAGAAACAGTCAGATGCGCGCTTCCTATAGAGACGCGCAGTTAGGACTGCGCATGCGCATTAGCTTGATCTAGCCTGAAAAAAATGCCTTTTTTTGTCATGATTCAAGCGTTCAGAAACGAAATTTATGAGACAGTTGTTGTCAGATTTCATTGGTGATTTCAAACATTAAATTGAATCGAAAGCTTGGCAAACAGGCTTTAGAGAATTTGATGTTTCCCCATTCAAAGAGATAGGAGCTACACTTGCATGCCCGAGAGGCGTTTCAAAGATGGCCGCCGAGTGAAATGACGTGTCTTAAAGGGACTTTGGTTTTAGTTAGTTATTTGACGCTATAAAAACGCGGGTTTTGATGTCATGATTGACAGCTTCTCTGAGGGAAGTAGTCACTGAAGCACCAGCGGACTTTTTTCTGGATCTTCAGGAGGAGACTGGAGCTTTAACTTTAATTTCTACATTTCTATAACTGTTTATTTCACACCGACATAATGTGTTGTTGCAGTAAACTGTATATTAACCGATTCTGCGGGAGTGTGGGCGGGACCTTGATACCGGGCTCCACTTCGCGCTGTGAAGATGCGGCGGCCATCTTTTTTTTTTTTTTTTACAGTCTACGGTTCCAATAAAATGGTGTCAATGCAGGCAGATCAGAAATATTGTTGAATATTTTGTTCTATTTCCAGATTTTTTTTAGGTTTTCCATTACTGTAGGAACCCTGTAAACTGTAAAGAACAAGCATCTAAACAACAAACACTCTAAAACTAACTAAAAAA
Source organism: Mylopharyngodon piceus (assembly GCA_039654765.1). Lineage (NCBI taxonomy): Eukaryota > Metazoa > Chordata > Actinopteri > Cypriniformes > Xenocyprididae > Mylopharyngodon > Mylopharyngodon piceus. The sequence goes on from CM077445.1 coordinate 18,151,382, forward strand.
ACTACACAGTAAAATATTGTTTAAAATTGAAACAGTAGCCTAATATACCGTAATAACAATGCATTCTGGGTAATATTTGTCATTTTTGAGAAAGTAGCCTCTCCGAAAATGACAAATATTACCCAGAATGCATTGTTTTTACGGTATTTTACAGTTTCAATGGAAAACTGTGCTGTTCAAGCTATTTTTTAGAGTGAATGTGGCCATGATACTTCAGCTGATGTTGTACTGCAAAATGTGATGTGATCAAGTCACAACATCCCCACATCCAAAACAAAAGTTTTAGTAATTTTGCAATGTGATTGTCATTTTTTTTATTAGTTTTTGTAATTATTATTATTATTATTATTATTATTATTATTATTTTTTTTTTTTTTGGTTAGTACACTTTATTTTAAGGTGACTGAGTTACATTGTCCTTACTATAAAGTTATGGTTTGGTTTAGGGTTAGTTACTTGTAATTATGCATAATTTACAGTTATTACTATAGTAAGTACATATAAAAACATGTCACCTTAAAATAGAGTTAACTTATTATTATTATTATTATTTTTAGTTTTAGTAATTTTAGAACTGCAACTTAATTTATTTCAATTAGCTGCAATGGCAACATTCTATTTTTTTTTTTTTTTTTTTTTTTACGTTTAAGAAATATTTAAAAAAAATAACCATCACATTCAGCTCCTAGTATAAGGAACAAATGATACTTTAGCTGATATTGTACCACAAGATATGATGTGATTAAGTTATCACAACATCTCGACATCCAAAACAAGAGGTCTTTTTGTCGACCTAAAATGTAGAGAAAATGGCATGATTAACTATAAAGTGTTCATGGAAAAGTTTCCAGCGTCTCCTGGCTGAATTCTCCATTCGTCCATTTAATAATCATCCCTCCAGTCCACGCAGAGAGCTGTGCATGATCTAATTTAAAGGTCTAGAACGACACAGTTGTTCACTGAAAGAATATGCATTTGTAAATGCCCCTTAACAGCACCCCCCCCCCCCCCAACATCTGCCATGTGACCCACCTCCTGACTGACATGTGACACAGGCCCAGTGCCAATCCCAGTGAGAGATTAGAATCACATGACTGCCAGTGCAAATAGGGGAAACTCAAGAAAACAAATAAAGCTATTTTCAAGTATATTTTTAAGTACATTTTATCCTAAATTCTCATTACCGTAATGCACTTTTCTTTTGTTATTCCCATTATTCTCAATGGTTGTTCTCATTATATTACAGGAAAAAAAAATAATATATTAATATTAAATATTAATAATTTATTTTTAATAATTTTTTTATTCAGTATTTTTAATGTTGTTTAATCAGCATAAATTAAATACTACCATGATGCATTACTACATTTTAATAATATCCTTTTTTATATCTTTTTGTGCATTAAAGTAATTTAAAATAATTCATCAAATAATAAAATAAAGTACTACAATTTCATTTTCTGAAATATAATTTTTGGGCATTTTGGGGTAAAACCAGACAGATACTTGGCTGAGTTTATGAGGTTCCCATTAAGAGAGACAAAACGACAAACATCTTCCAGAGAAATGAACTGTCAGACAGACAGATTTGACACCGGTTGAATCTTCCCCTCAAAAAGCTTGACTTTAATAAAGGATTTATCTATGATGGCACTCACCTGTCCTCCAGTATTTTCTGTGTGAAACTGATAGCGAATGTTGCCATCCACACGAGCTAAAGGATGAGGAGCCACACCTGCAATAACAAATATCATGTCAGCTACCCAGATATAAAGCAAATATCTTGGGAATTAAGTAGAACATCAGGACAAGAGAGAACCGTAGCAAATGAAGCATGCATAATGGAACAAATGTCTTGATCAGTTACAAAAAGCATCATGTGATGAACACGGCGTACCTTCAGCTATTTGTACAACCTTCTTTTCTTGATTTTTGTGACTGCAGATAAACTTCTTATTCCTGTGACGCATAAAAGTACAATATGACCATAGAAAGCCCTTATTACATTCATCAGCTTTCTTACAATCACATAGTTTAACTTCTCAGAAGATGTTGGTCTCAAACAATGATGAGGACCAGTATCCCCAGTTACAGAAGATGCATCCACAAACTGCATTATTAAAATATATTTTCTTCAATCATTGTCTACACAAACTTACAGTGCTTTCCTGCACATTTCTCATCAGTCTCTGTGAGAATCTGCTGGCAGTGTAATGCATTACCTGTCTGAAGAGAGTGAGCTGAGCTGCAGCTGATCCATCAGTGCTCTGACTCTCTCACAGATGATCACGGGAACAAACACTCCAGTCATGTGAGATTCTTCTTCTTTTGTGGGGCTTAATGGGAGCATTACTGCCACCAACTGGAGTGTGTAAATAAAATATTATATTTAAATATTATAATATTTATAAATTGTGTGTATGTGTGTGTGTATATATACACTGCTGTTCAAAAGTTTAAGATTTTTTAAAAATGATTTTAAAAGAAGTCTCTTCTGCTCACCAAGGCTGCATTTATTTGATCAAAATTTTTTTTGATCAAATAAATAAAATAATCAAAATAATAATAAAAATAATAAAAATAATAAAAAGTTTTTTACAGTAAAATTGTGAAATATTATTACAATTTAAAATAACTGTTTTCTATTGTAATATATTGTAAAATGTAATTTATAAAGTTGAATTTTCCGCATCATTACTCCAGTCTTCAGTGTCACATGATCCTTCAGAAATCATTCTAATATGCTGATTTGCTGCTCAAAAAACATTTTTTATTATTATAAATGTTGAAAACAGTTTTTTTCAGGATTCTTTGATGAATAGAAAGTTCAAAATAACAGCATTTATCTGAAATAGAAAGATTTTGTAACAATATAAATGTGTTTACTGTCACTTTTGATCAATTTTATGCCTCCTTGCTGAATAAAAGTATTAATTTCTTTCCAAAAAAAATTCTTACTGACCCCAAACTTTTGAACGGTAGTGTATAATGTTACAAAAGCTTTCTATTTCTATATTTCTACCAGCACTATATATATACCCTGGACCACAAAACCAGTCATAAGTCGCACGGGTATATTTATAGCAATAGCCAACAATACATTGTATGGGTCAAAATTATCGATTTTTCTTTTATGCCAAAAATCATTAGGATATTAAGTAAAGATCATGTTCCATGAAGATATTTTGTAAATTTCCTACCGTAAATATATCAAAAATTTATTTTTGTGAATGGATATGCATTGCTAAGGACTTCATTTGGACAACTTTAAAGACGATTTTCTCAATATTTAGACAATATTTAGATTTTTTTGCACCCTCCAGATTCCCAATAGTATTTCGGACAAATATTGTCCTATCCTAACAAACCATACATCAATGGAAAGCTTATTTATTAAGCTTTCAGATGATGTATAAATCTCAATTTCAAAAAAATTAACCCTTATGGCTGGTTTTGTGGTTCAGGGTCACACACACACACACACACACACACACACACATATATATATATATACACACACACAAAACGTGGAGCAGCTTTAAGAAATCTTCATTTGTGTTAATTAAACTTACTTATAATCAAAATATTATTACACAACAAAAATTAAAAAGAAGTGCACTGTGGTTACTTTTGATTGTGACCAGCAGATGACCTTAGCTAGCGCTTCAGTGAATCTTTTTGCCATTATATTCAATTTCTAAGTCTTAGAAAGCTCCGTTTCTGTCACCACTTATTGTTATAATTTCGTTTAATATTGAGTGAGGTCTAGATATTCTACCAGCCCTGCGTTTAGTTACAACAGTCACATAACCTTTAACCTACTTACAAAGGAACCAATTTTAAGTCAGTTTCAGTCAGAGCGCATAAGAACACCCAGCGTTACTGATTGGCCACAGCTCAGCTTTTGATTGACAGCTCCCTGATCTGAGCAGTTCTATTGGCTAACAGAATGGGCGTACGCTAAACCCCGCCTCAAATGGTGTCACACCAATACCGCTCCGGCTAGATCCTTGTGCTGAAGTTCACTCATGCCCGCGGTGATCCGTCGAGCAGAGCAAGATCCACGATGAGCGCCCGGGTTCTGGTCGGAGTTAAACGGGTCATTGACTATGCTGTCAAGGTATACATCAGATAATTGTTCAATCAACTGCTTTTAATTATGAATAAAAACGGTGTTGTCCTACTTTGGACAGAAGAGCTGACTGTAGGCCAGCTGTTCTGTTGAATGAGGATAGTTTAGTAAACTGGCTTGTTTGATGAAGGTCAGTGTTAATAATATTGTTATTTTAATTAATATCTAATGAAACTCCTTACAGTTATGGCCGTGGGATCAGAATAACGAGCTATAATCTACTGCAATCACCTGTCCAGCTGTAGTTTTACGAACATGCACATTTTGTGTAGCATTATAGTACATCTGGGGCTAGTTGCATAAATATAGCCATTTTGCTTTCTTAAGAACTAATATGAGCGATTAGTCAAGGGGTCAACACTTTTACCTACGTTTTTATAAGTTATGAACAGTCTTAAGGAAAAACATTTGATGACTAACTTGTAAAACTAGTCTTAGCAGTTTATGCAACTGGCTCCTGAAAATGTCAAAAATGGAATATGATGTGATATTTTTTTTTAATATGACATTGCAGGAATTCATTAAAAAAAGTGTTTTCACATTTAATTGGCTTTTATATTAAAGTTTATATCATTAATACCCCTTGTTAAAACATGTGGGTCACCATTAAAGGGTTAGTTCACCCAAAAATAAAAATTCTGTCATCATTTACTCATCTTAGGAACACAAATGAAGATCTTTTTGATGAAATCTGAGAGCTTTCTGTCCCTCCATTGACAGCTACGCAACTAACATTTTGATGCTCCAAAAAGCTCATAAAGAGATCGTAAAACTAATCCATATGAATTGAGCGGTTTAGTCCAAACTTTCTGAAGAGACTTGATCACTTTATATGATTTACAGATTGAATTTAGGCTTTTATTCACATATAAACATTCATCAACTCACACATCAGTTGAATGGAAGCTCAAGCGTGCGTACTTGACGTCCGAGAGAACCAATGAGATTCATTCTCATGTTACGCATAATGTTTGAGCTTCCGGAAGAACCAATGAGGTTTGTTCTCACACGTCAGGCAGGTTCGGTGAATTATCCCTTTAATCAACATTTTCTTTCCCATCTGGTGTCTATATATGTAATTGCATTTATATATGTACATGCTCAGATTTATATTTAGTATGAGAAAATGGCATTCTGTCAATTATCAGGTACTTTTATCCAAATTAATTTATATAATTACATTTATCTAAAATATAGGGGAAGAAGGGAAAGTTTATTAAACATACTTAAGAATTTATCTTCTTAAGGTCACACTAAAGTGTGAAGTATTAAAAAAAAAAAAAAAAAACTCATGCCGCTTACCATCATTTTAATTATTAGTAACACTACTGACAAAAAACAGTTGATTTTCAAGATACAAAAAAAGTATTACATAAATAGCTTTTTATTGATCACTCAATTAGCAATATTTGCCAAAATGTGTTATACTCCCAATGTGCAAAACTGTATTCTTCCATTTCCAGTGTGAATGAAACTGATGTAATATTATCAGCTGCGAACATCTATATTTTTGACTCATTATTTGATCAAACTACCTTTTGTGTAAATTAATATGTAAATGAAGAGCCGATATTACAAAAATATCGTGTATATATACTATTCTAAGTTGCAGTTAAAGTGTTTTAAAGCATCTGTGGTTTTCTATAAGAATTAATTGCATCGCATTTTGCCATCTAAAAGTGATATGAATACTGATTTTTCCCATTTAGTCTGTAATCTTTGGTCTTGTGACCTTCTGTTTTGGCCATTATCATCAAGTAATCAGATAGCAAATGAGTTTTCTATGTTGTAATTTATTGATTGTCAGATCATATTGATCAGGCTTGTTATCAATACATTGTCAAATGTCCCAAATCTGTGTCATTATGATCTTTTCAAATCCGATTCCAATGAACTGGAGCTGGATGTTCAATGTTAATGAGCTTGTGTTCGATGTAATTTGAGATCATGAAACCTCTGCTATGATCCAGTAAACCTTATATAGGGATATTGATCCGGAAGTATGTGGCCTCAATACTGCTAATATCAGTTGTTTGGGTTACAGACCGATCAGTCTGTGTTGTCAGCATGCCGTGGATTATGAAACAGCATCTGTGGTTTCAGAGTCTGTCTGTGTCCTTCATGCCACCCTTGTCATAGTATGTGCACGGGTCATCTGAGGTCAAACATGTCGCCTCTTACTGTGAATGTTTTGGACAACCTCCAGTTCAGCCTTGTGAAAGTCACCGTCTTGATCCAGCAATGTTGCTATGAATGACAATGAGTCGACCTAGATAAAAGTTCAGTGTAGAATGAAAAGTCGTATGATGTCTTTATGTTTTTTGTTCACGTTCTTCTTTAAGATTACACCACTGTCTCTTTATCTCTGCCCACCTCAGATCAGAGTCAGGCCTGACCACACAGGAGTGGTTACAGACGGGGTCAAGCATTCGATGAACCCCTTCTGTGAGATTGCGGTGGAGGAGGCTGTCAGACTCAAGGAGAAGAAGCTTGTTAAGGAGATTGTGGCCGTCAGCTGTGGTCCTCAGCAGGTTCAGGTAAGAAATACACAAGTTCTTCTCAGTGTGTGTGTGTATATATATATATATATATATATATCTCAAGTCAAACACACCTAATGAATCAGTTGAATGAAATAAAATATTTCTTTCTAAAGCTATTTTTTGTACTGTCTATTTGATGCTTTTCTCATTTAACACAATAATGACTTTAAATTATTTTTTGTGGGTCATTTCTCAGCCAAATTTGATGTGCAATTAATTAGATTAATTCATCTCCACATTGTGTAATGTAATTTATTTACAGTAAAAACTGTAATATTTTGAAATGTTATTACAATTAAAAATAAGTGTTTTCTATGTGAATATATTGTAAAATGTAATGTATTCCTGTGATCAAAGCTGAATTTTCAGCATCATTACTCCAGTCTTCAGTGTCACATGATCCTTCAGAAATCATTCTAATATGTTGATTTGAGGCAATTCCTATTATCATGTGTTGAAGAAAAAAAAAATCTGCTTAATATTTTTGTGGAAACCATGATACACCACCAATCAAAAGATTGAGGCAAGTATTATTTTTTTTTTAAATTTTAAATTTATTTAAAAATTAATAAATTTATTCAGGAGGATGCATTAAATAGATGTCAAAAGTGACATTAAAGACATTTACAATGTTATAAAATATTTCTATTTCAAATAAGTGCTATTGTTAACTTTCTATTCAGAAAAAAAATTCAGAAAAAAATGCATCACGTTTTCCACAAAAAATATTAAGCAGCAAAAACTGTTTTCAACATTGATAATAATAAGAACCGTTATTAATAATTGTGCACCAATAATAATTGAGCAGCAAATCAGCATATTAGAATGATTTCTGAAGGATCATGTGACACTGAAGACTGGAGTAATAGTAATAGTATTTTGCAATATTACTGATTTTTACAAAAATTTTAAAAAATGTTCTTGAAAGAATTATGTACCAACCCCAAACTTTTGAATGATAGTGCATATATATTACTTTAATTATATAACTATTTATTATAAATAATTTGAGAAAATAGCTTCAACTTGACCTTTGTGATGTAATGTAAAAACAACTAAAAATGTTAAGAGTTTCATGTCTTTGTTCCTTTACTACACGAGGAGAGAATATTAAACCACAGTTATTAATTTCTGGGTGTGTCACATTAATATCCGTGTTGCAGGAGACGATCCGGACCGCTCTGGCCATGGGTGCGGACCGCGGCATACATGTGGAGGTGTCTGGAAAAGACTACGACACGCTTGGTCCACTGCAGGTCTCCAAGATTATGGCTGCTCTCGCTAAGAAAGAAGAAGCGGATCTGATTATTCTGGGTAAACAGGTAGCTGACAGTTAATTATTGTACAGTATTAACAAATTACTGAACATTCATCAATTGATTTCATGATATTGTGGTAATGTTGCTCTTTTAGGCCATAGATGATGACTGCAATCAAACTGGACAGATGACGGCAGCCCTGTTGGACTGGCCACAGGTTTGTTCCCATCTGTGTATTTAGTAATGTTTGATATGGATTGACTATGGATTTGAATCTGGTGGTGATCTTTGCATGAGCAGTGTTCTTCTGAAAATGTAAAAATTGAGTCTAAATTGATGTTGGCTCTGCCTGTTATGTCACATTTTGTCTAAACTGAGAGTGACCAATAATTCCCCACACTTATTATATCATTTTCTAGGGAACTTTTGCATCTGAGTTGACCTTAGAAGGAGACATGCTGAAGGTGGTGAGAGAAATTGATGGTGGATTGGAGACCATTAAGATCAAGATGCCAGCTGTGGTGACCGCTGACCTTCGTCTCAACACTCCCAGATATGCCACGCTGCCCAACATCATGGTACAGTAATGCAACACTGCACTTCACTGCACACCCATAGGGATTAAAGTACATTTTTTGCACTGGTAGCAATGCCAAGATCATGGGTTCAGTTTCCAGGGAATGCATGAACTAATCTAATGCATACCTTGAATACAATTTAAGTTGCTTTGGATAATATGTCATTTAAATTTTTCCCCACTCAATTATGTCATAATAATGAGATGTCGTTAAACGACATCTTTTCTCATTATAACAACATCTTTTCTCGTAATAATGAGATATGTTGTTAAAACGACATCTTTTCTCGTAATAACGAGATATTTTGTTAAAACGACATCTTTTCTCGTAATAACGAAATGTTAAAATGACACTTTTTCTCGTAATAACGAGATGTCGTAAAAACAGCATGTTTTCTCGTAATAACGAGATATGTCATTAAAACAACATCTTTTCTTGTTATAACATAATTTCTTGTAATAACGAGATATATTAAATGACATCTTTTCTCGTAATAACAAAATATTTTGTTAAAACGACACCTTTTCTCTTAATAACGATGTCGTAAAAACGGCATGTTTTCTTGTAATAACGAGATGTCATTAAAACAACATCTTTTCTTGTTATAACATCTTTTCTCATAATAAAGAGAATTATGTTAAATGATATCTTTTCTCATAATAATAAAATGTGTTGTTAAAACGACACCTTTTCTCTTAATAACGAGATGTTAAAACGGCATGTTTTCTCGTAATAACGAGATGTCATTAAACGACATCTTTTCTCATTATAACATCTTTTCTTGTAATGAGATATGTTGTTAAAATGACACCTTTTCTCGTAATAACGAGATATGTTGTTAAAACGACACCTTTTCTTGTAATAACGATATATTATGTCGCTAAAACGGCATGTTTTCTCGTAATAAAGAGATGTTAAGTCATTAAAACTACATCTTTTCTAGTTATAACAACATCTTTTCTCATAATAAGATATGTTGTTAAAACGACATCTTTTCTCGCAATAATCGATGTCGTAAAAACGGCATGTTTTCTTGTAATAACGAGATGTCATTAAAACAACATCTTTTCTTGTTATAACATCTTTTCTCGTAATAAAGAGAATTATGTTAAATGACATCTTTTCTCGTAATAACAAAATGTCGTTAAAACGACACATTTTCTCATAATAATGAGATATGTCGTAAAAACGGCATGTTTTCTCGTAATGAGATGTCATTAAAACATCTTTTCTCGTTATAACATATTTTCTCGTAATAACGAGATATTTTGTTAAAACGACACCTTTTCTTGTAATAATGAGATATCGTTATAATGACATCTTTTTCTCGTTATAACATTTTCTCGTAATAACGAGATATGTCGTAAAAACGGCATGTTTTCTCGTAATAATGAGATGTGTCATTAAAACAACATCTTTTCTCGTTATAACATATTTTCTCGTAATAACGAGATATTTTGTTAAAACGACACCTTTTCTTGTAATAATGAGATATCGCTATAATGACATCTTTTTCTCATTAAAACATTTTCTCGTAATAAAGAAATGTCGTTAAAACTACATATTTTGTACATTCTATAATAGAGAATTTAGCCTGTATAGCATAGATCAGTGCCTTTATTCCACGCTCAAAAAGCAGAAGTAAATATAGCATAAAATACCTTTCGATGCCTGTATCAATGGCAGTGCCCATAGTGCCCAAGATTGTTGCGATTTGGTGTACAGTTCATCACAGATACTTCATCTAAACCAAACTTTCTCAAACTTATAAGGTAGAAAATTTTCCAAGGACCCCTCATAATTAGCCTATAACAGTGATTAAACCAAAAGTTAGTGTGGGTGGGAGTAACGAACACAATGTAATTGTTTTATTGGAGGATATCCCCACTTGCAAACATGCACTTTTTAATAATAAAGCACAATTTTATAATTTAGCCTATACCTTATTTTCTGGAAAAGTCACGCCTGATTATGTCGCATGCACCGGGTCAGACTCCCCCAGATAAATCTATAGATCTAATTTTCTAATGAGGATTATCAAATCACAGGTTCCCTCAGGATTTTCAGATGGAAAAGTACTTTTCAATGTGGTTAACATTAAATTGACGAGACATCAATTTTCAAACCCCTTTAAAAGTCAAGCTTACATAGCACTACAGCCCAATATCAGTAATTTTCTTAAAAGAAACCTTGAACAACATAAGTGGAAATCAGGGAAGAAAACATCCCGTAAACGTGTACCATATGGCATGTATTAGTTTAATTTTTTTTGTGCCTCTGTAGAAAGCGAAGAAAAAGAAGATTGCAAATGTGAAGCCTGCAGACCTGGGAGTGGATATGACCTCACGGTTGGAGGTGCTCAAGGTGGACGAACCTCCTCAGAGACAAGCTGGAGTGAAAGTGGAGACGGTCGAGGATCTGGTGGGAAAACTCAAAGAGGCTGGAAGAATATAGAGGAAGTAGATGCAGGAGGGGCAGAACAGACTAACACTGACGGTGAGAATATAATATGATTATTAAATCGTGCACTCAAGCCCTGTTTCCACCTGGTATTAAGATGTGTTATGGTCGATCAGATCACAAGTGGACGACGCTAAATACAGGTGTTTCTCCTGCTCTCTCTCCCATACAAACGCACACACATACAGTCGAAATTCACACACACACAGAAACTTGTCAGCGCTGCCCTGCGACTTTATCAACAAAATAAATTCGCATCTGCAAAACTACACAACATTTCTGAGTGTCGTAGTAGCTGTTTTTGAAGGACCTCCTTTTTGGTGGCCACATAGTGACAAAAATAAAAAAAAAACAATAATAAAAATGTCATATAGTTCGAATTCTTATGAATAGGTCATTCATATTGTGTGTTGTCTTTTTTGTTTTCTGTAGGTCTTTCATAACTGGTGATGGAGAAAACTTTGAGGCCAGTAAAGTCTGCATCGGGCCCGTCACAGATCCAGACCAGACCCATGTAGTTTATATAGTATCTGTGTTTTTGACTCTTATGTTCGTGTGGATGCTGAGAGACACTGATCATCAGCGCCCATCTGTCCCAGCGAGGGATCACCAGTTCTTCTGTGCATTTTAACAAAGAGTACATCAATATATAGGGAACATTTTTGAATGCTCTAATAAGCAATTATGTTTGTTTTATTGATATATTCACTCAAAATCACAACTGGACGGACTTTGTCTGTGCTCCTGTCATTAATTGTGTAATTAAAAACCAGTGTAGTTTGAACGAGCCTTAGAGTTTAAGGATGTTGTTTAAAGTTACGCATCATTTTTAACCAGACAGTGTCTCTCAGCATAAAGAAAGAGTAAATCACGTTACCACAAGCGCCTCTCAATGAGTCCTGATTGTACAGTATCATTTGATGACAATAAAAAGTTGTCTTTTTCATATGCATATCATTATCGGAAGTCTCATTCATCCTTTTGTATCTTTGTATAATGGGATGTTTGTTTTTCCACTCTTAAAGCTGCAGTGTAATGTTTGCAATGCTAAATTACCTTTTCCTATCCCACTGCTGAGACGGCTATTGGTTTATTTGTCCATTTATGTCAAGATTTGAGCTTGTGTAACCTGTTGTGTGGGAAAATGATTTGAAAACACACCAAGACGTCCATCTGGTTTACTGGTAAACAAAGGAAGAGCTGGGAACCATGTGGGCTCTGCTGAATGAAGACATCAGGTAATCTCACAGTAGGTCACTTCTCTTTATCTATCTTTTGGTGTACGATTACTTTTCAAAGCCATTCTGAATGTTACTTTAATAATCTGTCTACTTGGCATCGCAACAGTAGTGTTGTTTTTCGAAAAACTTTAAAACCATTAGATAAAAGACTCTTACTCTAGGAGTTGCTTGGCCCCCTAACAAATCCAAAACTTCCATTGGACACCACTCGATTTTCAGGATTTTTCTGAGTCTTTTGTCCACTAAAAGGATAATTGTGTATAGCCATAATCAATCTTTTTGACACCAAGGTCCCCCATTGTCCATAACAATATTCAAAGGCTCCATATTACATATTTTCAGTTGTTCATGTTTTACTGGATAAGTGTTTTTTAAAAACTCAAAAATGCTCCAAAATTCTTTAAAATATTTTACAGCTAAGCACAACTAGAAGCATGCTTATTCATTATTTAAAAAAAAAAAAAAAAAAATCATTTATCATGTTAATTTTGTTAATTTATCTAATTTTTCTAGGTCTAGAAATCACACTTTTAACATTAGGCTTCCTCATATATCCAGGTTTCTCAAAATAGTTGTTAAGGGAGTGAATTTTTTTTAATCATATTTAATATTTTTTTTATTTTATTTTTTATTTATTTTTTTTATTTGTTGTGTATGGAAGCCCGTTTCCGCCACTAAATAAAAAAAATAAAAAGAGTAATTGCGACTTTTTATCTCAGAATTCTGACTTTTTGTCTCGCAATTGCGAGTTTACATCTCACAAATGCGTGATATAAAGTCAGAATTGCGAGATATAAACTCGCAATTGCGTGATATAAAGTCAGAATTGCGAGATATAAACTCGCAATTGCGTGATATAAAGTCAGAATTCTGACATTTTTCTCGCAATTCTGACTTTTTTTCTCGCAATTGCGAGTTTATATCTCAGAATTCTGAGATATAAACTCGCAATTGCGTGCAATAAAGTCAGAATTCTGAGATATAAACTCTCAATTGCGAGATATAAAGTCAGAATTGCGAGATATAAAGTCAGAATTGCGAGATATAAAGTCGCAATTGCGAGAAAAAAAGTCAGAATTGCGAGTTTATATCTCAGAATTGTGACTTTATAACTCGCAATTCTGAGATAAAAAGTCGCAATTACTCTTTTTATTTTTTTTTTTTAGTGGCGGAAACGGGCTTCCATAGGGAGTTGTGGCACATATATATATATATATATATATATATATATATATATATTTTTTAATTTATTTATTTATTTATTTTTTTTATTTTTTCTTGTCTTCATTTAAAGTCACCCTGTTTGACATATAGGCTTATACATATATCGCTATAATATTTATAAGAAAATGGTAATCGTTACAAATTAGTGCAGTTATTATTTATAGGGATAGTTATTTCTTTAGTGGAACATTATTAGGCAGAATAAGCCATTTAACTCATTTTATTGGGGACAAAACAATCAATGAACGTGGAGGTGAAAGAAAGTAAGTCGTACGGGTTTGAAATAAAATAATTATTTGTTATGAACTATCCCTTTAAACGCAGGACGCTAAGCCCCGCCCACTCGTACAGTTCGTGTAATGATTTCACTCGGTTTTCATGATCAAACTTCTTTTGTACGCGTGAAAAGAAACCTGAAATCGACGTTTGTAATTCTAAGTAAACAGAATATACGTTTTATATGTTACTCAGTCAACTGTTGTGACTGATGGGTCGTTTTCTCCAGGTAAATCTCACCTGTACGGAGGAGTTTGGGAATTTCTCAGGGATGTTGAGTGACTTCACACAGCTATTCATCACTTATCAAAGGAATATGACTTCATCATCAAAATTAAAACTCTGAAACACCTACAACTTTAGTTTGTCGATATGCAGATGCTGTTTAGTTTGATTTGTGTTCTTTTGTTCTTCATTGCAGGTAAGTGAAAATCACATTTCTTAATTTATGTCTATTAATAAATATATTATTATTCATTTTATTGTAAGTGACAGTCTTTAACACAACTCAGACTAAAATGTTTAATTCATCTATTATTATCACGGTATCACTATAATCTCAGTGACTGCAACACAAAATCTAATTTGCATTTTCATCTAAAATTACATATAAAGCCTTATGAAATCCTTGTGGTGTGGTATTATATTGTATTAGTTTTTTAATAGTTTTTTTGTCGTAAAAAACTTAACTTAATAGTGAACTTGGTCAGCAGTATTACTATTATCTTCTATGTAACAGCATGCAAGCCAACGATCAATTAAATGTAAGTTAATTTTATGTTTCAATAAAACAAAATTCATGAAAGCCACTCTAATATCTTTCTCTTAGTATCTATAATAAAATCTTAATATAGTCATTTAGGTAATATCTAGATAACATCTGGGTTTTGTTTGAAAGTATACCAATTCAACATGGTTGACAACATTTACCCACTTTTGGGTACATAATCACATAAAGTAATGGTTAAGGTAATTAAATCTTGTGGATTTCAGTCCTGCAAGGGTTAACCTGTACATTGAAGAAGCAAAATCATAGACGTTGTTTTCACTTTCACGCTTGCAAACACCCTCAACATTGTAACATCATGGCAGAGTTTTGCAAGAAGAATTATTGCTCTTTTTCTCCCCTATTACAGGTAATCTTTGTTATCTGACCATCTCACCCATGAGACCCATAACAGTTGAAGCTCTTGTGGGCACAAATGTGACGCTCGGTGTGTCTCACACTGGTGCCTTTCAGCCTGAGGTCATGTGGTTTATGGGAAGCCGTCTGATCGCAAAATGGACCGTTGGTGACGGCTCAATTCCAGATGTTGCTTCAGACATTTTAAAACCAGAACAGGACGGATCCCTCACCTTCATTAATGTGCCCCTTAGTTATAACAGTACATACACTGTGGAAATGACTAAAATCAGGGAGGCAAAGGTCAGCGCTACATTTGACCTCTTTGTTTACGGTGAGTGAGGAGAATATGGCTGAGAATACAGTATGTGTGGTAATTAGCGATAGACAGTTATATTGATCGATTAGTAGGATTATATTTGGCTATTTTGAGACTCTCTGTAATGTAAGGCTGAACACCGTTACTGACAATCGTCATTTTGGCTGCGTGAGATTCTCCAGCTTTGTTGTTGTTGAGCAACCGAAGCGTGAGCTGTTAAAGCTCCACCCTCTTCTGGAAAAGGGGGCCGGGAGCAGCAGCTCATTTGCATTTAAAGGGACACACACAAAACGGCGTGTTTTTGCTCACACCCAAATAGGGGCAAATTTGACAAGCTATAATAAATGATCTGTGGGGGATTTTGAGCTGAAACTTCACAGACACATTCTGGGGACACCAGAGACTTATATTACATCTTGTAAAAGGGGCATAATAGGTCCCCTTTAACAAAACCTACTGGTTTGAACATGTACTAGCAGCCTTGTCAATTTATTTAGAATTGTATTTATTGTTGAAGTGTGATTAATTTCCATGAGTCTCTTTCTCAATAGATATCATCATGAATGTTTCCCTGCACACCGATTCAGATGACGCTGTTGAGGGTGAAGTGAAGTTCACCTTGAATTACAGCACAATGCGAGGGGAAGCCAAAGAGGTGAGGTGGTTATTTAATGGGCTCCAGTTACAAAATGGATCTCATTATTCCATCGGTGGAAAGAAACTCACGATTAACCAGCCCAGCAGGAACGACACGGGTCGCTACACCGTATTACTAACCAACCCGTTCAGCTCTGGGATGCATCACAGGAACATCACAGTGCTGTGTGAGTTTCACTACATTCGTTTAAATCACCTGTGCATTTTGTTACCTTAGGTAGAATGTCATTAAGATGCTTTTACTTTCCCAACAGTAGCCCGTTTTATTTCCTACATCTTATTTTCCCTCTTCGGCTGCTCTTAGATGGACCAGATCTACCGGTTCTCAAGGTCAGTCCCACAAAAGCAGTCTTTGTTTCGGGAGAGTCTCTGTTCCTCTCCTGTCAGGCTGAGGGCGAACCGGCCCCCTCCACATCGTGGTTTTTCAATGGAGAGTCCATTGCCACGTCTCCAGCTGGAACAGTCCATCTCACCAATGTTAAGACGAGTCAAAGTGGCGTTTATACTTGCGTGATGGTTAACACCAGAACTGAGGCGATGCTTGAGAGAAACGTCACTGTAATTGTCTATGGTACGAGTTTGCAATTCAGATTTAATATGCATGGGCAAAATATGGGAATACCAGCATGTTAGGATGTTGTGCATGTGAATATTTTCTTCGGATGGCTTGATTTTTGTTTCTGCTGACAGTGTTTAAGGCAAGAAAACATCCAAAATACACATTTAAGTGTTTATTTTATTAATTTTTTTCTATTTGCATCCAAAATTCTCTCCTAAAAATCTTTATGTCAACAAAATGAAACAAGAATTTTGAACCTGGCTTTATCTAATTTATTTATTATTTATGTTCAGATTTCTGTTCTGGAAATGTATGCAAATTAGTGTATTTTTAATAAGAGCATGTTTATTTAATAAGATAATTTGCATATTTAAACATAACATTTCAGAAAACTTGTAATGCAGAATTTAATGTGTTAAAGGTGCAATGTGTAAATTTTAGGAGGATCTATTGACAGAAATGCAATATAATATACATAACTATGTTTTCAGTGGTGTATAAAGACCTTACATAATGAATCGTTATGTTTTTATTACCTTAGAATGGGCCATTTTTTTCTATTTCTACATACACCGCGGGTCCCCTTACATGTTAAGTCGCCATTTTGCGCCGCATGTTTCTACAGTAGCCCTAAACGGACAAACTGCTCTACAAAGCGCGTTTACTTGACTGGCTACTCTCTGCTGTCTCAGATGACGACATCTTTGTCCTCTGTTGGCCACCGTAGCTTCTCTATATTGCAATTCGCAACCTCACCGCTGGATGCCGTTAAAATTTACACACTGCACCTTTAATGTACTGTGATTACCTGGTGAAGTATGGTGAAATCAATTGGTTAAATTTTTTACCCTATATTCACCTGTAGTGTCTTCCCTTACATCAATAAGCCACTCAAGACTGGTAATGGTATAGATCTTAGTCAGTTTAGATGCCATATTGACTTTAAAGCCGAACACAATCGGAGTTATATTAAATAAACTATAATCACTGGATTCCAGCAACGCCTGTACGCGCGTTGATTATGTGATTATAGTATATAAAGTTTTAAATATGTATATTTTTCTTATAAAAACCATCGCTTCGCTTCAGAAGGCATTTATTAACCCACTGGAGCCATATGGATTACTTTTATGATGGATGGGATCAGTGTTGCCAAGTCCGCAGTTTTCCCACGGAATTGGGCTACTTTAACACTGTTGCTGTGGGTTGTTTTTCGTGTCCGCGTGTGTAAGCAACCCCAAATAACATGATATTTAGCCCCCCCTGAAATGTGATTGGGCTAGTTTTGGGCTAACTTTGAGTAGCAATTGGGATGTTTTTGTTGTGAAAACCTGGCAACCCTGGATGGGATGCGCTTTTCGGAGCTTCAAAATCTCAGACGTATTTAAAGGGGACATATTTGATTCTCAAAGATGGATCGATACCAACTGTTCATGATCCAATTTCATATATATTTTGTAATATTTGCAAATTGTCTTTCTGAATGTGTTTCGTTAGCACGTTGCTAATGTACTGTTAAATGTGGCTAAAGTTACCATTGTGTAAGGCCCACCCAATCGGCCCAATGGCGGTTTCCCACAGGACGGGGAAGGTTTTCTTGCACGTTCAGTCTTTTCAGTGTGGCAAAGTAGTTTAATTCCAATTAAACTCTTATCTGACTCCATTTTATTATGACCTCGAATTTAGGTTGGAATGCCAATTGATTATAGACCATTTTGTTGTCCTAAACGGAAATTCCCTTTTTAGCCTTTACAGTCTAAGTACACTTGAACTAATGCCAAGCGTTAGCCGGAGCTCTAAAATCACAGTTGGTGTGCCCCATTGCTCCACTCAAAACTGGGCTTTAGTCCGTTACTAACCTGACTCAGATTTGCGGTAACAGTGGATACATCGTAATCTACTGAAGTCAATAATTTCAGAGTAAGTCAGAATAAAATCAAATGGGACAATTTATTAGTCAGGTAAATGAATCATGCCAATTACATAATCAATTCAAAGATGATCAATACAAAACATCAAATGCTCAGAAACAGAGTAAGATGCATACCTGATATATACCTGGGCACTCAGCAATGTGGGCTCATCTGACTACAGAATCGCCCCGAGCCTTTTGCAACATTACTTTAAATACTCAGACCAAGACAAAACATCCCCCAATGGGGCATGAACTTACAATCAGAATTTGCATTGACTAGGGTCACAGACCTAGGGAGTTGTTGTGGAACAGGAGGTAGTTTGGATGAAGGACCCTGGGAAAGGGGCACACCCACGATTGCAACCAAAGTATCTCTAAACTCTTAAAACCTTTATTACCTTTTGATTTACTTCCATGTAGACGAGACCATTGTACCAGTCGCATTGAGACATTTTAAATGATACCAAACATGACTGTTAATTCACTTGCATTGACAGGACATTATAATCTTTATATAATCTTTCTAAGTGAACTGAGTGAAGGGAAGAATGTGTAAAGTGGGTGAAGAAGGAACAAATGTGAAGGAAGGACAGGATGGAAAGAAGCTTTCCCGCAACTTCATTCTGTGGGGTGTGAAGACAAATAGCTGTATGTGTTTGTACTGTCCATATCTCAGGAGATTAAAGTATCTGAGGTTCTGTTTATCTTACAGTTGTTTCTCACTGTATTCACAAAGACCAGAGCCAAGTCGTTTTTCATTTTCATTTTTAACCCGAAAACGCTTGCAGTCTGTATAATTCATAAATGCATCTTCACCAACAGTGTGTAGCTTTAGCCACGTTAGCCATGCAGCATGCTATCACACTCATTCAGAATCGAATGTTAGCAAACATCCACAAAATACATGCCATACCTATGTGATGATCCATTTTGAGAGTTATATTTGCTGTGTGAGCTTCTCCTGTATTGTTTATACTGCAGTGTACGGGCAGGGAGCACAAGCTCATTTATATTTAAAGGTAAACACACCAAATCAGCACATTTTTTCTCCCACCCAAAAATAGGCAGGTATAATAAAACATCCATGGGGTATTTTGAGCTGAATCTTCACAGACACAGTCTGGGGACACCAGAGACACCTTATATTACATCTTGTAAAAAGAGGCATATATATAGTATAGTTTAATGCCATTACAAAGCTGGGAAGAGCCAGGATATTATTTAATGCAACTCCAATTGTGTTCGGTTGAAAGAAGAAAGTCATATACAACTAGGATGGCCTGAGGGTGAGTTTCATGAATTTTAAATTGTGGGATAATTTTTATTTTTGGGTGAACACTTACAGTGTTTACAATGGCACGCACTATAAATGTCCTGGATCACGTAATTTTCAAAAATTTTGTGTACTGGGATTTTTTTTTCGTAAAGAAGTTTCGTCAATTGAACAATCGTTAACAGTTCAAAACCACTGAACACGCTGTTTTCATTCCTGTCAGAAAATATGTGCGCTACCCTGACTGAGGTCTATTAGGCAAGTAATTAAAAGTTAAAACTGTCTGTTCATATGTTATCCAATATATAATCTTTTATCAACTCGTTTTCATCATGACAGAGCCTCCCAGCGGCGGTCCGTTGTGTTCAGTTCAGGCTGTGAATGGAAACGCAGCGTTGCAGTTCCTCTGTCTGTGGCCAGGAGGCGCTCCAGAAGCACAAGTGTCTTTCCCCGGCCTGAGCTATAATGCCAGTGGATACAGCAATTACAGCATAACTATAAATGACATTCAGAGATTAAATGGACAAGAAATCATCTGTAAAGCGGAACATCCTCTGAATCAGACACAATGCAGTGTCATTCCCCGTAAGTGATGCTATAGGCTATAATATAGGGTGAATTCAGGTTGACTGGGACACTTTTTCCAAGTCATCTCAATGGCAAAAAGTGTCCCAATCACCCTTAATTCACCCTATATGTGTATATATATTAGGATGCTTTAGAAAACAGTAAGCCATTGGAACGAAGCCTGCAAGTCATTAAATTATGTTGCAGGTGGTCCTGTGGATTTTCTGCCCGTCATTTTAACCAGCATGAGTGAAGATGAACGGACGATGGTTGTGATTCACTGCTCTGCTGAAGCCACACCTGAAGCCCTGGTGCTCTGGATCAAGAATGGAGAACACTTGCAAACTGGGTCCAAATACCAGATCAGTACAAACACAACTCAGCTGTTCATTCATGATTTTAATGCCACTTCTACAGACCTGGACACCTACACCTGCACTGCCACCAACCCTCTCGGAAACACAACTGTGGACACTACACTGCTCGGTATGGATCATCATTAGCAATAATGCATTTTTTGAACTTTCAGATGTCTATACCTCTAAAAAAAAACTGGTATCAAACTTTTTTAAGGCCCTCAAATCTCAAATTCAAGTGTTTTCCTGAGTGATGATCAAACAGAAGTAACTCTAACGTGGCATGTTCCTCTCACCTCTGTTATTACAGGTACATGCAAATAATCACAGGTTGCTCCCATTCAAGCTTTGTTTGAATAATAATTGCATATTAAAAGTGTCATTGTACTTTTAAAGGCTTTGGTATCCAGATGAAGGGCCCAGAGCTCTCAAGCCCATCTCAACCCAAACGCAATGTCAGGTCAGACTTTCGCACCATCCGAGTGATGCCGGCCTCTGCTAGAAACACAACCGTCTCAGGACTCGATCCAAAGTCTACTTACTACTTCAGGATCGTCCCTAAAGCAGGCAGAACCGCAGGAGAATCGTCAGAGCAACATCGGATTGGACCAGGTGACATGATTCACAAACTGAATACGCTTTAAAGAGCTCACATACTCAGGAATCAAATTTTCATTGATCTTTTGAGATAGAAGAGCTTGATATACTATGGAAAAAGCATGTTTCATCACTGATTGTTTTATGAATCTGTCACAGTGTGATGCATCTTTTTAAAAAGGCTGTTATTGAAGAATAGAGCAGTTTAAAAAGCAAATCTGTGTGTTTGCGCAGCTAAACCTTTTTGCTCGTTGCAAAACGAGGCCATTTTCATTATTTCAAGTCAAAAAGCTTTTTAATTTTAAGGATCGGAGAGAGGGAGGAAAAAAATGGCCATAAAAAAATGAAATTATGACTATTTGGACACAGAAACACATTTATAAGTGGAACTCAGGAAAAAATACATACTACAGATAGACGTTACCATACAAAAGTTTGGGGTCTGTAAATTTTTTTAATGTTTTTGAGTTTCTAGTCTCTTCTGATCATCAAGGCTGCGTTTATTTGAACTAAAATACAGTGAAAATTCAGAAATATTATTACATTTTAAAATAACTGTTTTCTATGTGAATATATTTTAAAATGCAATTTATTCCTGTGATCAAAGCTGAATTTTCAGCATCATTACTCCAGTCTTCAGAAATCATTCTAATATGCTGATTTGCTGCTCAAGAAACATTTATGATTATTATCAATGTTGAAAACAGTTGCTTAAAATGTTGAAAAGTGATTCAGGATTCTTTGATGAAAAGAAAGTTTAAAAGAACAGCATTTATTTGAAATAAAAATCTTTTGAAACATTATAAATGTCTTTACTGTCAATTCAGTTTTCAGTTTAAAGACCTATTATGCCTTTTTACAAAATCTTGATTTTGTTTTTGGGCTCTATTAGAACAGGTTTTCATGCTTAAATGTTCAAAACACATTATTTTCCTCATATTCTCCATTGTTGCAGCTCCTCTCTTCCCAGTCTGTCAGTAACGCTCTGTTTAGTTCCTGTCTCTATGAAGCCCCTCCTTCTGAAAAGCACAATGTGCTCTGATTGGTCGGCTGGAGCAGTGTGTTGTGATGTCCCGCCCCTTACCATAACCGCCAGTTTCAACACACTACTAACTAACTCAACCACTTTATTCTGCATATGAATTATTTAAATGAGGAATATTGTGTAATAATGAGCACTATTTATCATGTTAAGTGCAAAAAAAAAAGAAAAACGATTTTACTGCAGTCTTCTAATGCTGTACGTGTTGTTGTTGTTGTTGTTGTTGTTGTTGTGTTGGTCAGCAGCTGGACTCAGTGGAGCCGCCATCGCTGGTCTTGCTGCTGGACTCCCCTGCGCTGTTCTTGTCCTCCTCGTTGTGTTGGGCTTCATCTACTGTGGGACACGTGGTGAGTGATGCTTCCTCCAGTTGACTATTGATCAATTGGTAGAACATGGCGCCTGCAACATCAAGGTCAAGGGTTTAATTCCCAGGTAACACATACTGGCAAATGCACTGTAAGTCACTTTGGATAAAAGTGTCTCCCAAATGCATAAATATGACTATAAATCAGCCAATACCAGACCATTTTAATATTATCAGCATTATCTGACAGCAGTGAACACTTGCTGATAATGGAAGTTATAAAAATCTACAGCCATAGTGATACATTTCTGTTATCAATTTTTTTTGTTTGTTGAGTAAATATGAAAAAGATTCGATTTCAGAATTATTTTTTAATTGCAAAATAAACCCCAACACAGTGTTTAGGATGTTGGAGCAAAGCATTGAGATCTTATATCACTCTAAAAAGATTTATAAGCCACAAGATTATTGCTTTTATAAAACAGTGGCAACTGCAATATAAAAAAAGACACCAGTGATCAATAAATAATTTTGTTTATTAACATTAATAATCAGAATAATAAATATAGTTAATTAGCATAATTGTTTCTGGATATCAAATAATATAGCAATTTGGCATCTTAATAATAATAATAAATAAAATAAATGTGTGTTATTTTAGTATCATGTGCTTTTGTCATTTTTATTAGTTTTTGTCTATATAGTTTTTAGTTCTTAGTTTTGATTTAATTCTTTATTTTAGTACTTAAACTAAAGGAAAATGAGAAATCTTGCCTTGCAACTAGCTAAAATAAACTAAGTTTACGTTTTGTTTTTTTAGTTATTTCCTACTAATACTTTACAATAAGGTTCAATTTGTTAATGTTAGCTAACCGCATTAGTAAATACTTATAAAGCATTTATTAATCTTAATGTTAATTTTTTCAGCATTTACTAATACATTATTAAAATCAAAAGTTGTAGCTGTTAGTATTATTTAATGGATTTGAGCTAAGATGGACTAACAATGAACAATATTTTATTAACTAACTTAAATACTATAACAAATGTATTGCTCATTGTTAGTTAATGCATTAATGGGACCTTATTGTAAAGTGTTACCATTTCAGTTTATTGTAGGTTTATTATTAGGTGTGTGTTTTATTTTACAGTGGCTTCAAATGCATCTCATACAGTCTGAACTAATAAATGAATGACTCTTTTCCTCAGCAGACCGAAGCCCCAGGTATCCTGTATCAAGAGCGGTGGAGAAGGTAAGAGAGGCCATTCTTGTGTGATTGTGAGGCTGTTCTTCATCTTCTCTGAAGTGTCTTTCTCCTCTCCTCAGGTTGTCATCTGTCGATCTACTCTGCTGAGAGGACGACTGAAACCACCGCCTGAGTACAGACTCCAGCAGGTACCTGCCGACTCAACTTCAGCTCACAATCATTGAGACGTGACGCCTCTTTTGTGTTCACCGACTGTTTCCCGTGTTTTTTCGCATGGTGCAGCCTGAGCGATCGGGTCCTTTGCCTTCTGTGAACTCGGGCGTGAGAATGGCCACCACCGTGTGACTCTGAGAGGCTGTGAGCTCACCCACATCTATAGTCTTATCGGTAACACTTTATGGAGTCATGACATGGATTTTATTTTTATTATTTTAGTATGTTCCTTGAGGTTCACTTATAATGTTTGCACAAAAAACAATTAATGCTGTCAAAATTAGCGTGTTAACACATGCGATTAATTATTTCAGTTTAACGCGTTAAAAATATTTAATGCAGCATCCGTTTTTTCCATCATAATTTGGCTAGTGTTACATTATATGATCACGCTCTTATTCACGCAAAAGCTTTTAAACCATTCAAGCGCCACAAAACAAACGAGAACGCGCTGTCTGTGAATGTCGTGTCATGTGACACGCACGACTCGTGTGCGTAGAAAGACGTGCACCAGTATCAAGTTCTCTTTTGCGCTTGAACAAACAATAACACACAGAATTATGCAAAAATGCCCATTTTGTGGAGTATCCTCATAAGAGCAGTCTTAAATGAACTTAAAGAGTTGAAAATGAGATGCGCGTCAGATCCGCGTCATGTTCGGCAGCGGCAGCTCTTAAAGTGACAGCAGCCTAATAAACCAGTTGCTGTGATGTCTGTCATTAATGTTCAAAGAAAAAAGATAACAGAGAAAATTGTAGCTTTAATAAGGATTAATCTATATTTAATTTATAATTTATGCAGTGAAGACTGTAAAGTGTTTGATAACTTTATTCAATTTCTGTATATTTCCTACCTGTTAGACAGGTAAATATGACATTTATAATAATGGGTTTATGTGAAGATTGTTTTAAGTTCACTTAAATTAAAAGTTATTTTTTAAAGCCTAATAAATGTTGAAATTGATAGCTTTTAGTTATACTGTAATGTTGAATGTCTATAATTAATGTTTTTAAAAAATCAGGTTCATAGAGACATCAGTACAGTATTAGTATCAGTGATACTGACCTTCATTCATAAAAAGATGCCATTAAACAAATATTTAAAATATACTGTCTTTAAGTTGTTTCTACATTAATTTGGAGAGTAACTGTGAAATTATTACAATATAAAAACATTAAAAACTCCAATGTTTTTAATCGCGATTACAGAAAAATGTGCGATTAATTAGTTGTTGTTTTTTTTTTTTATCGATTGACAGCATTAAACAAAGATATATGTGGAACAATTATTATTTTCAACCCTCATTCTGAGTTTCTGTCTGAAATGACCCGTTTTTAAGGCGCGGCTCCTTTAAGGCTTGTCAGTAAACGGCCACTGTTATGATTGGCTAACGTCGTTGCATAGGAAACAGTATCAACGCCCACTCGCTAATGTTTTGAAAACTTCCATTTGTCCTGTTGTCGACAGACTCAAGCGCGTGGAGTATGTCAGAAACTGAACACACATCTGTATACTGTATCAGTGTAGACAGCGTCAGTGATTATAATGACTTCTATTTGCTTTTGATGCGACGCTCACATCCAGTGTAGGCGAATGTCAGCTGTTAAGCGACTGAACGCCAGTGGGCGGGGCCTATGGTGCGATGATGTATGGCTATTCGTCGATGTCTTGCTCTGGAGGCAGTCATATGCAAATGTATTTGCCCACGTGATGTCACAAAACAAGCTGTTTTTGGAGCTTGATTTAATAAATGCTTTGTTTATAATGAGCTCTGAAACTTGCAGGATGTTTTAATGGTACAAAGACCTCTGATATGTCAAAAGATCAAGGCAAATTTGATTTCTCATGTCATGACCCCTTTAAAGCCTTTATATATAATGCATTACAAATGTATTTTTAATGCATTAAGTATGCCTTGTAACGCACCTTATAATGCATTGTATGATCTATGTGAATAATTGGGACCACAGTTATATTACATTATAATACTTATCTATTCACTGTTACAACATTAGAAAGTATAATGCATTACAACACAACCAATTTCAGATGTAACAAGGAATCTACAAACATTATAATGCATTTTAACTTTGGTTACAATTATTTCTGAAAAGACATAATGCATTATAATGTACATTATAAATAGCTTTATAATGTATAATACATAAAAGATTTAAGTAAAGTGTTATCATCTTATCTAATACATTTATTAATGTGTTGCAGCCCAGATTCGAACAAGATTCTCCCACGTGAGCATCACAGCTGCTGCTGCAACATGGATTTGATCTGTAATTCTAAGTGTATTTTAATTGTACATCATTAGCATGTGAGCACTATATAAAAATGACAAAGTTTCTGTTATTTATTCTGAAATAAGTAGTATTAAAAAAACAAGTTTTATTTAGCAAGGATGCATTAAATTGAATCACAGTAAAGACAAATAATAATGTTAATTGCAAATAAATGCTGTTCTTTTGAACTTTCTATTTATCAGTGTTTCTTAAGCAGCAAATTTCTGAAGGATCATGTGACACTGAAGACTGGAGTAATGATGCTGAAAATTCAGCTTTGATCACAGGAATAAATTACATTTTACAATATATTCACATAGAAAACTTCTTTTAAATTGTAATAATATTACACAATATTGCTGTTTTTACTGTATTTTTCACTGAAAAAATGACTTATTTCAAATAACATTAAATAAATTGTAATGTAGGCCTACGTGATGTGACACAATCACAATAAGAACATATTTATTTGATATTCAGACTTTTGCAAAAGCCTCCTGTTTTTCCTGAAAGACTCCGAATCTCAACAATGTCTCAAACTTTGCTCAGATTTGTCAAGATGCCAAAGTCTGCAGTGAAAACTCTGAGATCTCAATATACACTTAAACATTTCTCATCTAATTCTCCCAAAATCAAATTATTGGAGCTGCTGTTTGCATTCATTTTATAGATCTATACTCTTATATGAACTCAATTGGATATATTTTTATTTTTCCTAGGGGATTTTTTCTTAGGAAAGACATCTCTTTCCTTCCTTTTAAAATTCTTTCCTATTTCCAAACGTTCCTCTATGTGAACTTCCAAACTTTCAAATTTCTTTTCTTCTGAATGATGAAAAATGTTCTTCCTCAGTATTTTTGTCATTTTCCAGCAAAAATATCTAAACATTCTTAAATCAAGATACATTTACTTGAGAAGCAAAATGACTTCAGAAATTAACTTTTGTTTCTGAACAATTGATCAAAATGAAGTAAGTTTATGTTTGAAACAAGAACAAATATCTGCCAATGGGGTCAGAAAAATAAACTAAAATCATTTTTCTGATCACATTAGCAGATATTTTTTTTTTAAGCATAAACTCACTTAACTTTCATACATTTTTCAGAAAACAAGACTTAATATCCTAACTAATTTTGCTTCTCAAGTAAATATATCTTGATTTAAGAATGTTCAGACATTTGTACTGGAAAACAAGACAAAAATACTGAGGACGAAAGTCTTTTTTTTTTTTTTTTTTTTGCAGTGCTGAGAAGGTTTTCTTGTTAAAACTTTCAGATCTTGCAATACTTATTGCTGCACAATAGCACCATATTTTTCTCATGCACAAAAAAAAAAACTCTCATTCTCACATCAATGTCATTGCGGTGCTGCCAAAAAAAGAGTCATCGACACGAGTGATGCGACTGAAAAGGTGCATAAGCGACATCATCATGCGTCCACTCATAGTGTGTGTCACCTCCACATGAACGCTGGATCCAGTCGGCTGAATGAAAGTGTGCGCTTCAGCATGTTGCATTGACCGCAGCAGTACTGCAAGCCTCGGCACATCACAGTTCCAGAACGGCCAATACAACAACAAAAAGAGTGTAAAAAAGACCCTTCCCCCTCCAAACCCAACGGTCACGTGCCTCCGACACCATCAAGCTCAAGTGCATTTGTTCTGTGTGGCTTGTTTTAAAGGATTTTGCCACCATCAACAGAAAAGCCGAGAGGATAACTTTTTGGAATTTGGCCTAGCGGGTCCTTTTTGACGTTACGCTCGCTGCGGGATCCCACTTTCTCTCTCTTTCCCGCTGGGAAGGTCAATAGTTAAGCAGGTTCATTTATCCTGAAGACCTCAGGTAAGAATCCCTCCAACACCTTAGACGAGAGTCACTGACTAATTCACGTTTGTGATGGTTTTCAGGATAAATGTGATGGTTTTTTGCGTTTTCCAGTGAGAACTGAGCAAACCACATGTGAACTCTTGGAACTTGATGGATAAAAGGATGTAATCTTCTTTGAAAGCATTTGTTTTATTTAGTCTTTATTTAAAATTATATATGCTTTAGTATTCTGAATATAAAAGTCTGACTCAAAGTGAAAACTTTTTATATATATATATATATATATATATATAATTTATTACAAATATTTTCAATTTTAAATGTCAAAATAACACAAATGCCATAGCAATTCCAAATGATATAAAACTAGTAACTACTACATTAAAAATTAAGTACTTTTGTACTTTTACTCAAGTGCAAATTTGTCTACATTTGATTAGTCACCTAAAATAATTCATTGAATCTTTATTTATTTATTTATTTATTATCCAAAACATATTTGTTTCCAGGATTAAATGAAAGCAATGAAAACTTCGAAAATGTTTTGCCTTTATTTACAATTTGATCAACCACAAATTCTTCTGACCATCAAATTTTTGTACAAATATCATTTTTGCAGGTCGTTAATGTGGCCTAATATATTCATAACTGTGAAATATTTTTAACTTCTGTTTGAAGACTGTATTTATTCATACATGAAAAAATGCAATGTATGCAATTCATGCAAGCTTCATGTGTTGTGTTGAAATGCATTTGTGGAACTTTTACACCCTGTTAACCTAAACATTTTTTGCAAGGGCTGCTGAAGTTTAGTGTGAGTTTGCACAGATTTAATCTCCAGGAAGTTTTATAACCATAAGCATCAGTCGTGTCACATGCATACATGCAGAACTTACACTTTAATGCATCTCTTTAATGCAAAAGAAAGGGTTTTTTTTTACTATTTTTATTATTTTATAAAAAATGATGCTTCCATTTTGCATCTCGACCTACTGGAAACTGTAAATTATATGTTCGCCATATTCATTTAGAGATGTATTTTTGTATTTATTCAACATTTGAATAATCATTTTGACCGAAAAATGTTACGTTTTGGTTTTTTAGAATTGTTTACTTCATCGGAATGGTATGAAACTTGGTAAAGGTTTTGGCACTCGCTATGTGAACACAAAAAAATCATGGACATAATTCGAAAAGGTTAAATGGTCTTGAAAAAAATACTCAGACTTGTAAAATGAGTGCATTGGAAACAAAGTGGAAATCTAGTGGAAACTTCTGGTACTGCGCCCAAACAAAATCTTACTGAAAGCTCATTTTTTGAGATATCAACCTCAAATTTTCACACAGCTTGTTTAGATTTATGCCTTTGATTTTCTCACAGTATTTGAGTAAAACATGTTTTGGAATATATATTCCATGTAAAAATTTAAAATAGAATTTTTGTACATTTTTCATAACAATAAACTTTTTAGTTCACTTTTTTCACTTCAGCAATAATCTGAAAAATACATTTTAAAAAGAGACCAAACTGAAGTCTGTGCTCCAAAGCATTCAAGATTTATGACAATTAAGGCTGATTTATACTTCTGCGTCGGAACTACGCCATAGCCTCTGCGCCGTAGGCTACGCGCTGGTTTTCATTTATACTTCTGCGTCGTTGTTCGTTGCATCGACGTGTAATTACAAATGCAGGTACAGGTTCTAGCAGACCAATCACAGCACTTGTGGTCCACGTACAATTGACGAGTCGTTATATTTTTGGAAAGGTGCATGTCAGGCTACATGTGCTACATCGTAGTTTCGATGCAGAAATATAAATCAGCCTTTAGAAATGTCATTTTCAGGTCTATGCTCAAAAAGTGGTTAACAGGTAATAAATGGATTATAACTACTGCATAACTATAATTTAGTACCATAAAAATACAAAATATTTATCAAAAAACATTATAGGACTAAAATATAGTACGTTTAATTGAAATAAAAAAAAAAATAGGACATTTTTTCACATCCATGCGAGGAGCACCAAAGGGTTAAATACAGTGTTTTAACATAATGATAAGACTCTCTTCACACTGCCATGAAAGAGGACTGGTAACTGTAAGACTGTTTATGTTTTGCGTCCCTCTGTGGCAATGCAGAGTTATTGCACTTACATACTTTGTATAGCACCTTTATTCATGTACTTGAGCTTGTTTTGGGTCTAAAACAGCCTCGTCACATTTTTTGATGATCATAATGATAGCTGGTAATTTTGGTTGACACACTGTTTGTTGTCCCTGTGCTGTTTTTACATGTGCTTGGTTTCCTGCTGTATTGCTTACATACTGTTTTGTGGTATTGCAGTGTTGCCAACTACTTTGCCAAATGGCGTCTTCCGGAAAAGTGATTAATATCATCGCCTGCTCTGACCTATGAGAGGCTGATGCAGTTTTGCTTGTGCAAACTCTGATGTGGGCTGTGAAAGCACAGGAAACGCACGTACACCCTGTGATATAAATCTGGCTATGTGAGGAGAATGATCAATGCACACTAGATTTGCATTTCATGAAGAAAATGCAAATCCACAGTGGAATTTCTCATGAAAAAGTGGAAGTATTCATACACAGCACAGATCATAATCAGCGAGCATGTTTTTTAAATAAAGTTTGAGGAAGCTTGGTGACGTTGATCCGTGATTATGGTGTGCTGTAGTCCGTTTATGGCCTACTGTTAGCTTTTTATATCTGACAACTTTATTTAGGCTTCAAAATGTATAAATGTTGTGTTAACTTGTAAAGATTATCTTGATAGACAAAACGTGTAAGTGTCATAACCCTTTGTTAAACACAGAGCTTATTTTTTGCGATTTTCCAAAAGTCTATGGGAAAAATGCATAGGCTTTCGATCGAGGGAACCCGTGCGCCGCTAACTTCCGGGTTGGCCTACAAAAACACGTCATACCTGAGGTACTCTATAGAGGGCAGGGTTCTACTTTAGTGCACCTTCTCTCCATCTCTCGCTCATAGCAGACGAACGGTTGGAGGGGAGTGGTTTAAGCGTTTTCAACCAAGCCGTCAAACTGACGTCATCAGAGAAGGACCGGAAGTAACTTTTCAGATTTTGATTAAAGATTACCACGACAAACAATTTTTTTCAGTGTATTAATTGTTCACCACAAGACTAGTAATATGCACTGACAAAGTAAATAGGGTCAATTTTGATTTCATGACAACTTTAAGCTCAGAAAAGGCTTAATGATAGAAAAAATAAGGCCTCGGTTTATTAAAAATAAAATTTGAGTGAAACAGGTAATACTTTATTAAAGTACTAGACTGTCTGCTTAATATCTGCTAACACTTTATTTTGATGCTCCTCAACAGACATTCTACTGACTATAAATAACTTTACAAGTACGTCAACTTATTCTACTAACCCGAACCCTAACCTAACAGCCTACTAGTACTCTAATGAGAGTTAGTTGACATGTAGGTGCAACATTACTTATAGCTAGTAGAATGTCTAAAGTGGGCTGTTGAAATAGTGTAACCATGAAATATGGAAAGATGTTTTTCGCCTGTATATATGTTGCATAATGTGTGTGTAATTGACAGTAATGCGTCTCCTCTGTGCTCTTAGTGTTTTTAGCTCTCCGCCGCCACAGTGTTCCTCAGGATGTACAGCTTTATGGGAGGGGGTTTGTTCTGTGCCATCGTGGCCAACATCCTGTTGGTGGTCTCCACTGCGACGGACTACTGGATGCAGTACAGATTGTCCGGGAGCTTCGCTCACCAGGGCCTGTGGAGATACTGCATGTCTGGCAAATGCTACACGCAGACCGACAGTATTGGTGAGTGTGTGACAGGCTTGCATCATAGTGTCACTGACTGTTTTCAAACATGTTTCCTAAACAAGACCTTCCCTGACGACCTAGTTTGTTTATGAAGGCCTGTAGACTGATTTGTATGCGAAGGACTACTTTTTGCCTGATTTTGAGCAAAATTCAAGTCGACCATCAGTTTTCACACTTTTGTGTGAAAAAAGCATCAACACTGTAAATTAAAGATTTATTGTGCACTTTAGTTAGATTAATTCATGAATAAAAAGTGAGTTTTCACAAGTGTACCGAAATCGTTGATCTTGCGCTGCACTGACTGACAGCTTCAGTGATTATAAAGGGAGAGCGGTGCTCGCTTTCTGTGTAATTCATTCACAAGAAAAGTTATTGTTTTTCATGAGATTTTGTGAGTACTTCATACTTCACCTTGACAAAATGTATTTTTAAACCTAGTGATTTTATAATGTTTAATATTTATCCAAAAGCGAAACTGAGTGAGAAACTATTACAGGAAATGGCTAATATGAGCCTATAAATGGTCCTCTGCTGCCATCTGATGGTTATAGTCTTAATGTCTTTTTTATTTTTAAATGAAAGTGTTTTCTATCAAATGTTGGATTTCCTACATCTTCAAATGTTCGGTTTTACAAATGGGGACAATCTCAGAAGGATAAACAAATAATGTTTTTGGTCATCACATTAAAAATAACACCTGAAGTGCTGGAAAAAAGTTGCGTGTTCGTGTCTAATTACAGACACCGTGTTTCTTATTCAAACATTCCCATTAGCTTAGTCTTTATTACAATCAATAAAACTGGTTTATTGGCAAATTAGGCAAGTGTGATAACTGCATTAAAATATAAATACAACATTAAAAAGTCAACCACTGATGGTTTTGTGTCGATGTACAGCGAGTACAGAATGACAGCTAACAGTTCACTGGAAATGCCCAAGCTGGCTTAAAAACAACCAGGAAGAAATTGTGCATATGGTCAATTCTTAATAGAAAAATTAAAGTAAGTTGGACTAAACAAACTAAGGCATTATTTCTCCACCTTCCATCCATCAAGGTTGCAGTGTAGGCCTATGAACGTTGCTCCCTCGCTGCAGTTTCCCCAACGTTCGGTGCAAAACATTGTGGGAAAAGTCCATGTTCCTCCATTAGTCTAAGCTAATGTGTCCATCTCTCACATCACAGCTTACTGGAACGCAACCCGGGCCTTCATGATCCTCTCAGCGATGTCGTGTTTTGCGGGAATCATCGCAGGCATCCTCTCCTTCGCTCACTTCTCTGCCTTTGAGAGATTCAATCGTTCCTTCGCTGCAGGAATCATGTTTTTTATTTCCAGTAAGTCTTTCCCTTCCAGTGACCTATCGGCCGACTCGTGTGAACTGACAGAAGTCATCTAAACTGGTTTGTCTCATTTATTTCTCTTCCAGCACTCTTTGTTCTGCTCGCTATGGCAATCTACACCGGCGTGACGGTGAACTTCCTCGGGAAGCGTTTTGGTGATTGGCGTTTCTCATGGTCCTACATTCTGGGCTGGGTCGCTCTGCTCATGACCTTTTTTGCAGGTCAGTAACCTTTTTTTTTTTTTTGGTCTGATTTCCAACATGTGCTGTTGATCTCATGGAACGCGTGTGTTTTGTGTTGCAGGTATATTTTACATGTGTGCCTACAGGATGCATGAATGCCGAAGAGTGGCTGGCCCTCGCTAAAACAAAAGAGAAGAAACAAAACATGTATATATACAGGTGTTCGGTTAACCGATCCCATTTAAAAAGTTGCATTAAAGACACTTCTTCCTCTGCAGTTTTTCCCGATTTCTTTAGTCTTTATCCCAATCATGCACATTTAAGATAAATAAAGCATGCAATGCAGAATAAAACCATATCATTGTTCATGCACAGAAACTAAATCTCAAATAAAATCTCAGACTATTCTCATCATTTGAATTCATTCTGTTTATTTACTGTTTGACAAAATAAGCTATAAAAAAGAAAAGTTTATCAAGACAGATTTTTAATGTTTAAAAAAAGGTTATACAGCCAAAGTTGAGATCTCTTCTTAAGCTCTTTGTGCTCCTAAACGTCTCCATTTGTCTCCTCATTCATTTATTTCCTATGGGTGCAGAAAATGGGTCAGTATGATTCTTCTTTTTTTTTTTTTTTTTTAAAGAAATTAATACTTTTATTCAGCATGGATGCGTTAAATTGATCAAAAGTGACAGTAAAGACATTTATAATGTTACAAAAGATTTCTATTTCAAATAAATTCTGTTCTTTGGAACTTTCTATTCATCAAAGAATACTGAAAAAAAAAAATTTCACGGTTTCCAGAAGCAGCACAAATCTGTAAGAAATGTTTAGAATGATTTCTGAAGGATCATGTGACTCTAAAGACTGGAGTAGTGATGCTGACAATTCAGCTTTGATCACAGGAATAAATTACATTTTACAATATATGAACCTGGAAAACAGTTATTTTAAATTGTAATAATATTTCACATTATGACTGTTTTTTACATTACATTAACATCTTACTCCAAACAGTTTGAATGGCCTACTATAGTAGTAGGAAGATGAAAAATGCAAATTAAGCTAACAATAAAGCCGTTTGTCCACCAAAGCATTTTTATCCAGCTGAAAACGCCTAGCTGTGAGCGTTTGAGAGCGCTTTCAGTTGAGACGCTTTGCTTGCTATGATACGGAATATCTGCGGATATCTCATTTAACAGATAGTTTGTATATATAAAAATGTCGATACAATGTAAAGTATTTGCTCTGGCTCTTGTTTTAAATTATTTTGTTCCGTTATTAAGCTCGCTGTTGTCATCTGTTGACGTTGTACAAGCAGAATGTGGCGGTTGGTCGGTGTTGTATTTGTCCCGCCCCTCTTCCACTGTGATTGGACGGCTGGTGCAAAGTAACAATGATGTAAAGGGCTGTTCACACAGAACGCGTTTTTCCATTCCACTGCTCAACTTTTCCATTATTTTTCTATGTAAACACGCTGGGTGAACATGTTTGACCGTTGTGCTTGCGTCTTTTGCAGCGTCTCGTGCATGACACGTTGTGGCGCTCAAGTTAAAATACATTCAACTTTTAAAAGTCTCGAGACCTTGCCGTTTTCTCCATTCCACTGCCTGCGTCTAGCGTTTTTCAAAGCTGTGTGAATGAGCCCTAAAGCCTTTATTCCGAGGCTAGCGTATTTTTCCAATTGTTTTCAATGCGAGCGCCGAGTTTTTAAAACGGCAGTAGCGTGACGAGGCGCTGAGTGTCTTATTTTTACGCTGAAGTGCTCAGTGTTTTTTACCGGTTGCCAAAAGTTGAAGAATGTTCAACTTTGGGTAAAATCAAAGACTACAGAATAACACAAGACGCGTCACTCGTATTGTTTTGAATGGGAGAAAGTGCAACGCACAATATGGCGGAATAAGTCCCGCCTTCTACATAAGAGCCAATCGCCGATTGGTAAATTCATCGCGTCACTGCAGCAGCCGTTAGAAGCTCCGGTTCCTGTAGAAACAGTTTTTAAAGAGACGTGCACTTAGGACTGCGCATGCGCATTAGCTTGATCCAGCCTGAAAAATATCGTTTTTTTGTCATGATTCGAGCGTTTAGAAACAAAATTTATGAGACAGTTGTTGTCAGATTTCATTGGTGATTTCAAATATGAAATTTAATCGAAAGCTTGGCGAACAGCTTTGGAGAATTTGATGTTTCCCCGTTCAAAGAGGTAGGAGCTGCACTTGCATGCCCAAGAGGCGTTTCAAAGATGGCCGCCGAGTGAAATGACTTGTCTTAAAGGGACTTTGGTAAAACGCAGCGCTCATCACTGTCACTTTTTACCCAGCCGTCCAATCACAGTGGAGGAGAGGCGGGACAAATACAACACCAACCAACCGCCACATTCTGCTTGTACAATGTCAACAGATGACAACAACAAACATAATAATGGAAAAAATGATTTAAAACAAGAGCCAGAGCAAATACTTTACATTGGATCGACATTTTCTAGTAACACTTCCGCGGATATTCCGTATCATAGCAAGCAAAGCATTTCAACTGAAAAAAATGAAATAAAATGGCTGGCTGAAAACGCTTTGGAGGACACACGGCCTAATAACATTTTTCAACTCTCGGCGACTGGTAAAAAACGCAGAGATGCTCAGCACCTTGTTACCCTCCTGGCATTTTAAAAATGCAGCACTCCCATTGAAAACAATTGGAAAAATACACTAGACTCGGGGGAAAAAAACGCTTTGGTGGACACACGGCCTAAACCTTGTGATTCGCATGAAGCCATGACATGCAAATGCAAAAGCTGTTCATTTTGATATCTTCAGTTCAGTTTCACACTTTTTAGTTTTCTTGTGTCTACAACACCAGGTCTTGAGTAAAGCAATGGTTTTGCTTTCACGGAAAGTGGAGGAGGAGAAGTAGAAGACGAACGGATCCAGGCAGGTGTTGAGCGTGCTGGGCAGGAGCGTATAGTACCTCCACCACGGGCTTTCGTTGCTGCTGAAACCCACCAGATGGGACATGTTGTAGGGCAGAAAACAGAGTAAAAAGATGGTCAGCGTGCACAATGCCATGCCAATGGCCCTTTGCTTTTTCACTTTGGCTATGTGAGGCCTGCTGTACAGGATGTAGATGCAGTTAATATAGCAGAAGATAGAAACTAAAAGCGGTAGTATGTAAATAACCACAAAAAATTCAAGACGGACTGGTAACAAGATCTTCTTTTGCTTCTCGGTGAATTGCTCATAGCAGACAGATTCGGTTTTGGTGCCGTTCGGCAATGGCATATGGACAATGATGAATACGATGGTGCAATGGCTGATACTGACCAGCCAGATGATGACGCTGCCTACCGTGGCGTAAAGCGGCTTGCGCAACAGTCTGTATTTGATCGGAAAAGCCAGTCCTAAGTAGCGATCCACGGCTATAGCCATGAGCAACAGGGAGCTGGTGTAAATCGTGGTGAAAAAGAAGAAGGAGGCGATTGAGCACAGGGTCTGGGATAAGTACCATTTCATTCCAGCGGCAGCTTCATACATCTTGAAGGGCAGAAAGAGCAGGAAGACCAAGTCAGAAGCTGTCAGGTTGAAGAGCAGGATGTCATTCGGATTGGGTTTGTCACCGAGTTTCTTAATGAAGGTGCATATGGCCAGTAGATTGGCTGGCAGGCCGATTAGAAATGTCACAATGTAGACGGCTAAAATGACCCAGTGGTTTACCATTTTGCATGTGAAAGAACTCTGAAAAATAGTAAAATGAGATTGACATTTATCATACAGGTATTTTTACTTAGATGTTTGATTTAGCCAACACTATTGATACTGTGGCTTAAAAATGCCACACTTAACATAAAAAATGTCTGAAACGAAGACTTTCAGACATATTTAAATGTGACTTTCATGTCTAATACTTATAAATACATCACTATGTGCACTGATCATGTACAGGAAATTCATGATCATGCAAAGAAAAAAAAATTAAAATAAAATAAAATACACTGCAAAAAATGCCTTTCTTCTCTTTTCTTACTGAAACAAGCAAAATAATCTTGTTTTCAGTTTGAAATAAGATTATTTGCTTACCCCATTGGCAGATTATTTTGCTTGTTTCAAGGAAAAACTCACTTAATTTTGACTTATTTTTTTCTGAAAACAAGACAATAATTTTTACTTGTCTATAAAATGCTTCTTGATTTAAGAATTTTTAGATATTTGGACTAGAAACGACAAAAACTCTAAGCAAGAAAATAATGAAAGTCACACCTAAAAATGGCAGAAAGTCATTACAAAACCAAATGGCATGGTTTATTTTTATTTCATTTTATTATTTACTTTTTTAAATGCAACTTCCTGTGCACGATCACACATTATTTCTAAAAAACTATTTTTAACATGTCCAAATACATTATTTGAAATAAATTGTTGTTTCGACACAAAGGGAAGGTCACTAATATAAAAAAACTGCCTTACTTACCGCAAATGTTTGCTTCCTAGGGTCTTCTCAGATTTAGTATGATCAAATAGACGTTCTTTGAGAATAGTCACATTGAGCACAGTTCAGTGAATAGGATGATTAAGAGATCTGTAGCTCTGCACTGTAAGGTTATGAGACTGTTAGGTGTAGAGCTGACACAGATGCAGCTAAAGTTTAACCAAAATGCAAAACTCACATTGCATCTGAATCCATGATGCAAACAGCATGCAAACCTCAGTGTAAACAAACATGGATCATAATGATTAGCATAAAAAGTTACAATATTAGTGGTTTATTTTGTTTTTGCATTGGTAGAATTTTGACATGAAACTGTCAATTTGACATGAAAAATTTTTTTTGTCGAAGTTTGTAAAAGAATGTTGATAATAGAAATACAAATCCCTTGATAATAGAAAAACAAAGAAGTTTTTTTTCTGCACCGATACCAGCATGAAGGAATGTACAAAAGTTGTTGAGTATGTCTCTTATTTATCTTTTACACATTAGCCTACTCACCTCTGGCGTAGGTTACATCCGTTTATGATATGAGATAAAAAGAGGCTAAACTAGCCTACGTCTGAACTTTGACTTACAGAATCTGGTAAATGATCGCTATCAGGAAGAAATTGATTTCCATGCAACTTTATAATTTTAGCTGAATGATTTTTCAGGGCTTGGTGGACAAATGCCATGGCTATTTCATATTCTGGTATTTAATATTCAAATACACGAAATCGATACTTAAGTAAAAGATACCCTAATAAAATATTACGGCAGCGGGGAATTTGCGTGGGCATTCATTTGCGTTATTTTAATATTATGTTTAGTTTTTACCTAAAACCTGTCCCGTTTAGACCATAATACACTTTTGTTGCATTTCATTCAGTGGACTTGGATAGCTCGCCCTTTTACAGCAGATTTAGTTCACAAACAACTGACCGTCTGATTTTCATTTACAATAATAAATTATAAAATTCGGCATTAGTGACTTACTTTTCGCGCCATTAATCGCGCGCGCACTCAAGCTCCGAGGATCACCCGTGTTCTTGCCTCTTGAATGGATCATTTGAATCAGTGAGTTGCTGACTCTCAGATGCAATCGGATCAGTCTAATTCACAAATGAATCGTTCAGCTCTTCGATTTTGCGAAACCGATTCAACAGGTTATTTGAAAAGAATCGGCTCGTTAATTAATCGGACACCGCCATCTTGACGATTTCTTCAGTTCAAAATAACGATGAACGACATTTTTATTAAATGTAGTGGAGTAAAAAGTACAATATGCTTTGGAATGTAAAAGTTTCCCAAAACAAAATTACTTCGATAAAGTACAAATAGGTATGGAATCTTGTTTCCGCCACAGAATAAAAAATAAAAAAGGTAATTGCGACTTTTATCTGACAATTCTGACTTTTTTCTCTGAATCGCGAGTTTATATTCCCCAATTCTGACTTTATAACACGCAATTGCGAGTTTATATTTCGCAATTCTGACTTTTTTTCTCCGAATTGTGAGTTTATATCTCACAATTCTGACTTTATAACACGCAATTGCGAGTTTATATCTAGCAAATTTGACTTTTTTTCTCCGAATTGTGAGTTTATATCTCGCAATTCTGACTTTTTTTCTCCGAATTGTGAGTTTATATCTCACAATTCTGACTTTATAGCACGCAATTGCGAGTTTATATCTCGCAATTCTGACTTTTTTTTCTCCAAATTGTGAGTTTATATCTCGCAATTTGGACTTTTTTTCTCAGAATTTTGAGTTTATATCTCGCAATTCTGAATTTATAGCACGCAATTGCCAGTTTATATCTCGCAATTCTGACTTTATAACACGCAACTGTAAGTTTATATCTCGCAATTCTGACTTTTTTCTCTGAATTGTTAGTTTATATCTCACAATTCTGACTTTATAACACGCAATTGTGAGTTTATATTTCACAATTCTGACTTTATAGCACGCAATTCCGAGTTTATATCTCGCAATTTGGACTTTTTTTCTCCAAATTTTGAGTTTTTATATCTTATATTTCACAATTCAGACTTTATAACACGCAATTGCGAGTTTTAAAGTCCGAATTGTGAGATATAAACTTACAATTGCTAGAAAAACAGTCAGAATTGTTAGATAAAAAGTAGCAATTACCTTTTTTATTTTTTATTCAGTGGCAGAGACAAGTTTCCATAGATAGGCTACTTGAAAAATGTACTTAAAAAAAAAATTGAAAAAAAGAAAAAAAACATCTCTATTGTCCACCATTGGTAGTGAATTCCTTTGTTTTTATCTATTGACATATTTTATACTATTCTTTGAGTCCTATAAATTTAGTGCCTCTGCAGACCCTTTAGTTTTATAGGCTATTAAATGTCATTCTTCAACATTTATGAATCATTGATGGATGATCTGTAAAGTAAGTCACACTTACATTTCAGCTACATCACTTGTGAGTCCCACAGATGTCACAGTGTGGAAAGATATAATGTTGATAAATCCCCCTATTTCATTAAAGAAGTGCTATTCATCCAGTATTTGTGTGATATGCATCTTTGTGTTTAATACATCATTAATCATTAATACATCACATCCAGAATCAATTTTTTAGAATTGTGAGTAAATTTCTTTATGAAAATCAAGCAGATTTTCACCTTCAAATCTCATTACTGCAATGCAATGTCATTCTCATTA
Source organism: Mylopharyngodon piceus (assembly GCA_039654765.1). Classification (NCBI taxonomy): domain Eukaryota; kingdom Metazoa; phylum Chordata; class Actinopteri; order Cypriniformes; family Xenocyprididae; genus Mylopharyngodon; species Mylopharyngodon piceus. The sequence goes on from CM077445.1 coordinate 18,191,847, forward strand.
CTGTAACGTGAAAAATATATATAGTCAAATAAAAAGATGTATAGATGGTAAAATTTCTTGTCCTTGTTTGAATTAATGGTGGTTTAAAAATTCTCATATATATAAGGTTTTCAAAGCGTGTCCAAAAAGCTCAGGAAATATAATATATAATATAGATATATGTCTCACTGTTTTCTGCTGAAAATATTATTCAAATGTTGCACTAAACTTCAGCTCAAATTGATGAAAGGCAAGCACAATGAATGTCTGTGTACAAGTTGCTCGTAAAAACATCTGTAAATTGTGGCAGCACTTTATGCAAAAAAATTTTTACGAACAGTTTCTTAATAGTGAAAGAGGCCCATTGTGTTGATGAATATGATGTGATGAGCATTGTGAGCAAAAAGTTGCTACTAACAAACAGAACATGTTTGCAAATGTGCTTTAAACAAGGATTCATTCCATATATGTTTAAATACACTAGAGTATGTGTAAATTGCTGTAGTATGCTTTATGCACTGCGCTAGAGTTGAACTGCTTACTGTGTGTCATTTTCATAGACAGAATCTTTGGTTTTATATTCGATTTTTTTCAATTAAATTTATTATATTCTCGTTTTTCTTACACTTTTAAAAATATTTTTTTATGTAAACAATAATGCCATTTTATTGCAACGCTTGTTGTGACTTTAATTTGTGATAATGCCCCAAGATGAGCGGAAAAAGCGAAATTCGAGCTCATCATCCTGGCGCGTGTGTTTACTTTTGAGTATCTTGGTAACCGCAGACGCCTCAACATCGCGTCGTCTCATTGGTTGCTGTGTGTCTTCACATTCCTGATTCGAGCTTCTCTGTGTTGTCTTCTCAAAATACAGAGAAATATATGACGACCTTCAGCCATGCGATTAAACTATCCTTAATATTCCTGATCCACACAGGTGAGAAAATACATCCAAATACAAGATAAAAAAGCCGTTAAATTTCGTTCATACAGTCAGTGGCCTCAAAAAGTATTTGGATACCTCAGTCACTGAATGTTATTGCGTTTGATATTGCGTTTTATTTTAAATAAAGATAGCATAGGGACACTTTTCAAGTAGAATATTTAAAAAAATGTTTAGTTAAAAGTTTTATGTCTTTGAAATTATAAAAGTGACAGAAATGTTGTTTAAAAACCGTTTTTTTGTGTGAACTTGAGGAGAACTGATGACTTCAAATGGTGAGTCATGTCGGAAAGATCGTGTTTACGAGTTGAATGCACATGAAAGTCGTAAATACGAGTGGGAGGCTCGGGATTTTCTTTAATTCCCGAGTTTACAAGTTGGGGACGTGTCACGTGTCAGTGAGAAACATGATGGAATACCACAATACTTATAGTATTTAGCAGTGACATTGTCAGGCTTTTTTATTTACAACAAAATAAGCTAATTGCCCGCACAAAATATGAAAGCATTGTAATCTAACAATATAATATGTAGCCATAAAGTTTACAGTGGCTTCATAAATTAATTAAAAACAAAGAAAAGCATTCACTGTTCTTCATTTTCTAGTAAAGTTTAAAAACCTTGCTGTATTTTTGTGTAGTTAATTAAGAGAAGGTACACCACCATCTTGCTCCATCGAAAGTGACTTGAACGCACCTGACGTCGTAAACACGACTTCCCAAGTCGTAAATACGAACTTCCCAGTAGGACTTGAATGCACCATAACAGGGAACGTTCTCTCAAAGTTAAAAACAAACGCCTTACCGTAACTATATCATTCGTTCAGTTATCTGGTCTTTATTAATGTTCTCAAAACGTTAGCCTATACATCGTTCATGGAAAGTTTTTTCTGAAACGTTTTAGTTGGACGTTCATCTAAATGTTACTACTTGTTTCAGATGGTTTACAGATAATTCAAAAGTAATATTCCAACAATGTTTGCAAAATGATAAAATTGAATTTTCGTGTTCCTTTAATGTTCGCATAACCAAGTTTTAAAACCTTTAAAAAACATTTAGAAATAACGTTTTCATAACTTAATGGGAACGTTAGCAAAATGTTCTGAGAACATATTTTTGTCTGCTGGGTGATTCACTGAGAAAAAATTATTTTTAAATGTTCTTTTTGAAGCCACTGTATGTGAAGTTATTAGGTCTATTAGAAGGGCTCTGTTGTTTTCCCCAAAATTATTTTTATTATTCTTTTTTTCAATCATTCAGGGGGTTTTGGGGCCCCCCTCAAAATCTCTTAAAATTTTGCACACACATCATATTCGTCGGCCATTAAGGCCGGGCCAAAGCTGCTAACCGGCAGGGTTGCCAGGTTTTCACAACAAAACCCGCCCAATTGCTCCTCAAAACTAGCCCAATCGCATTTCAGGGGGGTCCCATGGTAAAAATCGCATTCCGGGGGGTAAAATTCATGTTTTTGGAAGGGCTCCCCTGGTAAAATTTGCATTCCAGGGGCTAAATATCACGTTATTTTGGGTCGATTCAACCCGTGGACATGAAAAACCACCCGCGGCAACAGTGTAAAAGTAGCCCAATTCCCGCGGACTTGGCAACACTGCTAACCGGGCATACCAGGGAGCTCTACAGCGCCCCCTTGAATGCAGTTTAAAGTCTTGGTCCATATATCATACACACTTGCACGTATATGTACGAAACTCGGTACTCATATAGATCTTTTGAGTCAAACAACTTTCGAACTGCAAGTCATATGCTCCACCCAACAGGAAGTCAGTTATTCAGGGGTTTGTGAAAAGCAAATGTGCTTTTTAATACTCCTCCTTGGGAATTCATGCGATTGTCACCAAACAGAGTCAATATGACATGACATGAATTATTTAAAGGAACACTCCACTTTTTTGAAAATAGGCTCATTTTCCAACTCCCCTAGAGTTAAACAGTTGAGTTTTACCGTTTTCGAATCCATTCAGCCGATCTCCGGGTCTGGCGGTACCACTTTTAGCATAGCTTAGCATAGTTCATTGAATCTGATTAGACCGTTAGCATCTCGCTCAAAAATGAAAAAAGAGTTTCAATATATTTCCGATTTAAAACTTGACTCTTCTGTAGATGCATCGTGTACTAAGACTGACGGAAAATGAAAAGTTGCGATTTTCTAGGCCGATATGGCTAGGAACTATACTCTCATTCCGGCGTAATAATCAAGGAACTTTGCTGCCGTACCATGGGTGCAGCAGGCGCAATGATATTACGCAGCGCCTGTGACCCTGCTTGCACAGGGAGCGTGCCTTGCAACCGTGGAAACATTTGTGAGAGACGCTACGTAATATCATTGCGCCTGCAATAGTATAGTTCCTAGCCATATCGGCCTAGAAAATTGCAACTTTTCATTTTCCGTCGGTCTTAGTACACGATGTAACTACAGAAGAGTCAAGTTTTAAATAGGAAAAATATTGAAAATCTTTGGTCATTTTTGAGTGACATGCTAACGGTCTAATCAGATTCAATGAACTATGCTAAGCTATGCTAAAAGTGGTACCGCCAGACCCGGAGATCGGCTGAATGGATTCGAAAACGGTAAAACTCAACTGTTTAACTCTAGGGGAGTTGGAAAATGAGCCTATTTTCAAAAAAAGTGGAGTGTTCCTTTAAATAATCTCATGGATGTGGCTGTTGTGGTTCGTGGTCATAGTGGGACCAGCTGCTGCAGATAATGTGGCATATTCAAATGACTTTGACATAGTGCTTTTTTATTTACCTGGTTTAAATGCATGTTGCCCATCGTGCAATATTTTAAGCATTCTCATACTTTTCTCATTTGACCGAGCTGCAGACATGAGAGTAATCAAGATTGTGCCAGCATGCCTCTCCAAGACAGAAAGTCTAGAGGACCAAACAGATCACATCTAAAACCTAAAGACAAGTAAGCCATCACCGAAACTATAACTGATGAGAATTTAGTTTTTCTGCTGATATTTATAAGTGTGTTTTAAAATAATTTTTAGGGAGCTTCTTGATCTCAGGAGACTTTTATCACTGATCACAGCTCCAATATCCAAACAGGTAACATTTTAATTTTTGCATACAGAACCACAAAATGTCCAGATAACTCAACTCTTTTTTTCTCTGAATTGATGTAAGTTCAGTCACACAGTATCATCTCTGCTCCCCATTTCAGGTTTCATCTTTGAGTCAATCCAAGGGACGGAAGTCTCAGAACTCCTCAAACGTTCCTGACCACCGGAAAAATGGCACAAACAATGAAGCATCTGAGCTGGATAACTTTAGGTGCATAGTTTCCCATGTTATCTGGTAATTTTGCTCTTATTCGGCTGCATTTTGTAACCAGTTTTCCAATGTTGTTAACAGTGTGACTTACAGAAACCAGAGATGTTTTAGTGACCAGCCACATCATACACTGTTCCTAGACATCTTCACTGCCTTGATCAATAACAGACTCGGTTGTAGGTCTGTATTCATGAGTATGATGCTGCTGATGTATACCAGCTAGTGTGTTTATGGATCACTGTAGACTAGTCTTGTTTGTTTTTTTAGCAACTGGCTGGAAAAGTCCTCCTCAGACAACGTTTTAAGAGTTCTGAACTGCTTGAGATTGTTGATCAGGGATCCTCTTCACCAGGTGAGATCTAAAATCTCTGTTTGATATAAAAATGTATTTGAGTCATTCCGTGTCAACTTAACCAGAGCTAAAAATATTTTGATCTTTTTTTTTCTATCCAATTGTTTTGATAGAGGGAAACAAGATACATTTCTAGTTTCAACATTATATATTCTTCTGACATTCCCTTTTAAATGCAATAAGTATCAGCTGTATGCAAAGTGACTCAAATTTGGTTTTCGACCATTGAAAATGGATAAAATTCAACAGTTTTAAAATGGACCCACATTGAGATCCCCATATCTATGGGATTGAACCATTTAGGGTCTTGAAAATGAAGTTTTCAAAAGAAAAGTTTGTTAATAACCAGTATCTAAAATTATATTGAGATTTCTTAAATACTTTTTGAGTTACGGGCGAGCAAACTTTGGAAAAACAATATTTATGGCACTCAGACAGGTATGATCTATGCAATTGTTTTGATAGCAAAAAAAAAACAAAAAAACGATACATTTCTAGTTTAAACATTATTTGTTCTTCAGCTGTTCCTCTTTGAAATAAAAAAGTATCAGCTGTATGTAAAGTGACCCACATTTGGTTTTTGACCACTGAAAATGTGTACAATTTACTCTTAGAGCCATATTGAGATAGCAATATCTCTGGAATTAAACAATATAAAGCCATAAAAATATGAATACCAAAAGAAAAGTTTGCTAAAAACCAAAATATAAAAGGATATTAAGAGATCTTTAATACTTGAGTTACAGGCATGCAAACTTCGGGAAGAAGTGCTTTTTCCCATTTTTGAACTGTCACCTTTGGCATATAATGTAACAAAAATGGCTAAAGTCAACAGATTTTACTAATAGACCTACCAATCTCTGTGTAGAAATAAAATCGGTGTCATTTTAACCCCCCTCTACAAAATAGTGGATTACTCAGTAAATATTCATCCATGACATTTAATATTTTGGCTTTCATCGGTATTGTTTGTCTTTCTACAGAAAACAAAGTAAAAAATTGTGAGTCAGGGAAGTTTCTGAAATTTGGTTGATTTGACACGGAATAACCCTATTATTATTTTATTTTATACATTTATATTATATTATATAGACTTATATGCTATTTACACCCGGATGCAAATAGTGATTCCAAATAAACATTCTGTTCTTTCATTTGCTGTATAAATGTATGTTTCCTCCTATAGAAAGTCTTCTTTGAACTGCAAGGTGCTGGGCAGCTCGCTATGGTAAAGAATTTCACAATGTTCATATGCTGGAAATGCAGAGCAGCATGTGGAAATTCATTGTGTCTCGTTGGATGTTTTTCAGCACATGGAGTCGGTTGCCACTGTGTATCTAGAATGCAGAGAACAGACGTTGGAAATTGAACAGCTGGTTGCAATGACATGTGAGACAGACATGCTGCAGTATGTTATACAGTATGTACAGCTTGAAAACGAGCCGCAAGAAGAATAATGTGTTTGCTAAGCTTGTTTTCCCCATCATTTGCCCTGCAGATATGTTTCAGAAGTTGTCTTCTGTTGAGGAACAAAGAAAGTGGATTATTCATTGTGGCGCACATAAGGTATGTGTCTCTCAGCTATAGGCCTCAGCTTTACATCCTATCTCACTGATAGACAATCCTTCAAATCTTCCACTTGTTCTCTATCTCATGGTGTCCCTCAAGGCTCTGTCCTTGGACCTCTTCTTTTCCATATTTATTTGTCATATTATCTGTTGTCATGGTCTCAGCTACCTTCTCTTCTGCTCTTCCCCTTGACTCATTAAATGCCAGTATTGCTGACATCAAAATCTGGTTACATAACAACTTTCTGAAATTTAATAATGATAAAACTGAGGTTATTGTATTTGGGCCACCATCCATTTTTTCTTTTGCACAGACCCTCGTGAAGCTGCTCTCTACGCGGGACAGTAGTGTAGTATTAGGAGCTCTCCTGGCTCTCACCTCACTCGCTGAAAGGTTCTTGTATATTATCAAGAGTACATTTTTTCCTAATCACATTAGCATGATGTGTTTAATCAATTATCCAATTTCTCATTTAGTCAAGAATGCAAAGAGAAGATCGGAGAGCTGTCTGTTGTGGAGCATATTCTAGTTGTGTTACAAGAATATGACATGTTATCGAAAAGGTAAGTTTGACAACTTCTGGTGTTTGTCAATAACTATTTATCGTTTGCAGTTTTCTGTGTGCTGATGAATGTTGTTTTGACTGCATGAGCTAATTGCATGAGCATTCCTGCATTGAATTTGTGACTGATGATACTTTTATTTACCTTTATGTAATTATTGTTATTTGCACATTGCTTCTTGCAATTTACATACTGCTGTAAGATAAAACAGACCCACATTGATTTGATTTTTATTAGCCTCCAGGTACATTATTTTATGGCATTTACAAAATGCCATAAAATCTTATTAGTTCGTTGTAGATTAATTTTTTTTTTTTTAAAAGAAATTAATACTTGTATTCATCAAGGGCGCATTAAACTGATCAAAAGTGACTGTAAAGACATTTAGAATTTTACAAAAAATTCCTGGTTTCAAATAAAAGCTGTTCATTTGAACTTTCTATTCATTAAAGCATTCTGAAAAATAATGTATCACAGTTTCCACAAAAATATTTGATGATAATAAAATATTATGTAAGAAATAATTGACAAGGTGCCACATTACCACCTCAGGTGTGCATTATTTTCTAATAATTCAATGGACTGGAGTCAATTATTCCACTTATACTATGGTTATCACACCTCAAGACATTGTTCAGATGTTGTATTTCAAGGCACTTGTCAGGTTTTTGTCCTTAAAACGCTCTTGTGTGTCGGACTAATTTCTTATGCATCTCATCCCACGCCTCCATTGCAAATTCCAAAATGTCATTTTAGAGCTACTGAGTTAGTAATAGAGGCTTGAGCCATTGATATGCAGACTAATGCAGTTATTAATGCAATTATTAGAGAGAGAGAGAGATTAAGCGTGTGTGAATTACCTGATTCTGTGCGTCTCTCAACAGTGCTCGGCAGCAGCGTCTCTACTAATAGCGAAACTGTAAGTTTATATGCTTCAAGAACAGCGCCGTTATTACCTCGCTAGTGAGAAATGTCATGCAGCTTTTAAGTTGCTAAACTATTTTACTGATAAAATCGTCAGAGCAGCGCTGACAACACGTTTCTGTGCGAGTGTGTGTCCGCACGTTTGAGCGGGAGAGCAAGAGAACGAGAGTATGTGCTTTCCATACATAATGAAACGTAATTTTGTGGCAAAAAACATGGAAATAGTTTGTCGATTTTGTCCTATTGTTTGCTATATTTTTTTGCATGGTCAGTGTCATTGTGGGTTTTGTTTCTTTTGCTGTTATAGGCTGTAAGGACTTTTGAAATAACTGAAATCATTTGGCAAAGTGATATGGAACTGTAATGCGGTCAAAACCTGACTGGAACTACTTTAGCTGTGCGTTTCCATGAAAATAATTGCACACCTTATAATATAATATATTATATAATATGTATTGTCAAAGCAATTGACCCTTCGCAAAGACCCACCCCCCTTAGTTACTGTTGCTTTGTCCGACAAGCCATGGTGCTGTGACGCCACACAGAGTGAAAAATACATCGCGGAGCAAAGAGGACAATGACAACACGTCGACAGACAAGACAGAGCAGGTTACTTTTGATAAGAAACAAAGTCCCAGCTTTCAAATTGTGTAATTTTTAAAGAAATTCTAACAATAAAAACCGTTTTGTAGCTCTTTAATGTGTCGTGACAGATCGCTGTAGCGCCTCAGCTCAAGCAGCTCGTGAACTGATCATCTCTTCCTACTAATTCATTTATAGCATCAAATAAACATGAATTAACATGAGAAGGAATGTTGTTTCAAACGCGGAAAGGCGTCAATACACACCATTTTTCAAGTTCAAGTCCACCAAGGTTAATCTTCTAACTCCTGACTGCTTTGTCGGACAAAATGGCGGATTCGGCGTTATGATTGGTTAGATCGCCTGTCAATCAAACTCCTGGTGAAGGGTCAATTGCTTGGGCAGCCCGACTAAAACAACACTGGTTCAAAAAAACATCACAATTTTGTGTGGTGCACTGGTGCCTCTAGTGGCACAGAAGTCACACACTCATTTCGATATTATTTGTCATCAGGTTGAGCGCGGAGCTGCTGAGGTTGCTGTGCTCCGTGCAGTGCATCAGGGAGCAGGTGCGTCAGTGTGACGGGGTGCCGGTGCTGCTCAGCCTCCTGCACTCGGAGCACGTGAAGCTGCTGTGGAGCACGGTCTGGGTGCTTGTGCAGCTGTGTCAGGATCCGGACACCAGCACTGAGATCCGGGCGTGGGGCGGCGTGCAACAACTGCTGCGCATCTTGCACGGGTGGGTCTCAATGCAGTCGGGTCATGTTTGGTTGAGCTTTAAATGCACTTTAAGTCATGCAAACCATTTTGTTCCAGAGAACGAGTGTACGTGTCTGATCGCTCCACCATAGACACGCTGTCCAGCGCCAATGCGGCAGGCAGGATACACAGACAGCATGTGTCAGTGGAGGTGAGCCCTCAAGAGACAGCGGAGAACACCATCAATCTGCAGGCAGGTGAGGATGCACAGGAAACACAGAAGTGAATTGTTTATTTAGTAGTGCTTACTATTGGTCATGTGATCAAATAAAATAATATTCAGGCCTTAATAGATCTTTGTGAAAGCTTGATTGCGTCACAGAATAAAAAATAAAGGTAATTGCGACTTTATTTCACAATTCTGACTTTCACACAATTGCAAGTTATAAAGGCAGAATTGTGATATATAAGCTCGCAATTCTGAGAAAATAATGAGTTAGCTCACAACGCAATTGCGAGTTTAAATGTCACAATTGTAAGAAAAAATGCCAGAATTCGAGATGTAAAATTGCAGTTGTGAGGAAAAAAAAAGAATTGTGAGATCAAAAGTCACAATTACCTTTTTTATCTTTTTATTCTGTGGCAGAAACAAGCTTCCGTAGATCTTACAGACTATATAAAAAAGGTATAAAATATATGCTATCCTTTATGACATCCTAAAATATGGAGTTTAACATACAGCAAATGATTAAACATCATGTAGACACCATGTCGAGCATATTGAGATGCACAGATTGCATCACTGGATGTAATATGCATCTTAAGTATTATGCCTCTCTAATGGAAACTATAATGAGCATGCAAGGAGCTGAGCAACTATAGACCTTAAAGTGGACCTACTATGCCCCTTTTTACAAGATGTAATATAAGTCTCTGGTGTCCCCAGAATGTGTCTGTGAAGTTTCAGCTCAAAATACCCCACAGATCATTTATTATAGCTTGTCAAATTTGCCCCTATTTGCGTGTGAGCAAAAACACGCAGTTTTTGTGTGTGTCCCTTTAAATGCAAATGAGCTGCTGCTCCCGGCCCCCTTTCCAGAAGAGGGCGGAGCTTTAACAGCTCGCGCTTCAGTTGCTCAACAACAACAAAGCTGGAGAATCTCACGCAGACAAAATGAGGATTATCTGTAACGGTGTTCAGCCTTAAATTGTTCAAACAACTTCTTCCAGACTCAGGTTGAATTGACCCTCGTTTGTGAAGCAGTCCGGCGTAAAATAACAGCATGGCAACAACACTCTACTACAACAACTCTTCCTCTTCTCTAAAGCAGCCCAACATGGCCTCGCCACCTTTGTTGTGTGTTCTTGGGGGCAGGGTTTATGTAAATTTTGGGGTTAGTGATGTCACTAACCCGGGAAGAAGCTCGTTGTAGTTCCTACCAACCGTTTGTTGTAGTCCTTAAACAGAGATTTCTGTAATAGAAAATATCTCCCTTTGCACTGAACTTTGAGCGTCGTAACTTTGCAGATGTTGTTCATGTTCAAACAGCAACATTACACACTAACTAAAGTTAAAAAAGTGAAATCATAATCAAGGACCCCTTTAACTAATGTTGAAGTCGGTATGAAACGGAAGTTATTTTGATTAAAGATTTTGAGGGCACATTAATTAAAATAAATAATGATGTGCACGGATAAATCATTTATAATAAATGAAGAATTGTCAGTTTTGATTTCATGGTGACTTTAATTAATACTGTAACTAATAAAATGAAATTAATTGCTCACTATTAGTTAAAGTTAACTAGTGTTGTGTTATTCAGTCAAGAGCAGTGAGTGATTTCTCTTATTCTTTAGTTTTTTTTATTAACATTAATTACACAAACAGCACCAGGTTTATTAGGCTGCTGTCACTTTAAGACCTGATGCACGGATCCAATATACTGTTACACATGCGCTTTCTTTCCTAACTGTTTACATTCACTTTAGACCTAACAGACTGTGTTTACGTAAACACTGGCCAAGACGGGCATTTTGACCGAATTTTGTGTGTATTTGACCGTATAAGCGCAATAAGCCATGAAAAAGAACTCAATTTGGTACTCACAAGCTGTTTGAGATGCAGCTTTATGAGTGCGCACTTTGGATGTGAGCGTGAAACCTGCGGGAATGAGTAAAATAATGCGTAATACCCACTATCCTGCACCAAAATACTCTATTTTAATAACAACCAACTCGCTGTCTGACAGATGAGAGAGTGTATCGATGGTATCAGTGTATCGATACTGCGGAAAATTAGTATTGGAACCATTTCAGTATCGATACGTATGGAAAAATCTATATTTTTCTGTAATGTCAACTAATGAGACCTTAATGTAAAGTGTTGCATTCGGCATTGTCTTGAACTCTGTGATTAATCCACAATTAATGAAAGCACTAACTCCTGTCCCTGTTCCCAGCATGCTGTGCAGCGATCACCGAGCTTGTTTTGGATGATACGACAGCACATAATGTGGTGCAGGTAGTCCACGTCTCTTTCTCTGTCAGATGTTTCTCTCATGAATCAAAGACATCAGTTTGCATTCATCTCATATGTATATACTCTACATGCATTGATTCTGTTTTAGGAGAACGGTGTGTACATAATTGGCAAACTGATTTTGCCACAAAGCTTTAAAGAACCTCAAGCTAAATCTCTACAGGTATGTCCATCTAGTGAATAAACTCTACTGAATGTACATTACACTATGCAAAGATGGATTATGGTTCTGTGAGGAACTAATAAGCATCTTTTAATTGCAGCGTTACACTTGCAACTTAATTTCCCATATGTACGCCTGAAATTCAGATATTAATGTTGCTCCTTATTTTCTGAAGTGTTATGCTTTCAGGGCCCTACGATTCCTTTTTAGTATGGAACGCAATAGACATCACTTTAAAAGGTAAAAGGTATTTTTTATTAATTAATTCTATATTTATTTTTATTTATGATTCATATTTTTCCATATTCTAAATTTAATGCTGTTTGTTTGTTCCAGACTGTTTTCTCCGGAGTTGTTTGAGATGTTTATCGATGTCGGGCACTATGTAAGAGACATTACCGCGTATGAACCACTGCAGGAGAAAATCGCACTCTTAACGGTAAGATACTGAAGATCTTTGTGCTAAAATACTCTCTCTAATATTTTCTCTCTGGCATGTTTACATTATGACTGTGTTTATGTGTAAGGAGGAGGAGTTGGATGTTCTCAGGGAAAGCATAGAGATGGTGAACCAGAACCGACCTCCTTTGAGAGTGATCAATGGTTATGCGGTTTTGGACCATCTGGGTAGCGGTGCCTTTGGCAGCGTCTTTAAGGTGAAGTTGATCTGTGCTGGGTATTTGTTAGTTCATAGTTAAATTAAGCCATTCACAGTTGTTTTTGTTCCCACTCGAAGGTCCGTAAGCAGAGCGGACAGAACGTTCTGGCATTGAAGGAGGTCAACTTTCACAATCCGGCCTTTGGCAAGGACAAGCGATCTAGAGACAGCAGCGTTGAGAAGATTGTGTCAGAGCTGACCATCATTAAAGAACAGGTGAATAATGCATTCTCATTCAGAAACTGCTCAGACATCCCCTAGTGTTCATGGTGATGAAAGTCACAGATCATACATTTAAAGAGGCCATATTATGCTCTTTTACCAAGTCTTGATTTTGTTTTTGCGGGCTTGAATGTTCAAAAACACATTATTTTCCTCATATTCTCCATTGTTGCAGCTCCTCTCTTCCCAGTCTGTCAGTAACGCTCTGTTTAGTTCCTGTCTCTATGAAGCCCCTCCTTCTGAAAAGCACAATGTGCTCTGATTGGTCGGCTGGAGCAGTGTGTTGTGATTGGTGTTTGGGAAATGTCCCGCCCCTTACCATAACCGCCAGTTTCAACACGCTACTAACTAACTCAACCAGGCCCCGCCCCTTTATTCTGCATATTATTTAAATGAGGAATATTGTGACGTGTTCGTTCCCAGAAGAAAAGCATGTCTTCCCCTCCCCTCAATTCTCATTACTGTCTCAAATTATTTTAACTGCAAAGTATTTATATACAAATAGTAGTTATATATAATTTCCACAGATTTTAATAAAAAAATATGGTGTTTAAAGGATGATTTGGATTATTATCATGTAAATAATGACACAATTAAAACAAATTTAATAGGCATAATTTTCATTAGACCAAATATAACTTGTTTTTTTTTTATCTTTTGATATTAGAGTGAAATATGACCCTGATATTCTCACACAAAGCTGAAAGCTGTCGTTTGTCATTCTTAATTTCTTTCAGATGTGTCATCCAAACATTGTAAAATACTTCAAAACATTTTTAGAAGGTACGTACTCTTCTGTGACATTTATATATAAATCGTATTATCTTTATGATATGCATATAATGAATTTAAGCTGTACAGTGGGGTCCAAAAGTCCGTGAAACTGCGGCTTTTGGGCCCCCAAAGCATGTGTATTTTATATATATATATTTATTTATTTATAACTGTCCATTTTTGTCCTGGTCTCAGCTGACAAACTCTACATCGTGATGGAGCTCATAGAAGGAGCTCCGCTGGCTGAACATTTCAGCACTCTCAAAGAGAAAGGGCAGACGTTCACCGAGGAGAGAGTCTGGAACATTTTCATACAGGTGAGGCACTCAACATTTACACAGAACAAGGAAAATATGAAATAAAAATGATCAATTAATTCAATACTGAAACTTCCACAGATCTGTCTGGCTTTGAGATACTTACACAAGGAGAAACGGATCATCCACCGAGATCTCACGCCAAATAACATCATGCTTGGAGAGAGAGATAAAGTCACTATTAGTGAGTTGATTTGACCGTTTACCTGTCCAGAGCATTACATGGGAAAGAATACATACATACGTGTGTGTGTTTTAGGCACGTCACTTTACGTTTGTACGCATAATAACCGATCTAATCTTTTTTCCAGCTGACTTTGGTCTTGCTAAACAGAAACAGGAGAACAGTAAGCTGACGTCAGTGGTCGGGACAATACTGTACTGCTGGTACGCTACTGAAATCTTTTATTTACAGTTCTCAAATACCTCCTATGACCAGGTGAACATTTGTTGGAGTTTGAGGTGAAGCATATTTTCTGTTTTTTTGTGTGTGTTAGTCCAGAGATTGTGAAAAATGAGCCGTACGGTGAGAAGGCAGATGTTTGGGCCGTGGGCTGCATCCTCTATCAGACGGTCACCCTCACGCCTCCGTTCTACAGCGCAAACATGCTCTCCCTCGCTACCAAGGTGTCAGTTTTACCATATAATGAAAGAAATACATCTGAAAATGCATTGTAAAAGTGTAACGTTGGGAGTCGTGACGACAAGGGGTAGATCCAAATGCAGGTTTTATTAGAATGAGCATAGTCGTACAGGCAAGGGTTAAACACCAGCAAACAGAAACATAAGGGCAAGGCAGAAGAGTAATCCAAGTCACAGGCAATGGTCAAGGCAGGCAGCAAACGATCATCAAACAAGGAATAAACAGTCCAGGGTCAAAAACAAGGCTAGGAACCAGGAACCAGGAACCAGGAATAACACGGAAAACATACGACTAAACAATACTCAGCCCTGTGTGTGTGTCTGGGTGCAGCTTATAAAGGGTCCATTGATGGGAAACAGGTGCGAGTGTGTGATTGGTTCCTAGATGGGGAATTATGGGAAATGTACAGGTGCTGGTCATATAATTAGAATATCATCAAAAAGTTGATTTATTTCACTAATTCCATTCAAAAAGTGAAACTTGTATATTATATTCATTCATTACACACAGACTGATATATTTCAAATGTTTATTTCTTTTAATTTTGATGATTATAACTGACAACTAAGGAAAATCCCAAATTCAGTATCTCAGAAAATTAGAATATTACTTAAGACCAATACAAAGAAAGGATTTTTAGAAATCTTGGCCAACTGAAAAGTATGAACATGAAAAGTATGAGCATGTACAGCACTCAATACTTAGTTGTGGCTCCTTTTGCCTGAATTACTGCAGCAATGCGGCGTGGCATGGAGTCGATCAGTCTGTGGCACTGCTCAGGTGTTATAAGAGCCCAGGTTGCTCTGATAGTGGCCTTCAGCTCTTTTGCATTGTTGGGTCTGGCATATCGCATCTTCCTCTTCACAATACCCCATAGATTTTCTATGGGGTTAAGGTCAGGCGAGTTTGCTGGCCAATTAAGAACAGGGATACCATGGTCCTTAAACCAGGTACTGGTAGCTTTGGCACTGTGTGCAGGTGCCAAGTCCTGTTGGAAAATGAAATCTGCATCTCCATAAAGTTGGTCAGCAGCAGGAAGCATGAAGTGCTCTAAAACTTCCTGGTATACGGCTGCGTTGACCTTGGACCTCAGAAAACACAGTGGACCAACACCAGCAGATGACATGGCACCCCAAACCATCACTGACTGTGGAAACTTTACACTGGACCTTAAGCAACGTGGATTGTGTGCCTCTCCTCTCTTCCTCCAGACTCTGGGACCCTGATTTCCAAAGGAAATGCAAAATTTACTTTCATCAGAGAACATAACTTTGGACCACTCAGCAGCAGTCCAGTCCTTTTTGTCTTTAGCCCAGGCGAGACACTTCTGACGCTGTCTGTTGTTCAAGAGTGGCTTGACACAAGGAATGCGACAGCTGAAACCCATGTCTTGCATACGTCTGTGCGTAGTGGTTCTTGAAGCACTGACTCCAGCTGCAGTCCACTCTTTGTGAATCTCCCCCACATTTTTGAATGGGTTTTGTTTCACAATCCTCTCCAGGGTGCGGTTATCCCTATTGCTTGTACACTTTTTTCTACCACATCTTTTCCTTCCCTTCGCCTCTCTATTAATGTGCTTGGACACAGAGCTCTGTGAACAGCCAGCCTCTTTTGCAATGACCTTTTGTGTCTTGCCCTCCTTGTGCAAGGTGTCAATGGTCGTCTTTCGGACAACTGTCAAGTCAGCAGTCTTCCCCATGATTGTGTAGCCTACAGAACTAGACTGAGAGACCATTTAAAGGCCTTTGCAGGTGTTTTGAGTTAATTAGCTGATTAGAGTGTGGCACCAGGTGTCTTCAATATTGAACCTTTTCACAATATTATAATTTTCTGAGATACTGAATTTGGGATTTTCCTTAGTTGTCAGTTATAATCATCAAAATTAAAAGAAATAAACATTTGAAATATATCAGTCTGTGTGTAATGAATGAATATAATATACAAGTTTCACTTTTTGAATGGAATTAGTGAAATAAATCAACTTTTTGATGATATTCTAATTATATGACCAGCACCTGTAGTCCAGAGTGATGTATAACTGTGTGTGCACTGAAATGGTGAACCGGCGACCTCTGGTGGGGAGTAGCAGGAACCAGCAGGTGCCGGATACGTAACAAAAAGAATTGTTCAGACATTTTAAAAGAACTTTCAGATGATTTTGTGTGCTCTGTGTTTATGATTTAAATCATGCTTTTTTCCATTCATAATATTTGTCAAGTTGTTTTGAACTGATATTCCTCTATCTTCTTCGTGTGTTTAGATTGTGGAAGCGGTCTATGATCCAGTGGAAGACAAAACCGTCTCTGAGAGAGTGACTGACATGATTAAATGGTATGAATCCTGCTGCTTTCAGATCCTCTTACTCTGGAGAAACCTTAATTATGATGTGTCCAAGTCATATTTGCATATATATATATATATATATTTGACTTGAACATGCACGTCATAATTAAGAAGTCTCTTCTGCTCACCAAGGCTGCATTTATTTGATTAAAAATACACTAAAAACAGTAAAATTGTAAAAATGAAAAGCTGAATTTTCAGCATCATTACTCCAGTCTTCAGTGTCACATGATCCTTCAGAAATCATTCTACTATGCTGATTTGGTGATTAATTATTATTGGTACTCAGTTATTAATAATGGATCTTAATATTATTGATGTTGAAAACAGTTTTTGCTGCTTCATATTTTTGTGGAAACAGTGATAAATTATTATTTCAAGATTCTTTGATGAATAGAAAGTTCAAAAGAACAGCATTTATTTGAAATAGAAATCTTTTGTCATATATTTTAAAAAAAAAAAATTTAAATATATTAAAATAGAAAAGTTTTAAGTTGTTATAATATTTTACAAAATTAGTTTAGATCTGTAGATCTAAACTAAGATCTGTAATTGATGCATTAGCTGTTTAGCTGCATTAGCTGTTTAGCTGTTTTTCACAGAGAATTATGGGAAATGTGGTCTTCCTCATAAATAAGTCATATTTCCTGAAAGTATTATAACTATTCTTCATTCACATTTGTTCATTTTTAGTTTAGTTTTCAGTTTAGTTTACAGATTTTAGTTTTCAGAAGATGTCCCACACTTACAGGACACGTTCTTGCTGGCTTTTGATCAGGTGCTTGACTCCAAACGCAGACGAGCGTCCTGACATCATCGAGGTCAGTTCCAGAATTTCTGATATAATGATGAAGTTTGTGGACAGTCTCTGTGCATCCCATAATTCACTAGAGAGAAGGGCAGAGCGAGACAGGAAGAGAGCGCAGAAGTATTTCCTGGAGAGCAACAGGACCAGGATGTGCATCCCACTGCATCAGGTTTGAACTACTGGACATTTCTTCAGTATTATTATCTGTTTATTGGATAATAAATATCCCTGTTTTTTCTCTTTTAAAAATGATTCCAGCTGAATTTTTTGTGTATTTTGTTTTTGATTCAGAGCGTTGGCCTCAAAGAACAAGATGGTCAAGATCAATCACAGACTCAGAGTTTTGAAACTTCTACATCTGTTTTAGCAAGTGGAGCAGAACAGAAGCAAAGTCAAGGTGACAAGTTGCATTAACATCATAATTTTCTGTAAAGCTGCTTTGAAACAATGTTAATTGTGAAAAGCGCTAGACAAATACATTTGACTTGACCGTAAGCATGTCCAACGGGTTTGAAAGCATGTTCGGCCAAATGTCTGGATTTGCACGCTTGCATAAAGTATGTTTCTGACTCATTTTTATGACTAAAACAGCACTGCATGTGTCAAACAGTATGTTAGCCTGATCTCTTGAAAAGCCTCATCAGTCATTCATGATATAAATCTATTGTAAGAGAGAAATACTTCATTTGGCCAATTTAGGAATAAGGTGCTTTTTCTTTATTTAAAATGTGTAGACATCTCGCAGTGCATTGTGAAGGGTTCTGATGAACTGCTCAGGTGAGTTTCTCATTTTTATTTTTATACAGTTGCTTAGAGGAGTGTTTATTTTCTATCTATCTATCTATCTATCTATCTATCTATCTGTCTATCTGTCTGTCTCTCTGTCTGTCTGTCTATCTATCTATCTATCTATCTATCTATCTGTCTGTCTGTCTGTCTGTCTGTCCGTCTGTCATTCTTTTTATGGTTTTATCTGTCTGTCTATCCATCTATGTATCTGGATGGATGTATGGATGGAACGATAGATGGATGGATGGATGGATGGATAGATGGATGGATGGATGGATGGATGTTGGATGGAACGATTTATGGATGGAACGATTTATGGATGGATGATGGATGGAACGATTTATGGATGGATGGATGGATGGATGGATGGATGGATGGGACGATAGATGGATTGATTGATGGATGGATGGATGGATGGATAGATGGATGGAACGATTTATTGATGGATGGATGGGACTATAGATGGATGGATGGATAGATAGATAGATGGATGGATGGATGGATGGATGTTGGATGGAATGATTTATGGATGGATGATGGATGGAACGATTTATGGATGGATAGATGGATAGATAGATGGATGGATGGGTAGATGGATGGATGGATGGATGGATGTTGGATGGAACAATTTATGGATAGATGGATGGATGGATGATGGATGGAACGATTTATGGATGGATGGATGATAGATGGATTGATGGATGGATGGATGGATGGATGTTGGATGGAATGATTTATGGATGATGGATGGATGGAATGATTTATGGATGGATAGATGGATAGATAGATGGATGGATGGATAGATGGATAGATAGATGGATGTTGGATGGAACGATTTATGGATGGATGGATAGATGTATGGATGGATGGATGGATAGATAGATGGATGGATGGATGGATGGATAGATGGATGATAGATGGATGGATGGATGGATGTTGGATGGAACGATTTATGGATGATGGATAGATGTATGGATGGATGGATGGATGGATGGATGGAAGATGGATGGATTGATGGATGGATGATGGATGGATGGATGGATGGATGGATAATAGATGGATGGATGGATGGAACAATGGATGGATGGATGGATGGATGGATGGATGATAGATGGATGGATGGATGATAGATGGATGGATGGATGGATAGATGTTGGATGGAACGATTTATGGATTGATGGATAGATGTATGGATGGATGGATAATAGATGGATGGATGGAACAATGGATGGATGGATAGATGGATGGATGGATGGATGGATGGATGGATTGATGGATGGATGGATGGATGGATGGATGGATGGGACGATAGATGGATGGATGGATGGATAGATAGATGGATAGATGGATTGATGGATGGATGATAGATGGATAGATGGATGGATGGATGGATGGATGATAGATGGATGGATGGATGATAGATGGATGGATGGATGGATGGATGGATGATAGATGGATGGATGGATGATAGATGGATGGATGGATGGATGGATGATGGATGGATGGATGGATGGATGGATGATGGATGGATGGATGGATGATAGATGGATACAAAAATGCATTAAATTGATCGAAGACATGTATTATGCTGTACAAAAGATTTCTCTTTCAAATAAATCTGTTTGTTCTGCAGTGGAGACTGTCAAAAGTCAAAAGCACGACCAGGTAAAAAATCTCAGTTTTGCTGATAATGTGCATTATGATTTATGTATTATTTGTAAAAGTAACAGTGTTCAGAAATCTGGAAATAACATGGATTTAAAATTGCGTTGCTCGTTTCACAGCATCAGCAGGAATTTGTTTATCTCAGAGGAAAGTTCGACAAATCGATGATCCCAATCAAAGGCTTCTTGAACTTCTGCATAAGATTATATTCATAACTCAGGTAATTTGGAGTCTGTTTTCAGGCATTTTCCAGAATGTTTCAATCTCTTTTATTCATATTGTCTGTTTTTAGCTCCCACCAGCTCCACAAAACAGCTTCAAGCAGCGGGCAATCGAGCGCTTTAAGAAGCCGCTGTTCACGTACGGAAGTGATCCGTACAATTTGAAGGTGGAGCTCAATAAGGTGCTTCATCTTCTTTAATGCTACAACACTAATTTTTTTTTTTATGTTGTTTTGACTTTACATTGCTGCAGTCAACAATGATCAGTTTATTCCGTGAGCAAAAGTGCACAACAATAGGGGAGTTACTGGAATACAGTCTAGATGATTTCGCTGATTATTACACTTCTAAAAGATGTGCAGAACCACAACACCAAATTATCCCCCATGAAACTTCAGGCATTGAGATAAAATTGTAGGGAACCTTAATGTGGGAAAACGATGCAACAGCTCCCTCTTATGGATGTTATATTGAACTTCAATGGAAAATGAATTCATTTCAGTGTGCTTTGAGTTGAAGACTGCTTTTCAGACCTTTAATTTCAAACCTTTCAGGTTCTTCAAGGAAGTCAGGAGCTGGTGGAGATGTCATCAGCCAGCAGGGAGTGGTGGTCCATGATTCAGTCTCTAAGTTCAGACCCATCCACTGCTGAAAATCGTGGAAGTGTAACTCAAATTCTCTCCTTGATTTGATTTGAAGCATTACAAACTCCACTGAGCTTGTCTTATTTATTTTGTAGGGGAATCCGGTTACTCCAGTCTCCAAGACGGGCTCACCTACGAGGAAATACAGGTGGGATTTTAAAATTTCTTGTTATGCAGTACATTTTTAGCTTTTATGAATGAATGCATGAGTAATTTTATTATCGTACCGATTTCTGTAACTTCATTAACCAAGATGAAATGTCCTTGAGAAATTAATCAGATCCAATTAGTGATACATACTGACATTTGCGCTGTTGTTTTCCCTCCAAAATGATGTCATTTCCTATCATTTCCTATCAATGATTAAAGAACTGGCTTTTGTTAGTTAAAATCAGCATAAAACGGAAGTTGTGCTAGTCTTTTCTTCCCTATTGTGACGTATATCTGAGTGAAACGGCTTCTCAAACAAGAACAAATGTAGGGTGGGGCTTGATTGGATGGTTGTGGTTTGCTATTGGTGGATCTCATGTGAGTGACAGGTTGCCCCGCCCTAGTCATCAAAGAAGAGAAGGGGAAGATATTTTGATTAAAGATTCATGAATTTAAAAAGACATGAATTTAAAAAAATGATTTGTACGGATAAATTATTATAAACACGGCAATATTCCATAAAAATAAGAATTTTGATTCAATTTTGATTTCATGGTGACTTTAAAAGACAAAGAAATGAAAAAGACAAGATGGAATGTAATATTGAGGAGGACACATGAAATATGCCCAAGAAAACATGCTTAGTTTGAAACATTTTAATTATAGAAAGGAAAAATTATCTGGAATATTTATGAATAAATTGTCAGTGACAAGAGACAAAAATCAACTAAACTCAAACCAAAGTAGTGAGATGAGTTCAAATTCACTCTTATGTTGACTTAATGGTCATTATAGAAACCTAATTATATGATTTCCATGTTTAAAAGTTTGAATTAATTTAATGAATTTAACATTATGTCCAGTATGTTCTATAAGCTGTCAGTTTTATTTGTTTCAGAGTATGGTGGAGGACGTGCTGGAGGAGAACGGCTATTACAGTGCCGCTCTGAGCAGGTAATCCTGACACTGTTGACAGAATGAAGCTGTTTTCTGTTGAATTTCCAGTGATGGATAAAGTACACAAATCAAATACTTGAGTAAAAGTACAGATACCCTAATAAATATGACTCCAGTTTAAGTATTAAAGGATTAGTTCACGTTCAAATGAAAATTAGCCCAAGCTTTACTCACCCTCGAGCCATCCTAGGTGTATATGACTTTCTTCTTTCTGATGAACACAATCGGAGTTATATTAATAAATATCCTGACGCATCCGAGCTTTATAATGGCAGTGAACGGGAACAACGAGTATAAAGCTCATTAAAATGTCTCCATCCATTATAAACGTACTCCACACGGCTCTGGGGGGTTAATAAAAGCCTTCTGAAGCAAAGTGATGCGTTTGTGTAAGAAAAATATCCATATGTAACAAGTTATGACGTAAAATAGTTGAATACGGAAGGCGGTCTGGCGGAAGCTAGATATTTTACTTCATAACTTGTTAAATATGGATATTTTTCTTACACAAACGCATCACTTTGCTTCAGAAGGCCGTTATTAACCCCCCAGAGCCGTGTGGAGTACGTTTATGATGGGTGGATGCACTTTCTTGAGCTTCATACTCGTTTGGTAATGCATTACTGCCATTATAAAGCTCGGATGCATCAGGATATTTATTAATATAACTCCCATTGTGTTCATCAGAAAGAAGAAAGTCATATACACCTAGGATGGCTTGAGGGTGAGTAAAGATTGGGGTAATTTTCATTTGAACGTGAACTAATCCTTTAAGTACTAATTTTCAATATTACTTGAGTAAAAGAACAAAAGTAATTGATTTTTAATGTAATTAAGTATTAAAAGTAAAAATTAATGAACGATGAACCATGTTTATTATTTATTCTAGCCAGTACTAGTCATTATCAGAAGTAATAAGAAAGATTAATATGTATTTCTTCGCATATTTATACTGTATATGCAATAAGCAAACTTTTTATTTTATTTTATTACCAAAACATATTATACACTACCATTCAAAAGTTTGGGGTCAGTGAGATTTAAAAAAAAAAAAAAAAAAAAAAAATTTATACAGCAGGGTCGCATTAAATTGATCAAAAGTGACAGTAAAGAGAATTATAAAGTTACAAAAGATTTAGTTTCAAATAAATTCTGTTCTTTTGAACTTTTTATTCATTAAAGAATCCTGAACAATAAAATGCATCACAGTTTCCACAAAAATATGAAGCAGCACAACTATTTTCAACATTGATAATAATCAGAAATGTTTCTTGAGCAGCAAATCATCATATTAGAATGATTTCTGAAGGATCATGTGACACTGAAGACTGGAGTAATGATGCTGAAAATTCAGCTTTGATCACAGAAATAAATTACAGTTTAATATATATTCACATAGAAAACAGCTATTTGAAATTTTAATAATATTTCACAATATTACTGCTTTTTTTTGTTCAAACTTTTGAACAGTTTTACAGCAGAGTTAGTTCACAAATTACTGAGAGTCATGACCTAAATATGATTTTTATTTACAATAATCAATACTAAAATCTGGCATTAGTAACTTGCTTTTAGCGCCATTCAAGCTGGTTTTGACCGGATCATTGAATCAGTGAGTTGTTGAATCAAGAACAGCTACAGTCGAATCAGTCCGATTCGTGAATGAATCGTTCAGTGTTATTTGTGAACCAATTCAACAGGTTCATTGGAAAGAATCGGTTCATTCATGAATCAGACATCGATATCATGTCTCGGCTTGGGTATTTCTTCAGAAAAGCTATGTGCTTATGAAATGGAGTATAAAGTATGATATTGCTTTGCAATGCAGTGAAGTAAAAGAAAAACACTTTGTTACTGTCCAGCACTGTGAATGTCCTCTCTGATCTGTGTGAACTGCAGAAACGAGCTGGATTCAGGAACAGGAACGAGACGAACTCAAACCCCGTGACCTGCAGCACGTCAGTGATTGACAGCTGTCATGTCTGAAGACGCAGCGCTCTGCATCACAACAGCCTCTCAGGTCAAACGTGACACATGCAAAGACGACCTTGAATCATAAACTGATTATGAACATCTGAAGAACACATGCTGATATTTGAGTAGATTGCAATAGTCAATGCACGCACACAGATGATTTACCTCATGAATCTGTGCACTTTAATGTGTGATCTTCCCTACCTTTTCTGGTCATTCTTTTTTTTTTTTTTTTTTTGACAAAACATACATTTGAATTAATATATAGTTTTAATAGAAAAAAAGTAGTTTAGTTTTTCCTAACTAAATAAATTCTAGACAATTTATTGCTTCCACTCAGGACGTGTTAAAATAGACAGAGGTACATTTAACAAAATTCAGAGCATTTATATGTGATGTGTGTGTGTATTTGTGTGTATGTGTGTATTTATAATACCATTGTTTGTCTTTCTATATTTTATGCATGTTCAGTGGGGTCCAAAAGTCTTGAGACCACATTAAAACTCTGGGATTTTCCCCCTTAATCCTGTAAATAAAATAAAGTTTAAAACAAAAAATAAATATTTAGTATTCTGCGCTATTTCTAGGACACCAATGTAAGACTACAAAATTTGTCATTACAGTTTATATTAAGTTAGAAGATGCATTGCTTTTTAACTAGTGGTGTCAGACTATTGGACCCCCATTTTTATTGTTTTTTTTTGGTAACACTTCACAGTAAGGTCTCACTTATTAACATTAGTTAATGCATTTGCTAAAATTAACTAACAATACACATATGGATATACAGTATGTGTGTGTGTATATATATATATATATATATATGTTCATTGTTAATTCATGTTTACTAATTTAACTAATGCTAACAAATGAAACTTTTTTTTTTTTTTATGCATAACCTTTTTTAGCTCTTCATCTCATTTTTCACTTGGATCTCAGGAAGACTGATGCACTTTACACACATGTATGTTTCTTGATTATGTTCCCTGTCCTGTGTTTTCCTGAATAAGCACTTTTAGAATTAATTGCACAATATGCAATTTTGGAACTGCATTAAATACCCAAATGACCAACTAAATTTAGATTGTGCATTACACAACCAGAGCTTAGTATGATGGGTGATGTATCCCACAATGCAATGCGCTCAAATATGATGAATAAACTGGAACATCAACCATTTATTATGATCATATTTTTAGCTAATTATTGACCCAACTGCGATTAAAACAGCAAAACTGAATTTTTTATGGTATCATGTTACAATTATGTAGCATACTACTGTTTATAATTGAGACATTTATTGTTGCATAATCTGTACTTTTTATATGCTATTCTTAAAACATAGTAAGCAGTATACACATACTATAGATCTTAGTCAGGGTGGCACCATATTGAATTTTTGACAGGGCTGTGAGAGATTGAATTGTACTGTTATTTAACAACATACCGATTGTTCAGCTGACGAAGCGTCTTTCCAAAAAAAAGACAAAAATTCCATAAAATTTTTTTAAAAGTTGTGAAAACTACGTGATCTATGAGCTTTATACAGTGCGTGCCATGGTGTCTATCCCTCACAGTCTCATTTTCATCTGTGTTAAATCCAATATGGCGTCTTAAAGGTGCAGTAAGCAATTTCTGAGAAACGCTGTTGAAAGTGAGCCAGTCAGCAGTAGGGGGCGTGTCCTCTCATGATAGGGAAGATAGAGTGAGCCAGTCAGCAGTAGGGGGCGTGTCCTCTTTTGATAGGGGAGGAGATAGAGTGAGCCAGTCAGCAGTAGGGGTGTGTCCACTCATGATAAGTGAAGGAGATAGAGTGAACCAATCAGCAGTAGGGGTGTGTCCACTTATGATGGGGGAGGAGATAGAGTGAGCCAATAAGCAGTAGGGGGCGTGTCCTAGTCAATCAGCAGTAGGGGGCGTGCCCACTCATGATAGGGGAGGAGAAAAAGTGAGCCAATCAGCAGTAGGGGGCGTGTCCTCGTGATAGGGGAGGAGATAGAGTGAGCCAATCAGCAGTAGGGGGTGTGTCCACTCATGATGGAGGAGGAGATAGAGTGAGCCAGTCAGCAGTAGGGGGCGTGTCCACTCATGATGGGGGAGGAGATAGAGTGAGCCAGTCAGCAGTAGGGGGCGTGTCCACTCATGATGGGGGAGGAGATAGAGTGAGCCAGTCAGCAGTAGGGGGCATATCCACTCATGATGGGGGAGGAGATAGAGTGAGCCAATCAGCAGTAGGGGGCGTGTCCACAC
Organism: Mylopharyngodon piceus; assembly: GCA_039654765.1. Taxonomy (NCBI): domain Eukaryota; kingdom Metazoa; phylum Chordata; class Actinopteri; order Cypriniformes; family Xenocyprididae; genus Mylopharyngodon; species Mylopharyngodon piceus. The sequence goes on from CM077445.1 coordinate 18,217,871, forward strand.
ATGATAAGGGAGGAGATATAGTGAGCCAGTCAGCAGTAGGGGGCGTGTCCTAGTCAATCAGCAGCAGTGGGCGTGTCCACTCATGATAGGGGAGGAGAAAGAGTGAGCCAATCAGCAATAGGGGGCGTATCCACTCATGATAGGGGAGGAGATAGAGTGAAATCAGCAGTAGGGGGCGTGTCCACACATGATGGGGGAAGAGATAGAGTGAGCTAGTAGGGGGTGTGTCCACTCATGATGGGGGAAGAGATAGAGTGAGCCAGTAGGAGGAGTGTCCACACATGATAGGGGAGGAGAGAGAGTGAGCCATTCAGCAGTAGGGGGCGTGTCCTCATGATAGGGAAGATAGAGTGAGCCAATCAGCAGTAGGGGGCATATCCACTCATGATAGGGGAGGAGTGAGGATGATAGGGGAGGAGGGAGGAGTGAGCAAGAGGGAGATTTGAAGAAAGACTGTAGAAAGAGAGATGGCTGAGAGACATTAAAAAAAAAGAGAAAAGCTTTAGGAAGGAATATCACTGGGAAAAAAAGGGTTATGATCAGGCAAGAGTTACGTTAATATTAGAAAAGCTTTCCAGCCCTAGAGAGATCTAAGTGGGAAGGCCTGAAAACGGACGCTGAAATTGTGTTATTTCTGCTCCATACATGAGTAACATTTTGCTGTTGCCACTCCTGCATTGCGTGTTTGTGCATTTTGGGGCGGAGCAATGAAGGGAGGGGGTGTGTTTGTTTGGGTTGATTTCAAATATCAACAGTGTTTCTCAATAAATCATTCTATTCAGTAAATAGCAGTACGTTCACAGCCCATCATGGCTTTTCAGCGTCCTCTAGTGGTTAAAGATATGAAGTGCAATAAAGAGGCATGACAACAAATGACAAGTAAATATTTATTGATTTACTTTATAATGATATATTTCAAATAGATATACACAACTATACATACTGCACTGTCGTTTATAAGGAAACAAAAACATGGACACACCAGAGCTGAACAAGGGAGTTGTACATCATTTCCTATTGGCTATAGGCTGAGAAATGTCCATGTTGTCAAGCTGTTTCCATATGCATAGAGTAAACCGGGAGCAGTGCATCCCAAAATAACTGGGATTTTAACATGGTTTCCCTGCTCTGCGATTATCACCGGAGAAGAAAAACAAAAACATGTTCCCCATGTCCGTAGATGTGGCAAAGAGTGATAAGGCAATCTATACAAAGATCCATAAATAAACTCCATCTCTTTCACTTGTGCACGAAGCGTACTTTTGTTCTCGTCCACTATACATGTTTCCCGCTGCATAATGGAAGACTTATAACACCTCTCTGTACGTGGTCTATATAAAAACATAATTTAAATTTTAACGCTCATAAATCCTCTCCGTTATTATGGTGTCAGGGGAGCCGAATGCACGCGCAACCCCATTTGTTCCTCGACACCTCGTGCAAAAACATTGCCCTGTTATACAGGTTAAAACGATGCCAACATGCTGCTAGAAACAGACATACATTCAGAAAAAAATGACATCATATATATATACACACACAACACAATCAATCTTTTAAAGTAGACATACTCTTATGGACAAGATACGACATAAAGCTGCTCTTATACGAATAGCCATGCGTTAGCAGCTATTGCACATAATGAAAAGACGATATGCTGCTGAGGAAGAGTCTAGTGTTTTACCAAAAAGTGTGAAACGTAGACAACCTTTGCTTGTGCGTAATGAGCAAATCACAATGATATCTAATATCGCTTTAAAACCATCTTAAAAGTTTCAACTCAAAGCATCTTTATACACAAAACGAAGTAAAAAAGCTTGTTAAATACATTCAAGAGTAAGATTTACAACCCAGATTGGTCAGACAGAGTAAAGGGAAGCACCGTTGGCTTTAAGGTTGGATTTTGAAGGCTAGAAGCTCCTCGGAGTGCATGTTATTGAGCGAGCGCAGTTCAGGCAGCTTCAGAAGCAGCTTGGTGAAGACGGCGGCTTCGTTCGAGTGGTTCTTCATGATCAGGTTCCTCAAAGCTCTGATCAGAGTCTCCTGCAGGGCCTCCACGCCACTTACATTCTCGATGGCCGATCGGTCTGCAAAGGCACGCAAAAAAATGTTCAAGTTAGACGCAAGTTGCATGCTTAAAACCAATATTTGTGTGCTTAAAAATAATTTATAAATAATAAATTAATAGCATAAATGTATTATTTATTTGCATTAAATTTATATTTTGTCTATAAATGTATTCATACATTTTAAATTAAATAATTTATAAATAAATTATTAGCAAAAATGTTTTCTTTGTTGATATTAAATGTATATTGTTTATAAATGTATTTATAATTTAAAAATTATTTTATATTAAATATAATAATATCTATATTAAATAAAATTTATAATTCATTATTTATATTAAATTATAATTATAATTTAAATAATTTATAAATAAATTAATAGCATAAATGTATTATTTACTTATATTAAATGTATATTTTGTCTATAAACGTATTTATACATTTTAAAATAAACAATTTATGAATAATTAATAGCAAAAATGTATTCTTTGTATATATTAAATGTATATTTTGTTTACAAATGTATTTATAATTTAAAAATAAACAATTTATAAATAAATTAATAGCATTAATGTATTATTTATTTAGATTAAATTTATATTTTGTCTATAAATGTATTTATAGATTTTAAAACAAATAATTTATAAATAATAAATTAATAGTGAAAATGTATTCTTTATTTAGATTAAATTTATATTTTTTCTATAAATGTATTTATAATTTAAAAATAAAAAATTAATAGCATAAATGTATTTATTTATATTAAATTTATATTTTTTCCTATAACTATTTATAATTTAAAAATAAATATTTTGTGAATAATAAATTAATTGCAAAAATGTATTCTTTGTTTGTTAAATGTATATTTTTGTCATTCATTAAAAATATTATTAAAAATAATTTATATTCATTTAAATTTTAAAAAGTCAAGTCTAATGCACTTTTAATTTTTTTAAATTAGTTTTTTATTTTTATATTTAATTTTTAACTTTAATTTTAGTTTCAATTTTAGTAATTTTGTTATGTGCTGTTTACATTCTTGATTGCCGGTCTGCAAAAGCATGCAAAAAAATTAAATGTATATAATAAAGTTAATTTATAAGAATTATTTTTTAATTATTAAAAGCAAAACCAATCTGTATCAATAAATAGTTAAATATAATTACATCTAACCTATAATAATATAATATAATAATATTTTGTGCTGTGTTCGCAATGATAGCTTTGTAACCAAAAAAAAATTGCAGTGGGAGAAATTGTCTATAAATGTATTTTTATTTTTAAATAAATATATTATTTATGAATTGTAAATTAAATCATTAAAAAATAAATATTATTAAATATATTATTTATATATTATAATATTATTAAATATTAAAATAATTTATATTAATTAAAATTAATTTAATAATAATATTTAAAGCTGCAGGCTTATGATGATTATCTGGATATGTTTGTGAATGCCGTACCTGCAGACACCAGCACCACGGCGGAGAAGAGGCTCATTTCTTCCTCGTTGAGCTGCAGGGCCGTGAGCTTCTCGCTGAACTCGAACATGCAGTTGAGCAGCTCTCCGGCGCCCATGGAGCGCAGCAGGTCCACGCTGTACTTCCTCCCGCTGAGGAAGGTCACCGTCCGCTCTTTCACGTCAAACAAAGGCACGAAGCGCACCATCAGAACCTGAGCGGAGGGAAATGGAGGAGAACGTTAGGGGTCTGATGGACGGCTTCTGCGGTCCGAAATGCGTCAGGACTTGTGTTGCGTTACCTCAAAGGTTCCCGCCTTGAGGAGGTTAACCTGGTCGTGTTGGGAGAGGTCCTGGAAGCCAGGGATCCGCTTGGCAAATTCCACGACTTCTCGTACAGCAGGGATGAAACTCTTGGAGAACTCCTCCCAGATTTCATGACCGGGCTTGCAGGGGTCCACGAAGGGGGAAACGCTCATGGGACATACCTGAGAGAAGACAGACAGAGTCAAATTAGACCAGATACACTTTCAGAATTTGTGCTAAAATGGCTGGCGTCGCATCTGGTTAGCACACGGTGTAATTAGGAGAAGGATAAGGGTTAAGAAAATCTATTTTTAATAGTTTCAGCTTTAGTTAACAATAACAAGACTGATCCTAAGTTATTATTGCTAATATTGATGTATAAACAGCAGAAGGTCACTAACCAGATGTCCTCTGTTTCCTCCCGTCTGGATTTTGTTCATGCTGTTCCTGTGGTAAGGCAAGTTTTCTGGCTGACGGGTGCACTGCTGGGTCACATGTTCCCTGTAAGGTCCTTGCAGGCAGCCCTCGCAGTCAGAGCGTCTCTGGTTGTCGTTCCAGCGGTTCCAGCATTCCCGCTGCGGCTCCTCGTCCTCCTTGCTGCTGCCGCTGAGCGTTTCAGAGCTGGCCGGAGATACGGACGAGCTGTACGTGAACAGGTCCTCGCGGGGAACGCGTCCGTTGCTCGCCGCGTCTTCCTCTCCGCTGTCCGACGAACAGGACGACGCCGTGTCCATGGGAACAACTGACTCCGAGTCCCGGGAGAGATCCGACGAGGACCGAGGTGAATCCGGCGGCGACGGAGAAGAGGAGCTGGAGTCGCTCTGGCTGGTCTCTATGGCGCACGGGACGGTCTGGGCGCCGTGAAGCACGTGCTGCAGCTGACTGTTGTTCATCATGTTATTCATGGCCGTCTGCATCTCCAAGAGCATCCGCTGCTTCTCCCGCTTGGGGATGCGTCCGAATCGCACAGCTGAAAGACAGATTGTTTATTAAAGGGGGTCCTATTATGCTTTTTTGCAAGTTATTAGTGTGTAATGTTGCTGTTTGAGCATGAAAAAGGCCTCCATTGTAGTCTTGAGTTTTCTTCTGGGAACGAACACGTCACAATATTTCGTATTTAAATAATTCATACGCAGAATAAAGGGGCGGGGCCTGGTTGAGTTAGTAGTGTGTTGAAACTGGCGGTTATGGTAAGGGGCGGGACATTTCCCAAACACCAATCACAATACACTGCTCCAGCCGACCAATCAGAGCACATTGTGCTTTTTTAGAAGGAGGGGCTTCATAGAGACAGGAACTAAATTAGAGCGTTACTGACAGACTGGGAAGAGAGGAGCTGCAACAATGGAGAATATGAGGAAAATAATGTTTTTTGAACATTCAAGCGTGAAAAACCTGTTCTAGTAGAGCCAAAATAAAACAAAACCAACATCTCTTTAAGATTCAATGCATTTAGTTCTTCCACAAAGAACAAACGTTGAACAATTTCTCTGCTTGACTAGTATAAAAGTAGTTGTGCAAGTCCTAATGTCAACATCATAAAAGCTTGAGCTCATAAGGAAGAAGAAGAATATGCTTGTAACTCACCGTCTCGTGACATCCCGACAGATAAACACTTCTTGAAGCGGCACTGCTGGCAGCGGTTGCGGTTTATCCGCACAATAGTGCAGCTTTCTGTCTTCAGGCATTTCTTATACTGAATATTCTGCTGGATGCTTCTTCTGAAGAAGCCCTGTAAAAATAATCAGTTCAATTGAATTTTAGTAATTTTGTTATGTGCATTTTTATTAGTTTGTTTTTTTAAATAATTCTATATAGCTTTTTTATTTCAGTTTTTGTTTTAATTAATAGTTAATTTAGTACTTAGCTGCCAAATCAACATTTGTCAACTCAAGTTTTTTTTTGTTTTTTTTTGTATCTAATATTTATATTTTATTTTCAGCTTTATTTCAGTGAATTTTAATAGTTTTAGTTAACGTTAACCAGGGTTAATGTAATGGAAGCTTGTTTCCGCCAATAAATAATAAAAAAAAGGTAATTGGGACTTTTTTTTCTCACAATTGCGATTTATAAATTTTTCTCGCAAATGTGAGTTTTTATCTCGCAATTCTGACTTTTTTCTCAGAATTGCAAGATATAAACTCACAATTGCGTCTTATAAAGTCAGAATTGCATGATATAAAGTCGCAATTGTGTGTTATAATGTCCAATTGTGAGGGAAAAAAGACTGATGTTTTTTCTCAGAAATGTATATCTCGCAATTCTGACTTTATATCACGCAATTCTAGCATTTCTTATAATTTATATAACTAGCAATTCTGACTATATATCTCGCAATTCTGAAAAAAGTCAGAATTGCGTGATAAAAACTCGCAATTGCGAGAAAAAAGTCAGAATTGTGAGATAAAAAGTCGCAATTAGCTTTTTTATTTTTTATTTCATGGCGTAAACAAGCTTCCGTATGGTTAAGTAAAACTAAATCCATAAAAAATAAAATTTGGTACTTGAAATAAAAATAGCGTTAACAGAAATAAAATAAAATAAAATTTAAAAAATATAAACTTTTTTATTTCAGCTAGTTGCCAATTCTGATTTTCATGTAGTTTAACTTAATGTACTAAAACAACAAAAACTAAAAATTTATAAAAACTATAAAAACATATTTTAAAAAAAGAACAAAAACTACTAAAAATGATAAAACCCAACAATATTACTAAACCTTTAAATTGAAAACAGAAAAAATCTATTTAAGAAAAATACTAAAAATATAGTGCCTAAATGACATTAAAATAAAACTGACAACATGTCTGGCAATATTATGGGTCTGTTCCAAATCCTAGTGAGCATCCTGAGCTACTCTCTACATAGTCAGCAACTCAGAAACTCATTTTTTAGCATGTTGTTAAGCTAAGCATAAAAAATATATTGCACCGACGCACAAATAAAGGGTTAAACGGTGCATTTTGGGATTGCATTCTCTGCAAGGTAAATCAAGTTTGACTTGACTTGATTTGAAAGTATGCATGCAAATCAGCTCTAGAATTTGGCTGAAAGGTTCTACATTGTGGATCTGCTTTCACGTTGTGAGCGTGCCAATGATGCCTTAAAATGCTGCCTCACCTGTACATGAGTGGATCACTAGGTTTTAGAACAGACCCAAAGTGTTAGCTGATCCTGAGAGAAGCGTTTCCTTACCTTGCAGCCTTCACAGGCATGAACACCGTAGTGGAAGCCCGAAGCCACGTCTCCACACACTTTACACAGTAGCACCATTCCATTAAGCTCTGAAAAATATGCATGTAAATAAAATTAATTCAAAATAACAGTTGAATCCTATATAGAAGCTGATTGAGCACAACTTCGTGGCAGTCCTCTGCTGCGTATATCTCAACTCACTGGTGATGCCGCTCTTGGCAGCGAGGGTCTTGTCACGTGGGTGAAGGCGCTTCGACAGCAGTCCAGCGGTGGGCAGGTCTGTGATACGGCTCGGCTTAGTGGGCAGAGGTGGGGAGGATGATGGGGAGCGGCTGTTAGAGCTGTCACTCATGAATGACTCGGGGCTGGGGGCGGAGCTTGAGGAGCAGACGTAGGCTATCACGCCTCCTTGGAAATAAAAAGAGGGACATTTTTAAAAATGCACACTCAAAAAAAAAAAAAAAAACATTTACAAGAGTATAAGCAATTATGCATAGTACTAAACATGCACACATTGATATGCAAATATGCATTTCCTAGATTAAAGAGAAAAATTGGAAATTTTGTTCTACTGGTCTAATGGAGATGTTCTTATTTTTATGGAATCTTGTTTCACCCACTGAATAAAAAAGGTAAATTGCTACTTTTATCTCGCAATTCAGACTTTTTAACCTCAGAATTCTGTTTACATCTCGCAATTTTGACTTTTTCTCGGAATTCTGATTTTGCATCTTGGAATTCTGACTTTATTTCTCGGAATTCTGAGTTTACATCTTGGAATTCTGACTTTATTTCTCGGAATTCAGAGTTTACATCTTGGAATTCTGACTTTATTTCTTAGAATTCTAAGTTTACATCTTGGAATTCTGACTATTTCTCGGAATTCTGAGTTTACATCATGGAATTCTGACTTTATTTCTCAGAATTCCAAGTTTACATCTTGGAATGCTGACTTTATTTCTATGAATTCTGAATTTACATCTTGGAATGCTGACTTTATTTCTCAGAATTCTGAATTTACATCTTGGAATGCTGACTTTATTTCTCAGAATTCTGAGTTTACATCTTGGAATTCTGACTTTATTTCTTAGAATTCTAAGTTTACATCTTGGAATTCTGACTATTTCTCAGAATTCTGAGTTTACATCATGGAATTCTGACTTTATTTCTTAGAATTCTAAGTTTACATCTTGGAATTCTGAGCGTACATCTTGAAATTCTGACTTTATTTCTCAGAATTCCAAGTTTAAATCTTAGAATTCTGAATTTATTTTTTGGAATTCTGAGTTTACATCTTAGAATTCTGACTTTTTGTTTCTGCCACAATAAAAAAAAATTAAAAAGGTAATTACGACTTTTTATCTCACAATTTGAACTTTTCTTCTCAAAATTGCGAGTTTATATCTCAGAATTCTGAGTTTACTGAGCTTTTTTCTCTGAACAAAAAGTTTGAATTGTGAGATAAAAAGCCACAGTTACCTTTTTACTTTTTTTATTCTGTGGCGGAAATAAGCTTCATTCACTTACTGTATTGGATGACTGCATTATGTAAACTAACATCAATGGTATGAAGAAGTCACACAAAAATCCTTACATGACCTTTTATTGTTAACGCAATTCTAGAATTATATAATCTTATGCAGTGCACATGTTAGATGAACTTCCTTTTTTTTTGGACAGCTCATGATGACCGTTTTAAATGAATGAAACGGCATAGCATTGTTTAATTACACTATAGACTGTAGCACTACCATGGTATATGTATATGGTAATCATAGAGTATCAAAGTATGTCACAAGAACAATTTGATACCATCACTGTATTTTTATTGGGTAAAGCATTAGTCAAAGATGTACACTATATATTTAATAGTTAACTGTTCAATCAGTACATGATGCATAAATGTATTTATTCTACACTAACCGGCTGTGCCCTCACAAACACAGTTAAAAATGTGCTAGAGGTTTTTAAACGGACAAGGGAGGTTACCTAAACAGCAATAACCCTCAGTTTCTCAGACCCACCCACACGTGGATCTCTCGTGTTTTGTACGGGAAGCATATCTAGGTCACTAGCTGTCTACTGCCTCCCTCACGTGGTACTGCAGAGAGTCTCGCATCAGGGCAGTGTGCTAAATTATGCAACCGCCTCGCCTCGACCAATCAGAGATTACGCTTTGGGCACGTCACGACCAATCAGCCGCAGAGCCCCGTCTCCTCGTACACACATGCACATGGCTAGGCTACGAGAGCCATGTGAGCTCGAGCCTTCTAGTACTTGGAGTACTGTGTGCGCGTGACGTCACGGGCACTCCTAACCCACATACACTGTTTGACGTGCACTCCGCTGCAGCAGTGTAATGCAAGCAATGGAAAGCATGTCAAAGGTGCTTTAAATCACAAGATAGAATAGAACAGAAGTACACATCTACTTTGTGATATAGTAAAAGAAGCTTAAAGCTTCAATAATATGTCAAAGGTAAGATATTAAAATAATTTTACACATAAATCAGTAAAGTCATTCACAACATGGCTTAAATGTAGATTAAACAACAATAAATGCTATTAATTAATTTCTTAATCAAATATCAACAGCAATGGTCCAAACGACACATACTATTATGCAAAGATGACCAATAAAATTTTGAATAAAATGATTTTCATTTTTCTCTTCTCAAAACATCTATTTAAAACGTTTGAGAGGAACTACATCTATTCAAATGTCTAAAAATGACATTCTTATTCCTTGATATTTGCCGGTTTTTCGTGACAGTGGAAATCCTGTATGTTATATATATCAAAATATCATCTGATACCATCTCTGTAGCGCGGTAAAAACATTGCAGTTGTAAACATCTTTCCTTTCTTCAAATGGCAAGAGTAATGTTCCTAACCATGCTAAATACGTAATATATAAAATGATGAATTAAAAACATGAATTATAAGCAATAATAAAGACATGTCTTACCTTGCTTTGTCGATTGCATGTTTTCAGTCTTCAGACTCTTGATATGTATAATTCAGTCTGTCAGTAGCCTAATAATTCCAGCTTGACCGCTTTATGTGTAACTTGCAGTGTGTCGAGCAGATCAGATCCAGTGTTTGCTCAGATCCTTCAGTGTTCATCTGAAGCTCTCGAGTGTTGACTCACAATGGAACGGAACTCCCAGGCTGCGCACGAGCGCTCAGAACTGAATGTTCTCTAGTTGGTGTTTCCGTCAGTGGCTCCGCCCCTCGGTGCGCGAGCTCGTCTCGCTTTAACCCAGTGACACACTTTCACCCGTCCAGAGGCGGAACCCGCGCGCACGAACCCACTGCTACAACAACGTGAGTCGCGATTCTGGGAACATGATGTTTTTCTGGAACACCGCCAGTCCCCATTTCAGAACAGCATCAGGCACTAATAGCTTTCATTCTTTTAAACCAGCTAGTAGTTTTTTAGGCAGGCGAGTCAGGCGTACAGAAATGATTCATTTAAAGAGATAGTTCACCCAAAAATGAAAATTCATCATCAAGTTGTTCCAAACAATTGATTTCTTCTGCTGAACACAAAAGAAGATATTTTGAAGAATGTTTGTATAACCAAACAGTTGTGTAGCACCATTGACTATTAAAAAAATGCTATGGAAGTCAAAAAACATTCTTCAAAATATCTTTTGTGTTCAGCAGAACAAAGAAATCTATACAGGTTTGGAACAACTTGAGGATGAGTAAATGATGACAGAATTTTGGATTACTTCAAGGTCACACACACACTAGGGATGCACCGATACCATTTTTTAAGGACCGAGTACGAGTACCGATACTTTTTTTCTGGTACTCGCCGATACCGATGCCTATACATTTATTAATTTCTCTCTCGCTCTCTCTCTCTCTCTTTTTTTTTTTTTTTGTTTGTTGACGTTGCAGTTTTCCAAGCACAACACAGTGAGACTAATGAATGTAGGACAGCTTCTTTATTATTACTCTAATTAAAAAAGTAATCATTTTAAACTTAAAGAACAAAAATTTCACCTTCAAAGGGCGTAATTACCAATATATATAATTGTTGTTATATATAAAGACATTTTCAAACAAATTACAAACAATACAACAAATACTATAGAGATACAAATTACATAAACTTGTTTTTCAGATACAGTAGGTTTATTTACCATGTATACATTTATTTAACATCTTTTGTTGTTTTATTAACATTAATGACAAATATAGGCTACGGTCCCTTTAAGACCGAATCCATGGATACTGACACATATCCTGTTTTGACCCAAATGTTTACGTCGACTTAAGCCATAACCGACTGTATTTACGTGAGATACTCCACACGATGGACATTTTGACAACTATGTGTGCATTTGACCATTCAGGCGTGAGGAGAACTGATCGCGCGCTGTCTGAGAGAACTGGGATCGCGCGCAAGAACGAGAGAGAGAGCGCTTCCGGTCCAGCGCGATTCCGCCTATCCCGCCTTCACTAATCGATAACGAATTTTTATTGAAAGCATGCAGTTCGCAATGTGTGTGCTGTCATCATTAATTGTGAAGTATTTCCACATCCCTGAGGCTGACATTGTTTCTGCTGCTGCCGCGGTGTGTCTGTGCACGGAAAATTTCTGTCACGTGAGGTATCGGTCTTTGGTATCGGGGGTATTTTTACGAGTATGAGTACAAGTACACGAGCTTGGTATCGGCCGATACTGGTATGGGTCTCAACAATAAAAATATTCTACAAATCTGATAAAGTATCTATTGCAATATTATTATCGTTGTTGTTGTTTAGAGCTTAAAAATATAAAAGTCACATCAGATCATAAAACAAACTGAACAAGCTCGGATCAAACATTTCTATTTATGTTTGTTCTGCTTTAATTTTAATGTTTAGCATTTTGGTTACTTTTAAAACGGGAACGCTCCTCCCCCAGAACGCGATTTCTACCGAGGGAGACCCACAACCAATTACAGTTACTGGATTTTTGTATCCTGATTACGTAACACCGTTACATGTATTCTGTTATTCCCCAACCCTGGTTACACATGCGTTGCATTTCTCGACTGTTATACATTCACTTAAAGGTAGGATAAGTAGATTTTCAAAAACGCTGTTGAACATTGTTGATATTTGAAATCAAATCCGCCACCAAAACTCACTCTCAATCCTATTCCTAACCATGCCCGTCTCGAACTTCCAAACAGTGTTTTTGAAAATTGACTTACTCCACCTTTAAGACATAACCGACTATGTTTGCTAGGATACTCGCCAAAATTGGCATGCTGACAACATCATTTTTTGTGCAAATTTGTCCGTTCAAGTGCAAGACTTGAAAGAGAACTCAGTATTTGCGCGCTGTCTGAGATAAGCATGAGTGCGCTTCAGATGAGCGCACAAAAAATCCTCTTACAGCGCGAGCGAGTTCTCTTTCGCGTCATGCTCATGAATGTTTAAATTGGCATAGCTTAAATGAGTTTAGTTTAAACACAGATAGCTACGTGTGCTGCTCATGTCTCACTTGCCCTCGCGCAAAAATGTTCATACCGGTGGCATATTTGCAGCATATACGCCGATGCAGATATATCTGTGACAGGCTCATATCGGCCGATAAAATCGGCAGACCGATAAATCGGTCCGATACGTCAGCCTGGCTCTAAAATGAACTGTATTGCATTATCTAATCTGACTGTCTGTCTGTTAAGTCAACATGAAATTGACAATTCTTATTTTTATGGAGTATTGCAGTCTATTATAAATGATTTCTTCTTGCACATCATTATTTTTTTTAAATTAACGTGCCTCATAATCTTTAATCCCTCTTGATAATAATAAGAAATTATCTTAGAATTCTTCTATCAAAAACATTAAAAAACCTTAATGTCAAAAGTTTGGAAACATTACTATTTTTAATGTTTTTGAACGAAGTCTCTTATGCTCATTAAGGCTGCATTTATTTCATTATAAATACAGAAAAAACAATAATATTGTGAAATATTATTACAATTTAAAATTATGGTTTTCTATTTTAATATACTTTAAAATATAATTTATTTCTGTGATGCAAAGCTGAATTTTCAGCATCATTACTCCAGTCTTCAGTGTCACATGATCCTTCAGAAATCATTCTAATATGCTGATTTGATACTCAGTTATTATCAATGTTGAACAGTTGTGTTGCTTAATATTTTTTTGGAACCTGTGATACTTTTTTCAGGATTCATTGATGAATAAAAGGTTAAAAAGAACAGCATTTATTCAAAATATAAATATTTTCTAACAATATAAATCTTTACTATCACTTTTTATCAATTTAACACATCTGTGCTGAATAAAAGTATTAATTTCTTTCAAAAAAAAGAAAGAAAAAAAAAATTACTGACCCCAAACTTTTGAACGGTAGTGTATATTGTTACAAAAGATTTCTATTTTAAATAAATGCTGATATTTTTTAACTTTTTATTCATCAAAGAATCCTGAAAAAGTATCACAGGTTATAAAATAATATTAAGCAGCACAACTGTTTCCAACATTGATAATAAATCAGCATATTACAATGATTTCTGAAGGATCATGTGACACTGAAGACTGGAGTAATGATGCTGAAAAGTCAGCTTTGCATCACAGAAATAAATTATATTTTAAAGTATATTAAAATAGAAAACCATAATTTTAAATTGTAATAATATTTCACAATATTATTGTTTTTTTCTGTATTTATTATGAAATAAATGCAGCCTTAATGAGCATAAGAGACTTCGTTCAAAAACATTAAAAATAGTAATGTTTCCAAACTTTTGACTGGTAGTGTATATATATATATATATATATATATATATATATATATATATATTACTAAGCTCAACTATACTTTTTTTCACTGCCAGGACAGCAAAACATATATATGAGCCATATACGACAGCATCATAATTATTCTTATGATGGTTATGCAACAGTGGTCATAAATTTGATTGGTTATTTCCAAGACAATAACCTGATTTAACAAGCAAATTGTCTGGTTTCACATAATGTACCGTACACCACAGTCTGAATTTTTCTCTAGTCAGATCACTGATTCGAAGAACACTAGGACACAATGTCCTGTACTGCACAAACCCAGAGAGGAAGGTGTGGTTCAGAGCACCAGAAGAACATCTATAAATAACCATTTGGTAAAGTAGGTCTATGGCATGTCATTTCACCATAATCTATGAATTATTAACCAGCTCTTGATCTTTATTTCAGATAACTGACTGCATTAATCCACATATCTCAGGCAGCAGTGGACCCTTACAGAGGATGGGTTATAAATCTACACACTGGACAGAGATGTTTAAATATACTTCTCATTTTGATCCTTTCATTACAGTCTGTATTGAGTGGATGGACAGCAGCACCTCTGAAATGGAGAGTCCATGTTATCTGGATGTCCCTATCAGATACAGATAAACAGACAGTCATGTACTGACACCTAGTGGACAGGCCAGATCTCTACAGTCATCATGGTGAACAAATGGAAAACAGGTGATTTGTTCTCTGAAGATGAAGTTATCATGATCCTGGGTTGTTTGAACTGGTCATCTGGTGTAAATATGATGTCAGGGTGGGACCACAAATATTACTGCTCTGTTATTAGATCTTGTTAACCTTTACTAAGCATAATGAGAAAATTACATAAAATTAAACATACATTAATAATCATACAATATGCAGTGAAGTCTAAATGTCTGAGACTATATTAAAAGCTGGGATTTTCTCCTCTTTAAACCTAGAAGTTTTAGGATTTTGAAAATGTTAAAAGAAAGAAAGGTTCCGATGTAAAATAAATAATACATATTTAAGATTCTTCAATTGGTCATTGATCAAATGTAAGTAAATTAGTTACATTGATCATCTAACTTTTCTTGGTCTTGTAAGGCCCGCCCAAATGGCCAAATGACGGTTTCCAAAAGAGCGGGTGAAGGTTTCCTGCACGTTTGGACTTTTCAGTGTGGCCAAATTAGTTTAATTCCAATTTACTTTTATCTGACTCCATTTTATAACATGAACAAACAATAAACAACTGTATTTTTATTAACTAACGTTATCAAAGATTAACAAATACAGTAACAAATGTATTGCTCATGGTTAGTTAACATTAACTAATGTTAACAAATGAAAACTTATTGTAAAGTGTTACCAATATAGGCCAATCTGTTTGGGAGAACTAACCTTTTAATGATTGCTACACTATATTGCCAAAAGTTTTGGGACGCCTGTCTTTACGTGCACATGAACTTTAATGACATCCCATTCTTAATCCGTAGGGTTTAATATGGAGTTGGCCCACCCTTTGCAGCTATAACAGCTTTAACTCTTCTGGGAAGGCTTTCCACAAGGTTTAGGAGTGTGTTTATGGGAATTTTTGACCATTCTTCTAGAAGCGCATTTGTGAGGTCAGGCAGTGATGTTGGCGAGAAGGCCTGGCTCGCAGTCTCCGCTCTAATTCATCCCAAAGATGTTCTATCAGGTTGAGGTAGGCCAGTCAAGTTCCTCCACACCAAACTCGCTCATCCATGTCTTTATGGACCTTGCTTTGTGCACTGGTGCGCAGTCATGTTGGAAGAGGAAGGGGCCATCCCCAAACTGTTCCCACAAAGTTGGGAGCATGAAATTGTCCAAAATGTCTTGGTATGCTGAAGCATTAAGAGTTCCTTTCACTGGAGCTAAGGGGCCAAGCCCAACCCCTGAAAAACAACCCCACACCATAATCCCCCCTCCACCAAACTTCACACTTGGCACAATGCAGTCAGGCAAGTACCATTCTCCTGGCAACCGCCATCGGATTGCCAGACAGAGAAGCGTCTCCACTGCTCTAGAGTCCAGTGGCGGCGTGCTTTACACCACTGCATCCGACGCTTTGCATTGCACTTGGTGATGTAAGGCTTGGATGCAGCTGCTCGGCCATGGAAACCCATTCCATGAAGCTCTCTACGCACTGTTCTTGAGCTAATCTGAAGGCCACACGAAGTTTGGAGGTCTGTAGCTATTGCAGCAGGATCGCTGCGTTTTACCGTGAAATGAGTGTTCCGTGTGTTTATTAAAATCAACAGTCAAAGAAAGTCATAACTTTTCACTTTAAACCTACCTTTGACTAGGCGTTAGATTGAGTCTCAGACATGCGCTACGTCTAGATGGTGCAACAGGTATTAATTCTATGCAGGACTTAAAATGCATTTTACTTCCAGCATAGTCTTACGACTGGGTGTACGTCCAGCTGGTGCAACCGGCCCCTGGAACATACTTTCAAATGCCAATGAAAAATTATCAGAAAGTATATCACTTATGTGGATTCCTCCTATATCAAACAACAAGAAAGTGTGTTATTTCAGATGCCTCTGCCACAGGAAAGACAGATGAGCTCTTTATAGAATCTGTCACAAAGAGCACACAGCTTTTGCTGAAGTGGAAGTAGAGCAGAAAAGACACAGACTCATGTTTAAAGTTGACAGCGGAGCTCAGGATAATTCAGTAACAGCAATAAATGGATGTGATGTTTACGCCCACGTGTTGTTATTGTAGCTAGTAAACTCTCAGGGTGTGATCTCAATGCACTGAAAGATGCAAACTCGCATGCATGCAAAATGCACAAAAAACTATATTCTTAAGTATTTAAGCAAAACTGTGTACAATCTTTAAACTTGTTAAACTTGTAAATTACACAATGTAACTTCTGGCCCTGTAGCGGTTTATTTTGAGGAAGAACATTGTTTTGGTTGTGCTTCAGCTCTGCTTCATGAATATGGTTCCCTTTCGAGATTGGTCTTTCGACATTGCGACACAGCTGAAGCTTTGGGGAAACTCCCTTTCTCAGAGTAATGTGCGGGTCCAACTGCTATATAACTTGGCGCTGAGCGCCAATACCTCAGAATCTTTCTCCTTCACTTCGAAGGCTTCTTTGCCATCGGACGACGCAGAAGAAACGATCCCCTCCTGCGATCTGGCAAGAAAATAAGAAGAATATGTCGCTACAAGGATGCCACGTGTGGTGGGCCTATTGCCGTTTCTTGGAGAATCTGCCAATCAAGACACTCTGTGCGAGGCTTGCTGTTGTCCTTAACAGCGACCCACCTGCTGTTGCACCTCCCCATCCCGCAGACGAGGAGACTGTGACGAGCTCACTCGGTTGGCTCCCTTGATGAGCTGACACCGGCCCAGCTAACCATGTGCTCATCATTCCCCGGAGCCCCCAGCCTCTTATACTGAGGACATGGAACCTGGTTTCCTTCGGTTCTGGAGAGGATGATGCCATGTCAACTAAAGCCTCTGCTCTACCTCTAGGTGCTTGGTCGGAAACCCCGATGGTTGAGGTGGGCACCACTTCAGTAACCCCCCTGGATGAGGAATTGCTGAATATCATCATCGAGGCTGTTGGGCTGCCAGTCGGATGCCTATCAGTGACCGACAACGTTCTTCCCTGAAGTCCTTGAGGAGTTTGCACGGGCATGCTCCCCTAACTTAGCCCAAGCCCATGCCCTGGGAACCCACCTCCTCTCCGTGGTTGAGGTAGCGGACAAGTGGGGTTACTCCCGGTCGCCTCCCGTCGAGGAATGAATGAATGAGGCATTTATATAGCGCTTTATTATGTACAGCTGTACACCCAAAGCACTTTACAGTCATATCAGGGGGTCTCTCCTCAACCACCACCAGTGTTCAGCATCAACTTGGATGATGCGATGGCAGCCACAGTACAACTGCGCCAGTGCGCTCACCACACACCAGCTATAGGTGGAGAAGAGAGAAGGTGATAGAGCCAGTTCACTGGATGGGGATTATTGGGAGGCCATGATTGATAAGGGCCGAAAGAGGGAATTTGGCCAGGACACCAGGGTTACACCCCTACTCTTTTACGAGAAGTGCCATGGGATTTTTAATGACTACAGAGAGTCAGGACCTTGGTTTAAAGTCTCATCCGAAGTATGGTGCTTGTTACAGTATAGTGTCCCTGTCACTACACTGGGGCATTAGGACCCACACAGACCATAGGTTGAGCACCCTCTGCTGGCCTCACTAACACCTCTTCCAGCAGCAACCTAGTTTTCCCCGGACGTCTCCCATCCAGGTACTGACCAGGCTGAACCCCGCTTACCTTCAGTGGGCAACCAGCCTTGGGCTACAGGGTGATATGGCTGTGGAGGCCATCGCAGATCACCTGTGTCCATCCCGTGGATAAAAATCCACCTCGTCTCTTCCTTCAAAGCTATGTAGGACTACTGTCCACATCACTGAACAGGCCTACGTGGTGGCCGGACACGCAGCATCCACCCATCATACATTGGCAATTCTGCAAGCATTCCAAACCAGGCTCCTGAAGCCTCGCTGAGTCTTTACGTGTATGCTCTTGCTTGGTTGAAATATTCTGAGGTATTGGTGCTCGGTGCCCAGTTATATTGCGGTTAGACCTGCCCCTCGCTTGAGCGCCATTGACTATTCTGATGCAATACCGCAATTCAATCAGGCTTCAGCATTTTCTGAGAAAAGGGAGTTTCCCCAAAGCGTCAGCTGTGACGCAATGTCTCATTCCCTCCTCTCAGGGAACCATGGTTACTTTGAGTAATCCAAGACGTTTTCCTACTGCTCATAAAACATTAACTACTAGTCTTAAGAGATATAACCATTTTGATGGAAAGGATCTCAAGCTGACTAGCTGAAGATGTTACTGTAGCTTTACCCATTAATAGACATGGTACTTCCTTAAAAACAAATTCCTGCACAGCACTACAATAACCATAATGAAACAGCCCTTCACAACAGATAATGCTTCATTATCTGCTTTATTCATATTGAGTGCTGCGAAGAAAATAAATATAAATGTAATATAAAATATAAAATAAAAATATAAAATATAAATAAAAAAAAATGAAGTACGGCAGCGTTCATGTCATGTTGGCTGCCTCCACCATGCGAAATGGCAGGAAAAAGAAGAAGATCAGGTCAGAGATGGTTAAACTGAGTAAAAGCACGTCCATCGGGGTGGATTACTGGCGGATCTTCTGGAAGAAGGTGTAAAAAGCCAAGATATTGGCGGGAAGGCCTATGATCAGCGTGAATCCGTAGACCGCTAACACCAGGTTACTGAGACCCACCGTCCACGCCATCGTCACTAGATGCCAAGTATGCAAACCTGTAAGAGAAAAAGAAATATTTAAAGGGTTAGTTCACACAAAAATGAAATTTCTCTCATTAATTACACACCCTCATGTCATTGTCATGTCAGATTAAGATATTTTTGATTAATCCGAGAGGTATCTGAACCAAACATAGGCAGCAACGTCATTGCACCTTTCAAGGCCCAGAAAGGTAGTAAGGAGATTGTTAAAATAGTCCATGTGACTACAGTGGTTCAACCTTAATGTTATGAAGTGATGAGAATACTTTTTGTGCACAAAATCCCCCCATAAAACCCAGTCTCGGTTACTTGTGTAACCCTCGTTCCCTGAAGGAGGGAACGGAGACGTCAAGTCCGAGGAGAACGACGAATTGGGATCTCACTAGAGAGACCAATCTACTTCGAGTGCAACTAAAACGAGCCAATGGATATTGGCATGTGAGATTTGCATCAGCTGCGCCACTCCGCAGTGCAGGTATTTAATGAGCAGCAGGTGCATCGCATACTTCAGGTTTTCGCTGAGGAGCGAGCCGGTGACGCAGTTGTACAGCAGCTGTTGGCGACGGGAGGAGACCGACAAATTGGGATCCTTACCAAAACGCCACAGGTGCTGCCCCTTCCAGTGCCCTGCGAAAGCCAGCTGATCCCTCTCTAAGATGGGACATGGTGTACGCATACGCAGAGAAGACTGCCCACACAGTGAACTTGGATAACACTGGGAAAGTGAACATTGGAAAAGTTTCTCTGTGAGGCGTGTTTTCTGTTCGACCGAGTCAAACTCCATACCGAGAAAAGAGATCCTCTGCACAGGCAAGAGTTTGCTCTTCTCCCAGTTGACCCGAAGACTCAACTGGCTGAGGTGACTGAGCACCAGGTCCCTGTGTTTGCATAACTGATCTCGGGACTGTGCTAGTATAAGCCAGTCGTCGAGATAGTTGAGAATCTGAATGCCGTGTTCTCTCATGGGAACAAGGGCTGCCTCCGTGACTTTCATGAAGATACGGGGGACAGGGACAGCCCGAAGGGCAGGACTTTGTACTGCTATGCTCGACCCTTGAATGCAAAACGCAGGAATGGCCTGTGTCAAGGGAGAATTGAGACCAATCTCGGGAACGAATGCATTCGAAAATGCATTTCTGCCTCAGCATTTTGAACAGTAGCTTGTGTAAAGCCCAGTTCAAAACTCCCAGGTCCAAGATTGGTCATAACCCACAGGCTTTCTTGGGTACAATGAAGTAGGGGCTGTAGAACCCTGTCTTCGTATCGGCTGGAGGGACCTGCTCTATCGTGTCCTTCACCAGTAGGACTGCGATCTCCGCATGCTAGTCATGGGCATCAACAACTTTCACCAAAGTGAACTGGATGCCGCCAGCGAGACGGACTGGGGAGTGCTAACCAGGCTCGCAGAGACCATGCAAGCAGGACCAAAGAGAACACAGGCGTACCCCCAGTGGGGCAGCGAGGTGAAATGCAGCTCAGGATTGGTGCAGTCACCATCTCCCAAAGAGCTGTCCCCTCCATCTCTGGGTCGCCTGTCTCAGGGCCTCTGTTTACCTTTTCGTTTGGCGCCTCACTTGGCGGGGGCCTGGACTGCTGGGCACCCTGTCCGCGACCGGCTCCTCTACGCTGCTTGGTTGGAGGCTGCTGCTGATGCTGCGTGGGAGTGGAAGCGGAGGTGGGGGGCGCCCTCGGCGACGAGCAAACAGGGGTGCTGCAGCTGGTGGTTTCTTGGTGGAGGCAGCAGCTGACCGCCGGGACAGGATGCACTTGATAGCCTCCGTCTGCTTCTGGCCAGCAGAGAACTGCTGGGCAAAGCTCTCGACTGTGTCACCGAAAAGGCCGGTCTGGGAGATTGGGGAATTTAAAAAACAGATCTTGTCGGCATCCCACATATCTGCCAGACACAGCCAGAGATGGTGTTCCTGGACCACCAAAGTGGACATCGCACATCTCACAGACCGTGCAGTGACCTTCGTTGCTCGAAGCGTGAGGTCCGTTGCAGTACAAAGTTCTTGTAGAACTTCTGGGTTGTGACCACCCTCATGCAGGTTCTTGAGCGCTTTGGCCTGCTGGACCTGCAGTATGTAAAGCGGAGGTGGCTGCTCCACAAGCCTGGTAAGCCTTGCCAGTTAGACCAGACGAGTGTTTACAGGCCCGGCACGGGAGACACAGATCCCCCCGCCAGGTGGAGTTAGGGCACAGTTGCATTGCAACTGCCTGTTCCACTGGGGAGATCTGCGTGTAACCCTTAGCCGTCCCACCATCTTCATGCACCTCCGGGAAGAAAGGAACCGGGGCGGGGCTGAGAACCAGCACGAAGGATTCCACTCGAGCCCGACCCTCTCGGTGGCCCGGGCAAGCGTAGCCATCATCTCTGGGTCTGACTCAGACAACGCTACCATTCCCGAAGGAGGCAACACAGCCGAATTGCATTCCCAGATAGAGTTGGCTTACCCTCCGATGCAGTTATTGACTGGTCTGGTCGTCGGGGGAAGCGCCGAAGGATACGACTGGTACACACCTTTGAGATGGTCCAGTGCGTTCCTCAGGCAGCTCGACTGGATGCAGAGCGCAGGACGGGTGAGGGGCCCAAGGGTGTTGGTTCCCCAAAGAAGAAGCCTTCACTCTAACCCTCACGTCAGCCAGGCTACTGCCCGAAGTAACCCCCTTTTTAGGAGGATTAGATCGAGGCAGAGGCGAGGGGGCTCCAGTACTTTTGAGGTACTGGAGTCTAGACTGCAACTCCGCGATGGTCATCTTCCTGCAGTGGGTACATGACTCATCCACGGAAGCCACCATCGCGTACTTAATGCCCAGACACGTGAGGCAGTGATTGTGACCATCACCGGTGCCAGGTAACGACCGCATCCAGAAACACACGGGTGGAATGTCATCTTTAAAAAGATGCAAAATTACATCCGTGTAGCTCTTTTAGGGAACTGCTCTCTCTTGGTGTTGAAGCACAAAGGGGGAAATGGCCGTGGCAACACTGGCAGGGAAAAGTGCAGCCTGCAGTGTGCACTCACACTCGTTGAAGGCGCCCTCTTACCAGCTGTGATAACAGCTTTTCCGCGCTCTTGACAGCGCACCGTTACCAGCTGTGAGAACAGCCTTTTACACTTGTGCTCACTGAAAGGCACATAAAAAGCAAAACGCAAACGAGAGGCTCAGCCACCGCTGCAGCGCCATAACACCAACACCAAACAAGGAGCAGACGTGATGTCGAGAGTAACCGACTGAAAGGGAACTACCTAATTCAACAATTTCTTCTCTTCCCTGTCAGTCTCCTACGCTGTTTACGTTGTAAACACAGTGCAGCACTTCCGGCTTCCGACTCAGTATTGGCCGACGCTGTTCATGTGAGCAGCACTACGCATGCGTGTCTCTACAACGTAAGCAGCAGGTGGTTCAGATACCTTTCGGATTTCATCAAAAATATCTTAATTTGTGTTTCGAAGATGAACGAAGGTCTTACAGGTGTGGAACGACATAAGGGTGAGTAATTAATGACAGAAATTTCATTTTTGGGTGAACTAACCCTTTAAATAAACCCCTAATAAAGCACGAGCAATACATATATACATTCCAGAAATCAAATTGGCTCACAGTTAAACACTTAAACAGGGTGTTTAACTGTGTTGTTAAGATTCTCGCCCTTGGCTCTATACAAAAATAACAACATCATTTAGAGAGGAAGTTGATAAGCATCTTCTCAATACTAAAAATTGGCAAGTCAAGTCACCTTTATTTATACAGCGCTTTATACAATACAGATTGTTTCAAAGCAGTTTTACAGTGATAACAGGAAAATTATGCATTTCGTCTGTTGTTCAGTGTTGATTCAGTTCTGTTGTAAGGATAATCAATTATTAAATTTGTTAATTTCATCTATAAAGCAGTTCTGCAGAAAACAGTGATGTCATGGTCCAGCTCTGTTCGGTTCTCATACAACAGCGTCAGTACAGTCAAATCAATAATATGAATGTGCAATGAATATTTTTAATATTAAGTGTTCCCAACTAAGCAAGCCAGAGGCAACAGTGGCAAGCAAAGGTTTTGCATATCTAAACCCCTGGTTTTTTTGCTTTTAGTATCAGTAAAATATTGCTTTACAAGGAGTTATTCTTATTAACATTATTGTCCTCGACAGGCACTGGTATCTAATCTAGCAGTATTTAATGGGGGGGGAAAAAGAGTCCCACAGAAGGGACTGACTAAACCAAACAGTGCTAAATATGCATCTATGCTTGCAATAATAAATAAACGTAGTATATTTAGGATATTCTCAAATAAATTCTGAATATATAACAATGCATCTCAAGAAATGCATAGGAACATTTCACAATAATTCCACAATGCACATGCAGAGATCAAAATGCATGATTAGGTGATACATTTTCACACCAGGGTATTTGGAGTATCTACACATCTACTGATGAAGTAGTTTCAATCACTACAAGCTACGGTTACACTTTATTTTAAGGTGTCCTTGTTACAGTGTAATTACAAAATTAAGTACTGAGTAATAGTAATTAACTACATGTACTTACTATATAATTATGGGGTTACACTCTCAGAAAAAAAGGTACGGTGCTGTCACTGGGGCAGTACCCTAAAGTACAAAAGTGAAAAGGTACTAATATGTACCATGTAAGGGTAAGGTACAAAGATGTACCTTTTCACTTTTTTACCCTAAGGTACTGCCCCAGTGACAAACGCCGTACCTTTTTTTCTGACAGTACACACATATCACATATTTTTTTCTATCAATACACATATATATATACATATACATACAGTTAAATGTTTTTGTAATTTTCATTTTCTGACCAAAACTGAAAAAAAATTACCTGTTGAATTATTAGAACCCTCAAAAGAATCATTATCACAATTCAATACGAAAAAAAAAAAAAAAAAATAGAAGTAAAATATTTTATACCTTACTAAATCGGTCCAGTACCACAGACGTGACAATGTGATGCTCCTAGTCTTTACAGCTTTTTCACATTATGTCATTTTGACACATGCGTCTATGATGACAAAACAGGAAAGAAGAAACACATTTGTGTCATTCACTGAAAGAGGTGTGAATTTTCTTCGAACAGCAAAGCAACAAAATACTTTTTCTGTACATTGCAGAAATCTATAAATGCATGAACTGATAATAATTTTACTCAGTGCTTGAAATTACAAGATGGGTTGTGGAAATTCAAAGAGGGAAGTTTCTTTTTCTACAAACATCTTAAGGAGAATTCGCTGTGAAAGTTAGTTGACTTCAGTGATGCTGCACACACACACACACACACACGCACGCGCACACACACACACACACAAATAGAAGAACGTCAGATTGAATGAGTACAATTAAAATTGATTCCTGAGTGTGACTTCGAGAAAACTTGCATTAAAAATGTAAAAAAGCGAATAAAATAGAGAGATTTTATTTGTAACAACCTCCTGCGTGCTCAAAGTACATGAAGCATCTGATCAAACATTTGCTTTTCATCATGTTTTTTGCTAGGCCTGTCAACAACCTATTTTACTTAAAGTCATAAACATTTTCCACATAATTAACATAAAAATAAAAGATCTTAATTAATTACACGTCTGTTAGGTGGGTCTCCTTCATACCCAAAAGCACCGTAGCAGATCGCACTAATTGAGTGGCGTTACAAGAAGCATCTGTGAGCAGAAAGATGAATGAATAGTTGCGAGAGGACAAATAGTGGCAGTCCATTATTTATTATTTAGTAGCTCAACTCTGCCAGCCATCCTAATTCATTTGGATTTTGTTCGAGACTTCCTGTCCGTTGAAAATACAAAGATTTGTATGTCACAATAAGTGGAGGGCCAAAGGAATGGCTGAGCATGTGTTTCTTTCCACCAGAGAAACATTGTGCTTTGTAAGAAAGTTTTTTTGCCGGGCAAATAGTGTCGAGCTAGATGAACACTGCATTTTCTCAGCATCTGGGTCTGCCTCTGTGGACCTGGGGGAGAGAAGAAGCAGAAAAGAAAGAACAAAATGCTTCATTTGGTATAAATCATGTCTAAAAGCCCTTTCACATCACCCGAGTCAGCGTTGCCCAATGAACTGAACTCAGCATCAGCTACAGTGGTATCTCAGTTTAAAATTCAGTTTCAACTTTTGATTTTGAAAGCCAATGATTATTAGACAATTTACATGATGTATGGAAAGTCTGCCTGTGCAAGTTAATAATCATTTAGAGTAAAAAAGACCAAATAATTTAAAAGTCAAACTTTATGAAGAGTTCTTGAATGCATCACAATGTATTTTTGTGTATTTATTTGTACCTTATTTTCTTATATATTTTTTAACACTTTTGCATCGATTTTTCACATTCATTTTTTGGCGTGCATGATACTCCATTGCTTTCAGTTTGAAACTTTTGCCATCATAGCAGATGGCTATGGGAATTTTATCATCATGATGAAATTACATATTGGGGTGTAATTTTGCCATTATGACATATATGTTGGGGTGTGATTTTCAATTTAATCAGCCAGCATAATTTTATTTACATTTATTTTATTTTTTATTTACACTATTTAGACACATTTGAGCGCATAACTCAACCCCATACCCCTAAACTTAAATATTCTTTCTACAATTTATCAGAACAATCACCACGGATTATACAAATATGTGATTGTCGTGAGTATGTTCTGTTTTAATACTTTTTTTATTGGTTAAAATACAAAGCAGTTAATGCAATATATATATACACACACATTTAATAATTTAGCAGACACTTTTAAGCGACTTGCAAAAGCGACTTGCAAATATATATTACATTTTAAGACATTCATTTTACTCATAAAATACCATAACTATCTTGTTTTTCTTCAGAACATTTATTCAACTATTTACTAAGCTCAACTACACTTTTTTCACTGCCAGGACAGAAAAGCATGAATCTTATATGACGGCATCATAATTATGGTTATGATGGTTAGGCAACAGTGATTATAAATTTGATTGGTTATTCCCAAGACAATAACCTGATTTAACAAGCCAAGTGTCTGGTTTAGAAAGTCACATAATGTACCGTACACCACCCTGAACATTTGGTAACACTTTAGTATGGGGAACAATTCTCACTTTTAACTAGTTGCTTATTAACTTGCATATTGGCTGTTTATTAGTACTTATAAAGCACATATTAATGCCTTATTTTGCATGACCATATTCTACATCCCATAATCCTACCCCATACCTAAACTTAAACGCTACAACAACTACCTTACTAACTATTAATAAGGAGTAAATTAATAGTTTATTGAGGCAAAAGTCGTAGTAAATAGTGAATATGTGTTCCCCATACGAACATTTTTCTCTAGTCAGATCACTGATTCGAAAAACACTAGGACACAATGTCCTGTACTGCACAAACCCAGAGAGGAAGGTGTGGTTCAGAGCACCAGAAGAACATCTATAAATAACCATTTGGTAAAGTAGGTCTATGGCATGTCATTTCACCATAATCTATGAATTATTAACCAGCTCTTGATCTTTATTTCAGATAACTGACTGCATTAATCCACATATCTCAGGCAGCAGTGGACCCTTACAGAGGATGGGTTATAAATCTACACACTGGACAGAGATGTTTAAATATACTTCTCATTTTGATCCTTTTACAGTCTGTATTGAGTGGATGGACAGCAACACTTCTGAAATGGAGAGTCCATGTTATCTGGATGTCCCTATCAGATGCAGATAAACAGACAGTCATGTACTGACACCTAGTGGACAGGCCAGATCTCTACAGTCATCTGAACATGGTGAACAAATAGAAAACAGGTGATTTGTTCTCTAAGGATGAAGTTATCATGATCCTGGGTTGTTTGAACTGGTCATCTGGTGTAAATGTGATGTCAGGGTGGGACCACAAATATTACTGCTCTGTTATTAGATATTGTTAACCTTTACTAAAGAAAATTACACGTTATTGGAATCATATAATGATTATTTAATATACATGTTAATAATAATACAATATGCAGTGGAATTTAAATGTCTGAGATTATATTAAAAGCTCTTTAAATCTAGAAGTTTTAGGATTTTGAAAATGTTAAAACAAAGAAAGGTTCTGACGTAAAATAAATAATACATATTTAAATATCTGCAATTGGTCATTGATCAAATGCAAGTAAATTAGTTACAGTGATCATGTAACGTTTTTCTTGGTCCTTCAATTAGAAGATGAAATGTAATCAGTGCTATTTTATAGAATATTATGTATTAATATTTTAAGTTTGGTTTTATTTTTAAGTTGTAATAATTCTGTAATGTGCTTTTGTTATTTTTATTAGTTAGTTTTACTATTTCTTTATAGTTTTAATTAGTTTTTATTTCAGTTTTAGTTTTAGTAATTTTAGTATTTCAACCTAACCTTATTTATTTCAGATAGTTGCCAAGTTTCATTTAAGTTTTAAATTAAGTTTTTTTTCCATCTAATATTCATATTTTATTTTATATCAACTTTATTTCAATTACAGAAACGATTTTTAATAGATTTAGTTAACAATAACGACACTGAATAGTGAATATAATATAATTAAAATATAATAGGCTTATCTGTTCCACACACAATGCAGGAAGACTTGGACTAGAGTCACGTGGACAACTTCTATCGTACTTGTTTGTTTTGTTTTTTTAAACTTTTTAAAACAGTCGTGGTTTATGAGGGAAAAAGGATGCTTGGAAATTTACTTTTATGCTCCACGCAAAAAAAATAATGTCATGAGGAAACGATCGCGTCATTTTAATTTTTGGGTGAACTGTTCCTTTAAGACAGCTGTAATAGTGAACACGCGAGCACTGACTGGACTGACCTCAATCGACTTGAGTGAATGACAGAGTTTGACTTGAGGTGTGAAATTTGCAATGATTGACCAACCTTTTGGCACTTGTGGTGAGTATGTCTTGCTCATCATTAAAATCTCCAACAGCTGATAGATGTCGTGTGTGAAAGGTTAGTTTGTACAACAGACAAGACACTTAGGTCACCATCATATGATTTTATATGGTAAATGAACTGTGAACTGCTGACTAACATAAAATACCAAGTGGAAGATTTCCTAATTTTATCGCTGTGGATCGGACATAATGACATTGTATGATTTATTAACCTTTTTGGTTGATGTGGGTTGAGATCATACGATTGAAATTTAGGTTAATTGTTGTTAATAAACGACGAGCCACTCGCTTATCCAGAGTGATTTACAGGTAATGGGTGTTCTTAGGCACAATTTTATGGTCAAAACCAATGTTCAATAAATAGTAGGCTAACATTTATTAATAATAACAGTAATAATACTAATAATAAGAATAAACAGGTTTCGCTAAGTGGGCTCTTTATGGCAACGGCTCGTTAATAAAATGCGCGCGGTTACAGGTGCTCATCCAATCAGAATTTAGAGCGGGAACTACGTTTTATATGTTCTAGAAAAAAAGCGTTTTAGTAAAACCTCTGACTACTAGTTTGGTGTAGTTAATACATATTCTACCCCTAGAAAGGAAAACTTCCTACCATAACTGTTATAATGATGACATCTCTTCAGTGCCTTTGCTTTGTGAGAAGACAAACATTTGTAAGTTTAGGCTATACAATGATAAAACTGCTTAACAAATGAGTATCAATAATTAGCTGTATAGTGGAGTGTGCAGACTATAAAAACAAAATTTATTTATTAATTTATTTATTTAACCCTTTAACTGTCACCGTCCCGCTAGCGGGACACTTGGTGCTGTTTTTATTTGTTGCCTTTTTTGTATCACATATTTTAGTAATCATCATAAATTAGGTATCATTCGAAAGCTTAAAAACTCAGAATTCATCCTGTGAAAACCGTTTTAAAATTTGACTGAGTTACTACAAAAACGGTACTTTAAATTCTTTTATCGGGCTCCTCCCCCTGGTCGGCGTTATGTTTCATATTACAAAATTTAACTACTTTGTAGTCAAAACTTTTCTAATCTTGACAAAACACATATCGTCAGAAAGGTCTGAACCTCATGCTTTAATATTTGGCATCTGTTTTGTGATAGAAGTGATATTTGGACAGAAATTTATCAATTTGCTACAGAAGAATGCATCAAAAAAAATTTCAATGGAATGTGTGTGACGCCCGGTGACTATTTCTGGTACAACGCCTAAACAAAATCTCATGGGAACTTCAATTTTTGTGATATCAACTTCAAATTTGGAACACAACTTGGTTAGATATAGGCTAAGTCTTTTATTTTATATCAATTTTAGAGTAAAATTATTTTGTAAAATATAAATTTGATATAAAATAAAAACTACTTTCACTTCAGCAACAATCTGCTGAGTGTCTTCTTTAAAACAAGACCAAACTTGTGCCTATATTCCAAATCATTCTTGAATTATATTGATTTAAGTTTGGATAGTGCAATTGCTCAAAAAGGGGGGTGACAATTAAGGGGTTAACCTTAAAGACACTGACATTTTTGCCTTGACTGACCAGGAAATAGATAATTTGACACGTCGACCATTTGTGACAACATATCCCTATAAGCTGCTACTATAGGAACTTCCCAATAATACATGCCTTCAGCTAAATCTACACAGTAAAACTAATACAAAACACCAGTCCACCTCAAAATTTATTGTGAAATGTTAGTTTGGAGGACAGAATTTACATAAATTATAATTTGAATACCTAAATTTTTAAAGAATAATTTACATAAAATACAGATAATCCAGATGTCATCCTGGAAAGGCGTTCATGGTTGTTTGTAAGTGCAAAAAATACATACATTAAAAAATGTACAAGTGTTATCGTGAAGATATTCTTACCTGGACTGTGAAAAGCTCTCCTGAAAGTCTCTGTATGCTCAAGTGAGCTGCTTTTTCTTCCAGGGAATCGGATCGATCAGGCAGAGATTCACAGGAGATCCTCAGGAGAACAGGTAGTGCATCAACTCTGATTCATTCATTTGTAACCTACTTTTATGTCTTTCATTAGTCTTGATTTTGACATTGAAATGTGTGAAAATGGGGGAAACTTGTGCATCTTAATGAGAAAATCAAGCTCCAGAAACTTTTCTTTGCTTCAATTCATGTACAAAATAGCAAAAACATGAAAATAATTCCCCAACACTTCTTTCTCAATCAAAAATCTGCATAAAAATAAATAAAATTTGACATTTGATTTGACATGGTGAAAATAGCAGAATATGTGGAGTGTCATCCAAGATGTTCATGTCTTTCCTTCTTCAGTCGAAAAGAAATTAAGGTTTTTGAGGAAAACATTCCAGGATTTTTCTCCATATAGTGGACTTCAACAGTTACCAACGGGTTGAAGGTCCAAATGTCAGTTTCAGTGCAGCTTCAAAGAGCTCTACATGATCCCAGACGAGGAATAAGGGTCTTATGCAGCGAAACGATCTGTCATTTTCTAAAAAAATAAAAATAAAAATTTATATACTTTTTAACCACAAATGCTGGTCTTGCACTGCGCCACGCATTACGTAATCACGTTGGAAAGGTCACATGTGCCGTAGGTGGAAGTACTGATCCAGTGTTTACGAAGCGAACGTGCAAAGACAGACGATGTCGGACGATTTTGAAGTTGGAGGAGAAAATGAGATTGAGTTTTTCGCCCAACCGTGGTACTTCCGCCTACGTCACACGTGAGCTTTCTAACATGATTACGTAATGTGTGGCACATCACAGAGCAGTGCAAGATGAGCATTTGTGGTTAAAAAGTATATAAATTTGTTTTGTTTTTTTAGAAAATGGCCGATGGTTTCTCTAGATAAGACCCTTATTCCTCGTCTGGGATCATGTAGAGCTCTTTGAAGCTGCACTGAAACTGACATTTGGACCTTCAACCTGTTGGTAACTGAAGTCCACTATATGGAGAAAAATCCTGGAATGTTTTTTTCTCAAAAACCTTAATTTCTTTTCGACCGAAGAAAGAAAGATAAACATCTTGGATAACATGGGGGTGAGTAAATTTTTAGGAAATTTTAATTTTGAAGTGAACTAATCCTTTAATATTTTGTAAGCATACTGCATAGTTGAGCTTGGAGTCAGTTGCTTTATTTGTGATAACGTAATGAAACATGACAAATTGTGCCGACAAAATTATGAACACATGCAAAAACGAGAGAACCAATAAAATATTAATAACTGATTATGTTTTAGTCAATGTATCCTTATTGTTTTTCTGATTTTTTTTTTTTTTTTTTTTACATAGCAAAATAAAACCTGTAGCTGTAGTTTGCCATTTTTTTCTCAAATAATTTTGTCATATAAATAACGTAACCAAGTATTTTTCCCTCATATTTAAAAAAAATATATAAAATATTTTCCTCATATTTTGATGGTTTAATCAAACTTGTAGGGTCATTAAAAACAAGTATCATCCCTCTGGACATCACTTTTGGCCAATACTGTACAAACCAGAGCTCTTGCATGACACATTTATTAGATAAAACCAATTTTGCAGTGTGACTGATGTTTAAACCACATGTGACAGAAGCAAAGGAAGTCATGCGTAACACTAGAGAGAAAGTGTCGAACTGAAAACACGTGCACTGAACATATGACACTACATACAAGAAATGACAATTCAGCCACAGTGTTTATTTATGGTGTTTTTCATGAAGCAAGTGCACAACAGTCCATTCTGGCCAGAGGTGGCATGTAGCAATATGTACACATTGTTTTTTTTTTTCTTTTCATTTTTTTAAATTCACAAGCAAGCCTATCGTCAAGTGGCTGCCATGACTTTGAGTTTAAAAAATACATACAAACAAAACAAGAGGGTAGAGTTTGGAGTTGGATGGATGCGATTCGACATCCGGTTACATGCATGGAAATTTTTACTGACTTCTAACAAAACGAAAGAGAGGAAAGAGAGAGAGAGAGAAAGAAAAAAGAAGAAGAAATACACTATATGGTGATGAGAAAAAACCAAAAGTAGTTCATAAGCTGTATTTGTTCCTGATGCCACTTAAAAAGAAAGGATATACATACATTAAGTTGAAGGACAATAATAATAATAACAATAATAATAATAATAATAATAACAATAGTATTCCTTTTCACCTACAGTAAGGTAATTCAAACATTCAGATAATTGGAAAATAAAGTCCCAATCTACTCTTTGTATAAAAAGAAGCTTTCAAGTCAACAAGGAACAAAGGACAGTTTTCTTCACAGAAAGGTCTACAGGAAGTTGGAAGGAAGAGGGGCCAGATCTATTGTTGCACTTGGTGAGTGTGCTTTCAGCAGACGGGGAGAGGTAGAGGCACAGTAGGGCTGAGGGGGGATATAGTGTGTGTTTGTGTCGAGGAAGGGGGGGCGATACTGTACGGCCCGGTTTATGTGGCGTATCTCTTCGTCCACTGTTTAGCTATTCTGTCATGTTCCGTTCTGTTGGTCAAGTACTGTGTGGCGATGCTCCCAACCAGAGGATCAGCTGCGGACACAGGGACATTCATCAGTTAATCGACCAAATGGAAAGCACATTTTGTCTGCTACTTAGGGGCTAAACTACTGCTTCTACAATGATTTGAACACACCCCTAACATGTGTGTCAACAGTTTGGAAACATTACAATTTTTTAATGTTTTTGAAAGAAGTAAAAACAGTAGGGCTGCCCCCTAATAGTCGACTAGAAGAGGCTTAGTCAACCAAAATTGGTATTTGTCGGTTAGTCGCAGAAAAACAAAACAAAAAAACAAACACAGGAAGTGCCGAAATCACGCAGTCTGTGACGGACAGATCCAAAAATTCGCCTCTCATTCATCATTCATCGACCTCAAATATGGCTTAACACTTGACACATGTAAGTAGTACCAAGTTTAGAAGTCTGCTCGTGCTAACGTTAACCTAGATAAACGTGTGCTATTATTTGGCGCATGACATGGAGGCGCCGGTGCGATCACTTGGATTTAACTTAAAGGGTTAGTTCAAATTAAGATATTTTGTTATCTTATACTTAAAATACTTTCTGTGTGCAAAAACAAAACAAAAATGCCGACTTTGACAGGGGAGAGACAAAGTCGTTATTTTTGTTTTGTTTTTGCACACAAAAAGTATTCTCATCGCTTTATAACATTAAGGTTGAACCACTGCAGTCACGTTGACTATTTGAACAATGTTTTAACTACTTTTCTGGACCTTGAATGTGGTAATATGGTTGCTTTCAATGGAGGATTTAAAAAAAAACCTCTCGGATTTCATCAAAAATATCTTAATTTGTGTTCTGAAGATGAACGAAGGTCTTATGGGTGTGGAACGACATGAGGGTGAGTAATTAATGACAGAATTTTCATTTTTTGGGTGAACTAACCCTTTAAAATACTCTGTCGTTTTTGGTCATACAGATAAGAATAATCCAACATTCGAAACTGTAAATGGTAGCAGTTGTTTTTGATTTGAATTAGATTTAATTACAGGATTTAAAGTAAAAAGAGAATGGTCTGACTTTAGATTTGTGAAATTAAGCTACATAAGACACCTACACAAAACAAAAACAGCAGACGGACTGAATGAAAATGCAAATTCACTTTTTGACAGTAGGTGGTGCTTATGGAACAGCAGCGAGATAGCGTTTCTTTAGGTACTGCTGTACACAAATCAGCGATGCGCTTATGAGTACTACTTTATATGGAGATAAGAGGAAAAGAAAATGCCATCGAAACTTTTACTGAAGACAATCAGTTCCCTTCAGAGACATATTCATATAAGCCCCCACCCCCAATTCAATATTTATATTTTCTGCGTCATGAACAGTGAACTTGCTGCGCCTGGAACAGTATTTTCTCTGCTGGCGCATCTCTGTTCTCCTCTTTCTCTTGTCTTCAGCATGTTCTGTCTCTGGCCTGTGTTAATAGACTTCATAATATTTTCACACAAATGAAATTTTGGGAAATGACTGCAATGCAGTTTGTGTGCAAGTCCGGAACAGAGATCAGCCAAAATTAAACTCAAAACCAATTGCCGATCGTGTGTTTGGAGCAAAAACCGCCCAGTTCCGATTTATGGTTGTTCGATAGGTTGTGCATCTCTAGAAAACAGGTCGCACCACAAGAATTATTGGCACTCGCACAAATGCTCCCAAATATATTTTGAGGTTGCACAAACTAAATTTCTGGAGCATATGCGACCAAAATGGTCGCAATTTCGAGCCTTGATGTGACACTTAAGACTGGAGTAATGGTGCTGAAAATTAAGCTTTGATCACAGGAATAAATTATATTTTAAAATATATACACATAGAAAACAGTTCTTTTAATTTGTAATAATATTTCACAATATTACTGTTTTTTTTTTGTTTATTTTTGATCAAATAAATGCAGCCTTGGCGAGCAGAAGAGAGTCTTCCAAAAATATTCCCAAAATTTTTGACAGAGTAAACTAAAGAATTTACTAGTCAATGGCGATTCTATTGCACAGGTGTGTGTAGAGGGTTGAGTTAGGTGTTACTTTACCAGAAGAAGGGTTTGAGTCTTACCTGGGTTACAGTCTGTGAGTAGAGAGCAGATGGACAGCAGCACCTTGGAGATGGTGAGGGCGGGACTCCAGTTGTCCTTCAGGATGTCCAGACAGATCACACCCTGACTGTTGATGTTACAGTGGTAGATCCTCGTACGGAACGTTACCTGGGAAAGGATGAGAAATTCATCGGAAGGGTTAATATGGAAGTCTTTCGCTACTTTTAATTTGTGAGGACAATAGTGCACCATGTTAGGGCTGTCAAAATGGCTGACAAACTAAATTAGAATTTTATATTTAAATATTACTAATATTCAAATTTAAAAAGGCATAATTTCAGTTAGAGGGAAAAAAGTCTCCTGAGGCCACAAGAGGGCGCAATGAGCAAAATATGAATGCACTGCATTAAATTGTTTATTCAAAGCAATGAAATAACATGACTGTCTGTAAAAAAGTGCATAATGTTCAAACCATCATGTATTTATGCATAGTTTAATACAAAGAGCCGAAGCGCCGATCACTTAGTGTACTTTTTGTGTTTAAAAACATGAGATGCAGTGAAATGGAAAAACCCACCACAAAGGTCTTGAGACATGATTTTGAAAAGGTGAACTTCTTTTAACCTCTAAATGGCTTTCTAAACATGCGGCTTTCTTGAGCGAGACATGAGTGCAATGGTCAAACATGTCCGTCTAGCCGTGTTTACATAGGAAACAATGGAAAATCAGCGCAGAAAATGCGTTCTGTGTGTGTGAACGGCTTTGTTACGGTTTTGACGTAACTTCTAGTTATCTAGCGCCGCATCTAGTAGGTTAAACTGGATAGGCTAACAAAAACATTAAAACGCAACGACACCATCGCATCTCGTGCTGACACACACCTAAAATTCAAAAGCATTTATGTGTTTTTGCTGTTTGAATAATTCCTTTGAATCTCAGATGTGTGCAAACGAACGACACCATCAGAGCACATTGAATTCCCCACCGGAATCTTTTCTTTGGTTAATATCTGAGGTCGTGCCACACTATACGCAGGAAACATGTTTCTGTATGAACTACAGGAAGCATGTTCGTTGTGTGTGCGAGACATCTGTGTAAGTGCCGGAGGCTTTCAGGGCAACCCTCTAATGGACCTTGACATTCCTTGCCTTGAGAATCATGACAGTTTAATTGCCACCAGAACGACTTCCTTCATCCTGACTACCTACAAACCCACAACGAGCCCAAAGAACAAACGCATATAGGACATAATGTGGCCGTCTGCAAATGAACATCCTACTTTAAACGAGATTTAGAGACAGATTGAAAGCAGTGTTACAGGACAATGACAGACACACAGGCCCTGGGGAAACATGCTGCTGAGGGGGGCTGGGATGAAAGAGAGACAATAAAATGTCCCTTAAGGTACCAACAGAAAACAAGATGGCCTATGAAGGAGGTTTGTGCATCGTTTTAAAGATTTAAATTCCAGTTTAATTTCTGAATCTGAACTGAAGTAGCAGTAGTTATTTGAAGAAGGTAGTAGAATTTTAATACAATAAAATTCATATATATATATATATATATAGAGAGAGAGAGAGAGAGAGAGAGTTTCATTTAAGTCAAATTATATAAAAATAGTTTATATATACATATATGTATATAAAATGTAATATAAATATATAATAAATAAAAAGATTATATATAGTTTCAAGTCAAATTATATAAAAATAAAGCATATATATATATATATATGTAAATTTAATAAATAAAAATAGTTTATTATATTACATTATATTATATAAATAATTGATATATATATCATATATAAAATTATAAATAAAAATAAAGTATTATCTAACTAAAAATATTATAAATATTTATAATATAAATTATAAATAATACAAATAAAAGTTTATATATCTATTATATTACTTTATATTATATTATAATATATAAATGCTGTAAGTGCAGTTTTTAATAATTTTTCTCATTTTTTAAACCTGAATTACCCATGTATTTTAGTATAAATTACCCATGTTATCATTTTAGTCCAGCATTTCATTTTAGTTTAATTTTACAATTTATATAAAATGATATATTTAATATAAATGATATACAATAAATAATAAAGAGCATCTGCATGCCGCTAATCACAGACAAACAGCGTAATTGTGAGTGTTATACAATAGGACAATAAACAACTCATAAGCAACTTACATTTTAAATAAAATATTGAATCGCCTCTAAAATAGATCCAAACAAACTCAAAGCACAATCAATTATCAGCGTGTCTCTGAACAACACACAACGGTGGTGTTTTTGAACAAATCGAATGAATGATTCAATGACTCACTCATGAAGACATGTCACATGTTTTGTTCCTGAACGAATCAGTGTTTTGAATGAATCGGTTCAGTAAATGAGTCAGTCACTTTTCACCACCTATTGGCCTACCTATATATAATACATTTTATTCAATCAGATTGAATTGATTACAAAACATTTACTCAAAATTCACCAATAAATAAAGCACAATGCAGCTCTGCTCTTCAGATATCATTGAAAACCCTTATCAGTCATCCACCAATTTCACAATGCCACATATTTCTTTGCTCTTACCTTGGGTGGCTTAAATGGGTAGTCAGGTGTAAATGCAATGTCAAGGAAAAAGACCCCTCCTTCATACACAGAGCCCGGTGGTCCTAAAATAGTTGACCTCCATTCATAGATGTTGTCTCCTTTGGGACCGGCGCTGTTGGTGGAACAAAGCGAAGAGATTTGAGAAGTTAAACAGGGACTGACTGGCCATTCCAGGAAGATAAATCATCATTAATTCATGAGTGAAAAGCCAACAAGGAACGAGACATTACAGACACGTCAGCACTGGCCTCACGCTAAACGGGATGTATCATGGAAAACCAGATTTACAAAGCTCCCTCCCCAGACCATTTATGGAAGCTAATAGGCTTGGATATTGCCAACTACCTCACGATATGATAAATTACAAGGGCACTTCAAGGGAAAAAAACAAAAAACAACATGCTGTGGAGAATAATAGAGAGATTGTTGTAGAGGTCACGACCAAGTGGAGATAACTTACCCACAGATGACAGCTATGCAACATGCAATTTTTAATGTGATAAAAGTCTACCAGATGAAATCTAAGAAACAATGGCAAACGCATGCCTATTCCTCCAAATGACTGCTACATCATCAATGCATAAAATAAGAGTAAATTCACTCTCAAATCTGCTGAAATGATGGTGACAGCTGAGCAAAAGATGGTGAAGAAAGAAAAACAGATGACTTTAGAGCACATCTTTGAGCTCTTTTGTCAAAGGGCGGCCACATCTGCCGGATTCCCTCGTGATTAGTGTCATATTGAAGATTTACGACTCTGTTCGGTCGACCGTTGTATCTGTGCCAAACAAACAGACTGGGACCAGATCCAGCCCATAATAATAAACAAGTCTTAGATCTGCACTGCGTTAAACAGCAGCAGATACACTTGAATGTGTACTTGTGTTTTGGAGGGTGGCCTGTCCCGGGGGTCTCTTTCTCATAATGCTTATTTGTTTGTGCTCATAAATGCATATACATTAATGACCAGAGCTGGAAATTGAGACCTGGTTCTTGCTTAGAATTTCCTTTCAATTCCCAATCTATATTCATGACCTGTATGATCCTGTATGATACACACACAAGACTCAACAAGACTCGTCTCATGTCTGGAGCTCAAATGCTGCAAGATGACACACACTGAAGTTTAATAGCTACTTTAAATGATCCAAACAAATCACTAACTGCAAGTATGAGTAATAATAATAACACTTGCCTTAGCAAACACCACTAATTATACACACACCTGTCTTCTAGTGAATGCTGGTTTCCTGCGCAAGTTACAATAAAGGGAGGAGGAATGCAATGTAACTAGTTCTGTACATGAGAGACATATTGAAATTATATAAAAAAAAAAAAAATAAATAAAAAGTTATGGAGCTCACAACAAGTCTAATTTAATTCCAAATCTTCCGTGGTTAGGAATTTTGTTCATCATTTTCTTTTGACCAGGTTCAACAAGTAACATCAGCTGTAATCAAAGTTTCACTGACAAAAGGAATGAGACAGAAACAATATGTTCTAATTCATAGACTGTAAAAAAAGATGGATCCTCTTCCTTCCACTTGGGGCTGCACGATTTGGGAAAAAAAAAAAAAAAAATTTTTTATATATATATATATATATGTGAATTTTTTTTTTTTTTTTTTTAACAAATTAATTTGTTTGTAGGGTCACACAATTTGGCCCAACATTTTGTGCTTGTATATTATTATGACTAATAATAATTATTATGATTATTATTATTGCTAAATAAAAATATTTAACAAAATAAGAAATATTACTATTGCAATAACATTTAAAAATAGAGTATTTAAGAATAAATATAACAATTTAATAATAAGAAAATAATAATAATAGTTAGGGCTGGGTATTGACAATTTTCACGATTCGATTCGATTTCTATTCACATGCTTGCGATTCGATTACGATTTCGATTCGATACGATTATTTTAGATGTAGTACATCAGTACATCTCTCAACTAATGCTGTAAACTACACATGGGAGTCAGTTGGTACTACTTTAGTATAATATTGAAGGTTAAAATTAATTTACTAGGTACAAATATGCCTAATGATTTGCTGTATATACGGCATCTAAATAGAAACACTTTGGTTTCCAGAACAAGGGAGCCAAATCTAAAACCACTGAGTTAATCCATCCTGGTGTCTGTGAGCTCCACTCAGATAAATATACAAACACTTAAATTTACACTCAATTATGTTTTTTTTTTGTTTTTTGTTTTTTTTATAATAAATAAAGTTTAGAATTACATAATCATATTTCTACTCCAATTCGTTTTTTTTTTAAATATAAACATTTAAATCGTGGCTGTCATAACTGATTTATTCAAACATGCATTAAATATTGAAGAACATTATAATGAATATGTAACGGTGCATAGCTATATTCATCAGAATGCTGCTTTCTAGAGTTCACTTTTCTAGCTGACTAACGAGTTTATGGTCACTGAATATGTTTTTCTGAGGTAAATGTGACGTTACGTGACATTGTTTACAAGCTGTTTTATTGACATCTTTCCGAGGTTGAAACACTGATTGAGCTATTACACGAGACATGATACGGATTTCGGTAAGTTGTACTGTATATTTTAACATACCTTCAGATGTTCATTCATGTTTATTTTGCGCTGTAACTGGTATTAAAGCGGAGGAGAGGATGCTCACATGCGCGCCGTGCTGCCGCTTCTCTTTAACTGAGGCGCTACCGATCTGTCACGCCACATTAAACAGCGCCAAAACGGTACTTATTTTTTGAATCTCATAATAAGATGGACGTCATTTGAAATCTGAGACTTTGCTTCATATCAAAAGTAACAAAGCACAAAGATTATTGCGATTTATTGGATGGGAGGCGCGCAACATGTTCTGTCCATTCATCAACTGAAAACAGACTAGACTAATCGATTCTTGGGATTTAAGAATCGATATCGGTTCGTAAAAATGAGAATCGATTAAAATCGAGAAATCGATATTTTTTTACCCAGCCCTAATAATAGTAATATTATTTATATTTTACAGTCTATGACTATGATTTATTATAAAATATATTATTATTTTAAAAATGTGTGACAGTAATTTCTTAATTTTTGTATGCAAAATCAAAAACAATGTCTTATGAAATTTGAGCCTCTTATGCATCAACTGTGGGAAGAAAACTACTGTACACTGGAGAAAAAACATAGGATGGAGTGAGCATTATTGAGAGCAAAACACACGTCCGTTTCATTCATACTGGAAGCCAGAGGGCGCCCTCATGCAGAAACTCCACATATATCACAGAGAAGTAATATTACGCAGGACGTTTCAGTAAATCCCTAATGTGAAGCTAGCGCTGTAGCTGATTAAAAAGAAGATATAAATGCTTTGATTCAACATGAAGACAATAAACATATATGGTGTATAGACCTTATTCGCCAGAGAAACAAGTGCGCCACCATCTTTATAATATTGTCTTTGAACTTCCGTTTTTGCGGTAGCTCTGTATATTTCTATAGTATTGCTGTCAAAGAATAACTAGCTGGTGAAGTAAATTTACTTGTTGTAGAGTTAACAAAAGTTATTATGAGCATTGTATGTTTAAAGCAGATGTCTTAAATGTCAGTAGACCGGGAAGATTTTAAAACGATCAGTTCATTCATAAATAGGTAAGATCGCTGTGGAAATACAAACCAGAAGTCAAAAGACAAAGAGCGCAGTGTTGAAAAGGGGCGGAGCTACATAAGGTCTATATACTCATATGGTGAACTCATATACCCCATATATGGTGTATTTGAGTTCTTCAAGCCTTCTCGGTTATATTTATAATGCAATGCCAATTGACATAGCCTTTATCACTGTATAGAATACTATAAAATAATATATTGTCTGCCTCATTCTATGATAAGAAGCCACATCAGCTCACAAAAGGCACTTTCAAACACTCGACTGACTTTATAGCATCAAAAAAACTAACTTACTGGGAAAACGAACACTTGAACATAGTTCTGCATGATGAGAACTACCTAAAATGACTGAAACCATTTTTGGAAAAAAAATTATTTGAAATGTAATTGGATTTTTATTTTATTTTTTTTAAGTTTGACTCTCATCCCATTCGATTAAATGGAGAGGGCGAGGTTTAAGACCTACACTGCAGCCAGCCACCAGGGGGCGATCGAAATGCTTTGGCTTCACTTTTCAGGACTTGTTGTGCGGCACACTCACTCTAATTACAATGTGAAAAACGATCTGGGGTAAAAACAACAGTAAGATGAGCAGTGCTATTATAAGATGAGGCATGCAGTTCTGTCAGTTACTCGCTGCAAGTGTCGGATGTAGTTACAGCCATAAATCATAAAGCGGTTGCATCAGGCTCTGTTTACTTCCTGTCTCTATGAAGCCCCTCCTTCTGAAAAGCACAATGTGCTCTGATTGGTCAGCTGGAGCAGTGTCTTGCGATTGGCGTTTGGGAAATGCCCCGCCCCTTACCATAACCGCCAGTTTCAACACACTACTAACTAAC
Organism: Mylopharyngodon piceus; assembly: GCA_039654765.1. NCBI lineage: Eukaryota > Metazoa > Chordata > Actinopteri > Cypriniformes > Xenocyprididae > Mylopharyngodon > Mylopharyngodon piceus. The sequence goes on from CM077445.1 coordinate 18,259,660, forward strand.
TCAACCAGGCCCCGCCCCTTTATTCTTCGTATGAATTATTTAAATGAGCAATATTGTGACGTGTTCGTTCCCAGAAGAAAACTCAAGACTACAATGGAGGGAGAGCTCAGAAACAGTGACACTGATATAGAGAATAACTCCTGCTGTTTGAGCATGAAAAAGCTCTGCAAAGTTACAAAGCACAATTACACACTAAATAAAGATAAACGTGTGCAAAAAAAAAAGTGTTTGCTCAAATCACTAACCCATGAACAACAATAATTACTAATAATGAATTCCACACATGCTCAAGTGTGCTTGAATTGGCAGTTTGTGGTTATTCTAGTGAGCGGATCATTTCCTGTAAATGCCCACTTGCTATCAATGTCGTGACCGTTAACTGACAGCAGGTGCCAGTGGGCAAAACCTCTGTGCGGATCCGACGGGCAAAGACCTCTGGGTACATGCCAGAGCTGACGGTTGCCCGGCAACAAACAACCCCCTCCACCACCACCGCTGGCCGCGGTGAATGAGTTTAAACACCGCAGTTAACCGACCTTGTTATTGAGCTTTCAGCTTCCTATTAAAGGATATTAGACTTGTGGGGAAAAATACACTGGATAAGCTATTCACTTCAAAACCTTGAATCCTGAGTGCTTATCTGGAAAACTAAACAATGCATTCATTTTTAACCACTCTAATAACACATACTTATGATACAAACCCTGCTGCACAAATAGCAGTATATTAAAAGTAAAGGCTGACTAACAAAATTAGGCAAGAAACTGAAGAAATAGAACATAACTTTTATGTTAGATGCGATTAATCAATTTGACAGCACTAATTATAATACATTCATGTGTGTGTGTGTTTGTTATTGTATATATAAATATCTCAGATGTTTGTGTTGATATACCAAGTGCTCAGGGGCGAACAGTAGATGAGCGTTTATCCTTGCACAAGCATCTCAAAATCACACCTGACAAACAAGAGAACTGCCATCACTGACAACCGACTCAGTTACTGTGCCAACCGCATCCACTGCCAAAATGATTGTGCTGAGATCTCACATCCGTCCGAGCCAACAGACCATCGCTGCTCTTTTCCCAAACAAATGCTCATCCCTCACACAGAGGAAGAAGAAGAACTCGAAACCACAACCTACTTATTTCTGAACCCACACAACGGAAAACATCTCCTAGTGACTAACTGTACAAGCAGTCGACTAAAAGCTCTTCAAAGTTTGATGTTCCGGCTCACGGCAAATGGTCTAGTGTTACTCACACGAATCAGAGATCCATTTGAAGAACACGAAAACACACTCAACAAGTATAGCCGATCTGCGCTGTGGTCGAGTGAAGGGCTGGGCGGAGTATTTGAGATGAATTTGCTGGCAATATAAAATTAAACATTTTGCGAAATGATTTTAATAGGCTTTTTATTTGGCCATTATAGGGATAGTTCACGCTAAAATGAAAATCCTGTCATCATTTACTCACCCTCATGTTGTTCCAAACCTGTATGACACAAATGATGAGTGAAAACAATAGTTTAGGGTTAACGATCCTTTTAGAGTTCATAGAATCAGTTCAAACTGCATCAATTCTAAACTCTGAATCAATGAGTCATTACAAAAATCACTCTGTGAGGCATTTTTTAATGCATATTATGTTAATATTAACCTAACATTCAATATTATGGAAAAGAACCATCATGACATGAATTCACAAATTTACAAATTGTAAGAAATAAAAAAAAAAGCTACAGTTTGAGACCAGAAACGCATCAAGTAACTGACTATGCACATTTTTGTAAGGAAGTTTGGGAATTATTAACTAATTTCTGTATTCAATACAGCTGTCACGACACATGACAAAAGAATGAACGACTCAGAAGAGTCAGACCCGAAGACTTGGGAGGTTAACTAATCATTTCTCTTTCCGGTACAGACTGCATAGCCTCTATGGGGCTGTCACGGGATGAACGAATGAGTTGGATCTGAACCAAAACACTCAAGGTGAACGAATCATTTCTGTTATGATATTGCACATGCACGTTCAAAATGAACAAATCATTCATGATCGACACGTCACTATAACGGGTGTTTCAACCGCGGTCAATTAAACAGCTTGAGAATAATATCTCGCGTAGCATTACATTTACCTCAGGTAAGTCATTAAGTGTCCACAGCATGTTAGTTCACTAGAGAAATGAACTCTAAAGGGGAATATATGCACTATATTAGCTTATATATTCATTATATTTACTTTACCTGTTAGAACGGTCTTAATTATTTAATATATGCTTATTATGACATAATATAAGTTATGACAGTAACTGTGTAAATCATTACATTTCAAAAATGAATTTAAGTAATAATTTTATAATTAGATTAAGAAGTAAATGTTTTTTTATTTGAGTGTTGATTATTATATCTAAAAATAAATAGCAAATTAATTTAATAGTTTGGGCTCTGTTGTTAATTGTAACCTTTAATATTATAGTAATGTGCAAGAAAGGGCTTCAATACCGAGGTACGTACCGAACCGTCATGTTTGTGTACTGTTACACCCCTATATATATCTATATTAGGGCTGTCCATTTAATGCATTAATTAGATTAATTAGTTACGGTGAAAAATAATGCGTCAAAATTATTAACGCAATTAACGCACCCGCCCTGCCCCTGACCTACGCAAGTCATCTGACATTTAATTCAGTTGATTGATGACGAATATGAAGCAGGGCAACAACTCACTGCATGATGAAGTCTACTGAATGCAGATAGAATGATCCTAAAATTCAAGATATCTGGTCAAAAATGTCCCTGCAAGAGTTGTCGTCTCATATTTATGTTATATGATATAGTTAAGCAATATCAGACGAGTGCTGTTTTTGTCCCAAATAGCGTTGTGTTATATTTTAGACATATTGTCTGCTTTTGCTCAATTTTGACAATGAAAATATTACCTATAAAGCTAGAGCAGAACGGTTGTGCGTCTCCGAGCAACACACAGCGGTGTTTCGTTTCTGAATGAATCCGCGTTTTGAGCAAATCAATCGGGTGAATCAATGATTCAATGGCTCATTCATAAAGAGAGCCATTTACTTCATTCCTGAATGAATCAGCCATTTGAACAAATCGAATTAATGAATGACTCAATGACTCACTCATTAAGACAAAAAAAAAAAAAAAAAATCATATTTCCATATTAATAATAATTAAAACAAAAACATTAAAGGGATAGTTTACCCAAAAATTAAAATGTTTTGGGGAAAATGTTGAATCAAATAAAGTATTTCTTTCTAAAGCTACTTTTTGTAATGTCTCTTTGATGATCTTTTGGGGGTAATTTCTCAGCCAAATTTGACGAGCGATTAAATTGTGATTAATTAGATTAATTAAATCGCCACATCGTGTAATTAGATTAAAATTTTTAAGCACTTGACAGCCCCATTATATATATATATATATATATATATATATATATATGCACATCACCTTCAAGTAGTCGATTACATGATTTCCATTTTGGATGTGCAAGCTTGAATAATCTATTCTTTTTTGTGTGTTTATACTGGCCAAACATTTGAGCTTTGTTTGCCTATCACGTTTGAAGAAAGAAAACTCTATATCCAAAAGTTAAATCATTTCCTACAACAAAACATACATCATCCTCTATTTGCTTTTGTACCTCTGCTTTACTGAACATCCAATTACTGCAAAAAGAAAATGCAATGCAATGTGAAACAATGTGTGATTATTAATGTGTGGGCTGCAGGCAAGGTTGCGCGATCTGTCAATGTGCAAAACTAATTAGCTAACACACATTCAGCCAGAAGGTCAGAGCAGAATTTAATAAGAAGCTGCAGGCTCAGACATAATCAACTATAAAAAGAGCAGATTTTAACGTAACACTTCTGACATGTTTAATCAATGACGAATTTAGCTGATGACAAACTGTATTAAATATGACCCTCGTTCACGGTAAGACAGTAGTCGATAAAGATGAACTATGCTGTTTAGTGTACACCTGAGAGATCATAAAAAAATGATTTACTCACCTTCACGTCATTCCAAACCTGCAGGAAAACAAAAGGGTTTGAAGAATACCCCAGTCATCCATATAACGAAAGTGAACGGGGACTGGGACACAAAAAAAAGGCACCGTAGATGTAGTCGATCTCCATACAACAGCTTTGTGCGAGGAAGAGACTGAAATGCAAGTTATCTGCTGTAGCTCTCAAATCAGATACAGCACTGCTGACATCAATGACGTTTGAGAGAGACAAGACACCAAAACCAATAGTGTTTGGCATCCAAAGTGCCATTTTTGTAGTTTTTAATCATCCAGTATCCATTTGAAGTATCTTGGAAAACTCAAAGACAAATATGTTATATTAAATATTAAAACTGCATCTTATCAACTGTAAACACAAGATGTAATTCTGGCAAGATATCACCATCAGTCGGTGTTTGCATTAAATATGATTTAATCTAATAATTTCACATATTCACCACTTTCTAGAATGTAAAAGTTTGTGTTATTTGATCATTAGCTGCAATTTTTATTTCATTATTTTTATTGACATAGCATCAGTGCTAATTTCTCTCTCTCTCATATATATAGATAGATAGATAGATAGATAGACAGACACACACTGTATATAAAGGCTGTCAAGCTATTTTTAATCTAATTAATTACAAAATATGCCAAAATATGATTAATCTAATTAATCGCAAATTAATTGCACATCAAATTTGGCTGAGAAATTGCGCCCAAAAGATAATTTTAAAGTCATTATTGTGTTAAATGAGAAAAGCATCAAATAGACATTACAAAAAAATAGCTTTAGAAATAAATATTTTGATTCAACAGAGAATTTATTACAAAAACTTTTAGGCTACAATACCCATGATTTTTGTTTTTTAAATGATATTTAAAAATATTTACAGAGCAAAACAGTTTGGTTACAAACATTCTTCAAAATATCTTTTATGTTTTGCAAAAGAAAGAAAGTCATACAGGTTTGAAACGACATGAATAAATGTAAATAAACACAATATTAAATTATTTTTAAATGAAATGATACACTAAAACTAAAACTGCCAGTAGGTGGCGGTAAATGTCTAAATGAGTAAATCATTGAGTCATTCATTCATTCGATTCGTTCAAACAGCCGATTCATTGAAGAATGAAGTAAATGGCTCTTTTTATGAACGGACCATTGAATCATTGGTTCACCCGATTGATTCGCTTAATACGTGAATTCATTCAGAAACGAAACACAGCTGTGTTGCTCGGGAGACGCACAACAGTTCTGCTCTAGCTTTATAGGTAATATTTTTGTTGGCAAAATTGAGATGGTAGCAATATTGTGCCTAAAATATAACACAATATTAACTTCTTATTTATTAAACTTGTATAAAATCAATATCACATTTGCACTTGTGCTATATGGGACAAAAACAGCTTGATATAGCGCTTGTTACTCATGTGATATTGTTTAACTATATCGTACGATATAAATATATGAGAATATGAAATGTAAGATGACCTATGTAGGTGTGGGGCACAAAAAGCTTGAATTATAGTGCACTAGTTGTATGGACGTACTGCTATACAAATGTCAGGTTGCATCTTGACAGACCCAGTCACTTTCATTATATATGGAAAAGAACAGCCTGGATATTCATGGGGAGAAAAATGTCTGAAAATAAATTCATACAGGTTTGGATCAATGAGGGCAAATGCATGATCACATTTTCATTCCCTTTAAATAGTTTTTCCCATGTATATAATCATCATCTTGATCCAAAGAGACATTATCTGCTTTAGTCCAGCATTTCTCTGCAGCACTCTTCTGTAATTGTGTATTCATTCAGTTAATATGCTCGATTATGCAGTGCTGCGGTGGTTATCAGAACAGGAACTTAATGAAGCAATCTTCTCTTCCTCTGACCGTGAAATACCCCGGTACCAATTACGGCTGCGGTAGCCGAGTCGAGTCTGTCTTTGCTTTCTCAGATGATACGGCTTCTTTTAATGACACTGTCCAATAGCTCATCTCGCGTACAAATACGCAAGCAATTAGTGCCGAAACAAGCGCTTAAGAGGAAATATTTGCTCGATCAGGGCCCAAGTGAATATCCTATTACAAGGGGTATTTTCAGATGACACAATAGAATTTTCCATGTCAGTTCAAATGGTTTATCCCGCCTGGCTGTGGAATTCTGTTTCACAGAAGTACCATGATAGATTCCTTTCAGTGCTTCGATTGTTTGTGTAATCTGATTTCCACGCAAATCTATTAGAAATGCCAGGGGGTCAATATTAAACTTTGAGAATTTAAGAGTTATGCTAAATATCGAAATCAAATCGCCCCAAAGGCAGCGAACAGTCGGGCTCATATGCTCGCCTTAGGCTGTCTATGAATAATGCATCATGGATAATTATAATAATAAACAGGCTTTGCACAGTGTGCATGAGCGATGCTACTTCTGAAGCATAAAATGCATGCAGCCGTAGAGCGTTACGAGGAGCAAATTGCCTCTAATTCTCCCTGAATTAAAACCCTTTGAATGTTAGAATATGGTACTGAGGTGAACTGAATTATAATCTTTCTGCTTTGATACAAGGAAGCTAAAATAAAACTGCTTTCTTAGAAAAACTCTCTAGAGGGATGGTAAACCTAGCACAACAACAAACTACATGACATGAAAGCAAATGAAACTTATAGCTGCATATTAATCTAGAATAGGAGTAAAAAAGAAAAGAGACACTTCAGCTTTAAGGAGCAGTGATAGTTGGAGACAGGATAAACACTGCAGTGTGTTAAATAAACACCTGTAAACACATCCAGATCATGTGGCGTTTGAATAACACTTAAATAAACAGGTAGCTAATGTGATATTTTAAGTGTCATGCACTGAATGCCGCTGCTCTGGCGATCACAGAGCCAAATCCCTCCTTCCTGTTTGTTTGCGTGTTAAAACATGATCCCAGTAAGCAGCGCAGCAGGATATGCCAAACATTTCCTGCCTTCAAGACTGAAGTATTGAAAACGACTCCAGATCAAACAACAGTCTTTCCACGCTGGGCATAAAATCAGCGCCTGCCAACATGGGTGCAGCTGTCTGAAAAGTCTTCATAACTAATTCATATCTGGGTGTTTCTTCAACTACAGGCACCTTTATGTTGTAGACTGCTTGATTTTTATTGAAACGAACACATTTCAGCTTTTTTTAGGGTCAGACTAAAATTGTCTTGGAATTTTTTTCCATGCCTTCATTTATTTTTGCTACTTTTCAAATGCTTCTAAGCTTTTATTACTGTACCCTTTAAGTCCACATCTGCTAATAAACAAATTTAGATCAATATCACTTGCAAAGAGAATGAATGAATAAATAAAAAAATAAAATAATAATATTATTATTATTAACAATAAATAATTGTAATAATAAAATATTTATTATTTTCATTAAAGGGTTAGTTCACCTAAAAATGAAATTTCTGTCATTAATTACTCACCCTCATGTCGTTCCAAACCCGTAAGACCTTCGTTCATCTTCAGAACACAAATTAAGATATTTTTGATGAAATCTGAGAGGTTTCTTTCCCTCCATAGAGATCCAACGAAACTACCACTCCAAGGTCCAGAAAGTTAGGAAAAAACATCATTAAAGTACTCCATGTGTCTCCAGTGGCTTAAACTCAATTTTATGAAGCGACGTGAGTGCTTTGTTTGCGCAAAAAAACACTTTACTTATAAAATATTGATCTGCAACACGCGTTCACGAGAGCTTCACGACGCATGCGTGTTGTGTTCAGATTTGTGCGTCAACTCAACGCACATGTGCGAGTGTTCACGAGAGCTTCACGACGCACACGCTTTGTGTTCACGTGAGAGCTGGCATTGTTGTGTGAACACGCTTTGGATAATATTATTTTGTAAATAAAGTGGTAATGTTTTTTTGCACAAACAAAGCACTTCATAAAATTGAGTTTAAGCCACTGGAGTCATATGGAGTACTTTAATGATGTTTTTTCCTACCTTTCTGGACCTTGGAGTGGTAGTTGCGTTGGATCTCTATGGAGGGAAAGAAACCTCTCAGATTTCAACAAAAATATCTTAATTTGTGTTCCAGAGATGAACGAAGGTCTTACGGATTTGGAAAGACACGAGGGTGAGTAATTAATGACAGAATTTTCATTTTTGGGTGAACTAACCCTTTAACAATTATAAATATTTTTTTTTAATTAACAACAACAAACAAATAAAGCAAATTATTCAAAATGTGGTAATATTTTAAAATGCAAGCACTGAAATTAGCCTTAGCAAGGCAAAGGAATTTTATGCCCAAAATGTTTAAAATGTAATTTTCATCACAGAATGGTGATTTGAAATGTGATCGAAATTACACTTGTTCATGCAGTTCAGGGGGACCTAAATAAATAAATAAATAAATAAATGCAGAATTAGATTTAAAGTGCCCCAATTATGATTTTTCTTTTAAAGGTTCCTAATTTTTTTTTTGGAGTCTCTTACAATAGACTTACATGCATAAATTTTTTTTTTCTCTCATAATTAGGCCTGTCGCAATTGGTCGATATAATCGACTGCGTCGACGCTGATAATTAGTCGACGTCAATATTTTTAATTGACTGATCATTTTATATTATTTTACCTTTTAAATTTCGTTTTCACGCTTTGACTAAAATAACAACCGTTTCCTCCAAACCACTAGTTTGAGCTAATGTTACGTGCATCACGTCAAAGTTTCCAAGGATGGCGGGTGAAGCGGAGTCGAGTGCGATGTCAAATGAGTTTGTTAGCAAAAGTTTTTTTTAAAGGCTGAAGGGGTCTAAAGTATGGGAGTACTTCCGATTAGCTGATAATAAAAAGGTGGTTTGTACACTCTGGTTTCGTTGGCATACCACAGCAGCACAAGCTCGATGCATGAACGTCTGAAGAGGAAACGTATAGGGGCTATTCTGGATGATGGGCCGCCGGAAAAGGCAAAGTCACAGTCACCGTAAGTGTTTTTGTCCATTAAATTAACTCAGCCTTTGTATGCAGAACGTTTAAAATCCGCTGTCCTTTAACCTGCTAAAGGGGCCGTTCACATATCGCGTCTTTTGCGCGCACAAGTTTATTTCAAATGTAGGTGCTCATAATAGAAGCGACGCGCATGCAGTGCGGCGCACTCGTTTTTTCCAGGCGCACCTATGCTGCGGCGAGATCATCTCAACATCTCAACATCTCAACTTTTAAGAATGCCGCAAGCGCACCGCAGGTCATGATGTGACAAGAACCAACCGATCAGCTTCTGCCTTTCCGTAACAACATCAAAAGCTCAGCCGAACAGCTGATCATAGCTGTGCAGGGTGGGTTTTTAACGGCAAAAATGACATAATTAATAACATTTAAAAATAGAAAGGTAATAAATACTATTCATATACAATATGAAAAGAGTTTGCCAAGTTTAAAGAACATTAGGAATGTTTTTCCACTCTGAATTTTACATTTATATAATTTAGTTGTATTTATTTTTCTCTCAGTTGTAGGCAAAGCCATGTGACTGAATTCCTGCAAAAGAAGGACAACTCACCACAATTGGCTGCAGCTCTTACTGCTCTTACAGCCCTGAATATGATTATCAAATTTATACTTTTTTATGGTACACTACTGAATGCCAAAGTTGCCAAGTTAAATAAAATGTTCTTAAGAAAAATTGTTAATTTTTGGTGGGAAATTAGTCGTTTAGATTAATCGATAAATTAGTCGATAGATTAATCGATATAAAAATAGTCGTTAGTGGCAGCCCTACTCATAATATACATTTCTCATCGAGTCTGAAAACTGTTTTTCGAAGATTCAATCTCTCTAAACCCCTCCTTTCCGAGAGCCTGCTCTGCTCTGATTGGTCAGACGGCCCAGTCTGTTGTGATTGGTCGACTGCTTACAACACATGTCGGAAATCAAACGCCCATTACCATTTATGCATTTCAGCGGCGGATCTTCCTCGGCGCTTAAAACACAGTGATACGAACAGTTACGATGCCGTTATGTTTCCGTATCAATTGCAGCGCAAATCCTTTGCATTGTGGATTCGCGGTGCAGAAAACAGTGTCTTCTCGATATCACAAACCAGAACTCTTCCAGTCTCAGCTACAACTACAGTGTTTGAGGGCGGGGCAAAGTAGACGTTGTGTGCGGGCAGCCAATGAACACCACAGGCTGGGATTATGCAAATGTGTTACATTGTTATGTATGTAACAGGAAGTGAGACTGGAATTACTGACAAATCGTTTCACCAGTTCAGAATCACTTCTTTCTTTTCGGAAACAATCACTTTATTTGTTGTGCACTTTGATCTTTAAAACTTTGCAGGTTTTTTACATTCACAAACAGCTTTATTACACTGCATGAAAGGTAATATTTGAAAAAGCATAATAGGGGCACTTTCTAAAGGGCACAGTCAAAATGTCTGCAGGGCCAAAAGTGCCTATAGTTGAAGAAACACCCATCATGCCTTTTGTCTGGCCATTAGGAGAACCAAAATTGTGTGTAGAAACTACATGAACATTTCCCTTTTCTGAGTTTCAATTCAGTATAACAGCTATTATCAGAGTCCCGGGTCTAAGATGGAGGCCTTCGACACAGATGATCAAGATAATTTCTCGGAGGCCGCTCTGCCCCTCCGCCCTCATGAATATGCATATCCTCCCTGCTGGAGCTAATGGTCAGAGGGTGAAAAATGACTCGTGCGGATTCCCTCAGGACCGCAATGCTAATCAACAGCCAGCACCATTACAGGGAAGGAGAGGTGACATTCTGATCAGCTGCTGAGACAAGCAACTTACAGAGAATGTCAACGCAGAAACATGTACTGCAAGCGTCCAGCTAGAGATTGATGCAAGTGTGGGTGGTATCAAAAAAATTTAAATGATAGCCTAAATGTGATTCCTCCTACAATACATTTACATGCATCAAGGGTAAAAAAAAACAAACAAAAAAACAAAACAAAAAAAAAAAAAAAACTAATTTTCTTATAATATACATTGCTCATCACCTCATTTCTCAAACCCCTCCTTTCCAAGAGCCTGCTCTGCTCTGATTGGTCAGACGGCTCAGTCTGTTGTGATTGGTCGACCATTTGCAGCGTGTATCGGAAACCAAACGCCCATTGCCATATCTGAACTTAAGCTCTTCCTCAGCACAGTGATACGAACAGTTACAATGGCGTCGGTAGGGTTGTGCGATTAATCGTATTTTAAACGCGATAACGATATCTGTGACTAAAAATAATAGTCACGATATTTATCCTGAAAACGTGTTTTTTATTTGCCATTTGCATTATCTTACATTGGTAACAAGCCTCCACTAGCGTTCATGCTTGTGGTTGCCAGATGCAAAGAGCTTAAATCCCCCAAATAGAGGTTTTCCCTTAAATTGATACAGTGTTTTACTTAATCTGTGCAATCTGGCAACCCGGTGCACACGCTCCCTCTATAGAGTTTAACAATCTCTACAGTGAAATTCTGCAATGAAAGCGTCATACAGCCAGTCTTTGTTTCTTCACAAGCCACTTGTGCTATTTTTGTGACTAAATCTGCCATGATCAAACCTTCAGCGATGAATTTCAATAAATGCAACATGGATCTCCACCTTATTGTTTGCAGAATAAATGCACTTCTGGAACAATACAATGGGGAAAATTATTATATTGTAAATTATATTAGAAGTTTAAATGTTTTATCTTATGAAGTTCCTAAAAGGTTTTACCAGTTTTCATAATGTTAATCAGTTGAAAACGATTTAGCCACTGAACATCGTTCTTTGCTTTACGAATTGACAGGGCAATCGGAATTTGCTGTCTCATTTGCAAACGAATTGTGTTGCTTAGAAAATCTAATTGTAAATATAGATTACACAGCACTCACCAAAACCATGCATTTTGTATTGATTTACAGTTATCATAGTTGATTAAATGAAGTCGGTGTGCCACCTACAGGCCTTTTGGGTGAAGTGTAGGTTGGTAAAGAACGTGCAAAATGGCCATTATTACATAACCTTTTTGATAGAATAATCATGATTAATAATTGCGATTATAATTTTGAGCAAAATAATCGTGATTATCAGTAATCGTGCAGCCCCAGGCCTCGGTTTTACCGTATCAATTCGAGTTTCATCTTTTTGAAGTGCAAAGCGATTCGCAGTGCTGAAAACAGCGTCTTCTCGACATGAACAACACAAACCAAACTCTTCCAGTCTCAGATACAACTACTGTGATTGAGGGCGGGGCAAAGCAGACGTTTTTCGCGGGCAGCCAATGAAGACCACAGGCTGGCATTATGCAAATTTGATATAATTTTACATAGGTATGTAACAGGAAGTGAGAATTGGACTCTTTTCGCCAGTTCAGAATCTATTTTTTCTTTTTAAAGGTCCGTTCACACCAAGAACGATAACTATATTTGCGTCCACACCAAAGAACGATAACCGTTTATTCTGTTTATTCTAAGCGTGTACAACATGTTTTTGCTGTTATTGTTGCATTTACACGGCTTTAACCAGCAGATGTCCTCAGCGTGCTATGTTTGGAGTGAATAGCTAGTGTAATCGATCTAATCTGACAGTGCATTTAGCTGACGAAGTCAATATAGTGGAATAAAAACAACGCCTAGTCTTTTTCACTGCAACTTCAAAGGAAGCGAGACAATGTTGTGGAAACTAGCGCTGGATACCTGCGGTCATTTTATATTACACTGTTTGCTAGCCTGGCATAATGATCTCATCGTTAATACTTCTCATCATTTATTCTGAGGGTATGACCGATTGTTTTCCATATATACATTTTCTTTAAAGTATCCTTGAAAAGGGGGTTTGACTTGTCAAACAGTGGTGGCTTTTTCTGGACCTCAGCGATTAACTTCTCTGCAATGTCGTCTGCCATTTTAAATGCGCGAGCCCTTAAATTTGAATGGATTCTGATTGGCTGTCAGTGTTTTATCGTTCAACCGCTGGGAAAAAAAGAGTGATCACAATATGTCGTTATCGTTATAGCTGTGGTGTGGACAGTGCTATTATTTTATATTTAGAACTATATCGTTATCGTTATAGTTATCCTTCTCGGTGTGAACGGGCCTTTAGGAGACAACTTTATATGTTGTGCGCTTTGATCTTTGAAACTTTGCAGACCTTTTACATTCACAAACAGCTATATTACACACTGCATGAATAATAGGGGCACTTTATAAAAGTTCTTCTATTAAATGTATTTCTGATTTGTTGGTATATACTGCACCATCATAACGCCCAGCCCTAAAAAGGTGTCTAACACTGAAAAGTCTGTCACCATCACAGCTATGTCCTGCCGCCTGACCACAATTACATCACGCAGTCTGAATTTAGCCGTCCAGCGAGGCCTGCTGGTTCTCCAGACTGACGTCGTTATTCACTCCCTGTAAAACTGCAGCTGGTTCCACAACGGCGTACCACTCACAACATGCTGCCGGAAAAAAGTGTTACAGTATTTATTCCTAGACCTCAGCATCCAGCCTCAAACGCCGCCTGTTGTTCTCTTTGTTGACGAAATCCTATTACTGTCGGTTCAGCTCACAGGCACAAAAACCTGCACACAAATATCGAAAGAACACCTACAGCTTTCTTTTGCAGCCGGCATAAACTCAATATCAATTTGGAGACACTCTTATTGACTTGGGAAGAGTTGAATAGAAAGCACTCTCACAAAAACAGCACCGCTCAATCAATTCTCACTCTTGAACGGCTTGCAAAGTGAAAATGATTTATTATTACATTGGCATCTGGGACACATTTCTCAGGTATGAATGAAGTTACAGGATAAAAAAAGAAACCACAATATAAGATATAATCCATAAAAACATCTCTGTGTCATGATAATTCCTAAAAGTGAAGATTTCAGTGCTCCAAGACATATATGTGATAACTCTGAATATGACAGTTTATCAGTGATCTCCAGTTACAGACATTGATTTATTCTGAAAGCACTGATAGTATCTTTATCCAACAATATCCATGTCTTAATCTAAATAGAAATGGAGCACTTTGGATTGAAACTCACAACGTTTGTGCTCCACACATGAACAATATACAGTTTTCTAGGTGATCAGGATTTTCACTCAGCAGATGATAAAACTGGGAAAGAAAGAGTCTACCAACAGCTGTCTACGGATAGTGTGCAATTTTTAGTAAATATTACAACAAGTCATTCAGACAAGATATTCATAAATAAATTGAATTATTTTATGATAAATTATTTTACAAACATAACTGCCTGTGTAATGTCATATAATTGTACTTTGGAAAAATCAAGATTTTTTTGAACATTTAAATAAATTATTTAGCATCAGCAGCAACTACAACAATTATAAATAAGTAAAAATCTTATTTTATTACATAAAATTGTATTATTTACACCTAATGTCATGATGTGCTCTTTACATACTGGCTATTAAAGGGGACATATCATGAAAATATGACTTTTTCCGTGTTTAAGTGCTATAATCGGGTCCCCGGTGCATCCAACCCAACCCAGAAAATGTGAAAAAGGACAACCCAGTAACTTTGTTTTGGCAAGCCTTTCTCTGCAATCATGTTAAAAAATGAGCCGCTCAGATTTTGGTCCCCTTGTGACATAGGAAGGGGATCTTATTATAATATTACCACCCCTTAATCTGCACGTTTACACACACGGCACCGCCATTTTGTTTTCGCAAGCGAAAACGGTGTACCAGTTTTAACGCCAGGGCAAAAGTTCGAGCAAAGCATGCTAACTGTTCTATCATTGGCTGCACAGCTTGATTGCTAAAAAATGAGCGTTTCTGTCTGAGCGATATTTTGGAAACAATATTAGATCATTCACAGCATTTGATAGCAATCATAAACGTTAGCCGGGTGTGTATGGATCTGTTTGGCAAACAGGTACGCCATGTATAGTGGGCGTCCATACGGGTTTTGCAACATGACGGCACATGCTAGTCGATGAGTTGAATCAACTCCACAGCAACTACATAAATTTATCCACTAACCATTCAGAAACGTCCTAAAAGTTGTAACTTCTTCCTGAGTCTCTCCATCAGTGTCCGACTCTGGTTTGAACAATGTAAGGCTGAACACCGTTACTAACAATCCTCATTTTGGCTGCGTGAGATTCTCCAGCTTTGTTGCGCGAGCTGTTAAAGCTCCGCCCTCTTCTGGAAAGGGGGCCGGGAGCAACAGCTCATTTGCATTTAAAGGGACACACACAAAACGGCGTGTTTTTGCTCACACCCAAATAGAGGCAAATTTGACAAGCTATAATAAATGATCTGTGGGGTATTTTGAGCTGAAACTTCACAGACACATTCTGGGGACATCAGAGACTTATATTACATCTTGTGAAAAGGGGCATTATAGGTCCCCTTTAAAAAAAAAAAAAAACATAACCACAACTAAAACCACTCAAAACGCCTTTAGAAACTGCATATCAATGCCCTGGAAGTCATCCAAAATGCCTAGCGAGATCTTAATCTAAATAGATCCGAGCAATACAAAGGTATTATCCAGTCTCTCACGTGACGCTTCTCAGGATCGCTCTGAAATTTAGTCTCTGAATGCAAGGGCTAGTGGGTAATTATTCTCTTGATACAAACATGAGGGCAATCAATGCCAATGTCAGTTCCAGTTATGTGCTTTATTACGGTGTGGCTTTTCCTCCGCGGCCCCTAGGGAGCCTCAGTCACTCATCCCCGCGACGGCACATGTGGCGGCTCTCTTCTCACTCGCGCGCCTGACAGCCTCATCAACACACAATAACCATTATCCTCTCTCGGCCATTATCTCCTCCCCCCTCTTCTCTCTCTCCAGTGGAGGCCAGCACAAAGAGCAGCCCGTTCAGAAACACCACACGCTTACCTGCAGTTCGGTGGAGGGTCAAGCGTGATTTCTGCAAGCTCCTTCTGAATCCTGCAACACAAGAAAGCATTTATTTATTCAGCGGTGATCAGAAGGCCATGTACACAAGGTTGTCACTCCTCTTTTTTGACTACTTAATTTTATTCTGTACACAGTCAGTTTATTTACGAGAGCGACAACCACATTTTGCAACTCGCGAAATTCAGATAGTGACAGCTGCATTTACATAAAATCATCATAATGCATGTGAACTGAACTCCTACATTACTTGTCTTGTCAAGAATGCCTAACACCAGGTTAAACCGGTATTTCAATTCCCTGTATAGCATATTAAAATGCATTTAAAAGCAATTTTTCAGCAAGTAGGTGGCCTAATAGATTTCACAATTTTCAAAATGCACTTCAAGTCTGAATGTCCCTGGCATTTTCTGTGAACGATACCTGTTGTTATCTCCGAGATCAAAAAGAGCAAAGTCGTGTGAAATCAAGCGGTTTTTCATTTCCAGAAAAAGTGACTCACACACACAGAGTGACTGCGACGATGCCAGTTACTTTAACACACATTTCCTTCGACAGGAAACCATACATCATCAAAATATCAACCATGAGTAGTGGGTTGCTGTTTGTGGGTGTTTAAGCCGCACTATATCATTAAAAAGCAGCAATAAGAGTAAGTTGTTCAGACGTTAAATTGATTTATGACACCAGACAAAAAGTAATTGCTGTGCATGAATAAATGTCAATATATACAGTAACTGTAGTACACCTACTGTTTAAAACTAGGCTCAGGAATTAAGTTTATATATATATATAAAAAATTTAAATTTATTAGACCACCACCCAATGTAAGGTTTGTGCCACAGCTGCTCTAAACTAACAGTATTGGTTATTACCAGAATCATTTTTCATGTTTCTGTAATGGTTAATCCACCAGTATGTGTAAGCTCTTTAGTCACAGTAGTGTTTCTAATGTGAAAATATAATTATTGTTGGGATTTAATAGATTCAAAGATAGACTGCACAAAAGTTTCATCAAAAGCAAGTCTTTGGAAACAACTAGAAACTATTTGGAAGCCAATATAACAACAGAGACTGTGGAAAAGTACATAAAAACAATGGCAGACAGAATACAAGCTGTTATCGGGTCAATGACATGACAGGTCATTTTTTTTGTCCAAAGGCCTTAATAATAATAAAAAACACAGATATGACATCCAAAGTATGTAAGGTAGTACAACTAGATCTCTTTTATTGAATCCGAAAGGTTTTAATTATATTTTGCTACATATAAAGGTATTTTAAAGATTTTGAAGTGTCAAAAGGTCATTCGGTTTAACCGTGAAAGGCCAATGCAGCCATTTCATTTGTGATTAAAATATCTTAAAATGTAATAAATGTATATATTTTTTAATTCTGGCATGATTTTATAACATCATATATCAACATAGTGCAAAATGGTATTAAAATTGTGTGTAGAAGTCGTTGTTTTTTTATGAGAAAGAATGTCCGGAAAAAATGAATTTCATTGATGTCATTCGGAGTAACCAATATAAAGGGACCATTTTGGATCAAGTCATGTGGTCAATATCATGTGACAGGATGTGACATCATTCAGACACCTGCAAAAGACCACATGGTTGTGAAGCAAAGTAACTAACTCTCTCTTAACTATTTGAAAAATTCATGTTTTCACTTGCTCATACGCATGTCCCGAAACATCAGGTCATTCGGTACAACCGCTATAAAACATGGAAAATGTTGTAATATTTTAAAAACTTGTACTAAATATAAAATGTTTGCTAGCTAGCTAGCTAGCTAGATATCAGCCTGTTAGCACTGTTTGAAAATATCGTGATTCGGTATAACCAAAAGTGTCATTTGGTAAAACCAAAATTTTGGTTAAACAATGACTTTTTTGGGACAAATTTTGTCCATCTTGGAAAAAAAACGACAAAAGCACTGTTAATTGATTATAAAAACCACAATCTCATTGTTAACACTTAATAAAACTTCAAAATTAATCAGATCGCCATTATGTTTTTTTTTACACTTTTAAAAACCTTATTTCGTCAATGACCCTATCAAGGCTAAAAATAAAAATAAAATATGTAATTTTTTTGGTTATTATGTGTGAATAAAGAGTATTTAGTTGTTTCAGTTTGTTATTTGCCTAATAAATAACAATAAAATGTTTAGTTTTAAACAAGTTTCTGACAGATTCCTAAAGTATATGTGTGGTCTAATGAATTTGTTAAGCACTATATATATTGTTTTCTTTTCATATCGTAATTGCATACAATTTCTGTTTTATAGTTCTGGATGAAATATCAATTTATTGCATAATTTGAATGCAATATAAAAATTGCCCATTCTTTTTTTCCTCAGAAGTAACAATAGTTTCCATCTGTAATTGCATAAACACTTACAAAAAATAAAATAACAGCATACAGCTTTGGAACGACATGAGGGTGAATAATTCTCATTTTTGGGTGAACTATTGCTTTAACAAACCACAGTCGTTCGGTGGAATCTGAGTCGATTCTCATCTCAGCACAAGCTAATTGTTTTAATTCAGAGGCCCAAAACATCAACACAGCTTTCATGAACAAACACCTTTGATGTTGACGTCTGAACCCTGAGGCTTCTTGTGTAACATCAAGCAGACAAAAACCATCCGCAGTCCAAACGGGAATGTTTGGATCTTGATATGCACTCAGAAGCAGATGGAACAGGATGCTGCAGTCACTGTTATAAAAAGCACCGTGTCCCAGCAAAGCTTTGCTCAACTGATTGCATAATGCCATCGTACTGCAGTCGGGCCTTCAGAGAATCTACAGCCTTGCCAGCAAGACCCGTTCACAGAATGAATGTGGAAATGAGTGTAGAGAACAATAGAAATGCATTGAAGTGCACTAGTCACCTGCTCCAATCATCTGCAAAAATACATAACATTCTTACGCAGAGATACCTCTGGTGTAAAAACATCCAAACATGATATTTTGTCTGCAAGATGAAAGCTTTGACATTGAAAGGTTTTGCACGTCTGCAAAAGAGAATTCTCTTATAAGACAGACCAATGCATCTCAACTGGTGGGTCTTTTATATCAGGGAAAACAAACCATATAATCATGCATAGTTATAGTTTAGTGAAAAAAATAAGCTGATCAACCTTTTAAAAAGAAGGAGAAAGCACTTCCAATCTTTTGTTAATGACAAACAAAAGCCACGTATCTAATCAAATCCACAGGTTTTCTGGCACACTTGGTAGAAATGAGCCAAACTAGAGCAATGCCAAGATGGACGGGTTGTGTGACATGACATCATCCTCAAAAACCATTAACAAAACAAGACTACATTAAATACAGGTTCATGTTAATAACTTTAGATGTTGTTGGACCTTCAATGTTTCATTTCAGTTGCTTAATAACCAATTATGGTGCTGTTGGGTCACTACTTACAGTTTTTCACAATTGCTAGGACCAATTTCTCAATACATAGGTCACAGTGAGCACAACAGAAGTGTGGGCTAAATTATCGTTGCTTTGGCACAAAATGCATTCAATGACGACATCTTTCAATTATTTTCTCACTCAAACACAAACACCGCCAAAACTCTATGTACCGACAGGCCAATTTGCACTTTTACATACTCTGTTAAACTCAAGTTCAAATCCTAACATAATACAAAACTGAATAAGACAGCAATTTGCTAAATTTCTACAGTAGTACCATATTGAAATATATTCCAAATCTAAAAAATGAAAGACTATCAAAATGATTAGATGTAGCTGA
This sequence comes from Mylopharyngodon piceus, assembly GCA_039654765.1. Classification (NCBI taxonomy): domain Eukaryota; kingdom Metazoa; phylum Chordata; class Actinopteri; order Cypriniformes; family Xenocyprididae; genus Mylopharyngodon; species Mylopharyngodon piceus. Next base: position 18,279,372 of record CM077445.1, read on the forward strand.
ACACTTATTCGGGTGTTAAGGTCCATTCACACCAAGAACGATAACTATAAAGATAACAATAAAGATATAGCTCTAAAAATCGTTCTAAATATAAAAGAATAGCACTGTCCACACCACAGCTATAACCATAACGATATAGAGAAACGATATCGTTGGGATCACTTTCAGAATGATTTTTTTCCAGCGCTTGAACAATAAAACACTGACAGCCAATCAGAATCCGTTCTAATTTAAGGGCTCGCGCATTTAAAATGGCAGACGACATTACAGAGAAGTTAATCGCTGAGGTCCAGAAAAATCCACCACTGTTTGACAAGCCCTTTTCAAGGATACGTTAAAGAAAATGGATATATGGAAAACAATTGGTCATTCCCTCGGAATAAATGATGAGAAGTATTAACGATGAGATCATTATGCCAGGCTAGCAAACAGTGTAAAATAAAATGACCTCAGATATCCAGCGCTAGTTTCCACAACACTGTTTTGCTTTCTTTGAAGTTGCAGTGAAAAAGACTAGGCGTTGTTTTTATTCCCCTATATTGACTTCGTCAGCTAAATTCAGTGTTAGATTAGATCGATTACACTAGCTATTCACTCCAAACATAGCATGCTGAGGACATCTGCTGGTTAAAGCCGTGTAAATGCAACAAGAACATGTTGTACACACTTTGAAACCGCAGCGGGTGAGCTTAGAATAAACAGACCGTTATCGTTCGTTGGTGTGGATGCAAATATAGTTATCGTTATTGTTAGAACGATAACTATAATGATAACTATTTTAGCATCCACACCAATGCACAATTTCGTTCTAATTATTATAAGTGCTGCAGTTTCGTCGTCTGTCACTTTAAATGCTCAAGCTCTTTAAAACAGGATGGATTCTGATTGGCTGTCAATGTGTTTATCATTCATCCACTGGAAAAATTGTTCTGAAAGTGATTCCAATGATATTGTTTCTCTGGGCCGTTATTGTTATAGTTGTGGTGTGGACAATTGTTAGAACTAAATCTTTATCGTTATAGTTATCGTCCTTGATGTGAACAAGCTTTTAGTCTTGCAATTTTGTTATAAATAATTATAATTATATATTTTGTAAGAAATAATTTTGTACTAAAATGCAAAAGCATGGACCATGTGTCATATACTGCAGTGAATTCTGAACAGAGCTGTAAATCTTGTTTACAAACGAAAACATTGTGTAATACGACCTGTTGTTTGTATTTTTTAGGACATTGATTTATGAGTGACAAAGTGTGTCTGTTGGGTGACAAGTTTTCTCTGAAAAATGACTTGATTTGAGACATGTATGATTTGTGTTGGTGCATTTTGAATGTGAAATTAACAGCCAAGCTGAAAGTTGGTTAGGAGAACTGTGTGAAGGGTTTTGAAAAAGTGACTCAAGTATCGAGAAATGTTTTCTGACTAATAAAATCTGTGTCCTGAAGCAAAACACCAATTTTTGAACCCCTCAAGCAAACAGACAGAGCATTACCTCTTGGCACTGGTGGAGAGTTTGGCTGCGGTTTTACTGGAGATCTTGGTCTCCTTCTTCTTGGGCGCAACCAGATCTCGCTCCTGCTGAGGAGGTGCCGTCTCCCGCTGCTCGATATCTGAACTCCCTCCGCTGGTGCTGGGGCTATCATCTGGTCTCTGCACCTCACTAGACATCTTGGCCCTGTACAAACAGAATTCATACACGATTACATTAGCAGACTGCCGGGGGAAGTCACTGGGGTATGAAGTCAATAGTTGTCTTAATTCCAGCTGCGCCGCTGAATAATAAAACAGTGATTTCAAACTGGAATAGAAGGCAAGGGAATCGGATTAACTCTTATCCAGAGGTTTGTTACTCTATAATATTAATTTTAGAAGTCTGAGCTGTAATTAATAAACTACATAGAACAGCACATCTCAAAATTAGGGATGCACGATATATCGGTCACCGTTTTGGTATCGGCCGATAAATGTTCTTATCGTTATCGGCCTGATAAGAAAATTTGGCCGATATATCAAAGCCAATAAATAATGGATTATTTCCTTCAGCTGAGACACTTCAGATGTCCGCATTTGGTTTTGAATGGCTTGAAATATGATTGAAATCACTTAAAAAAAAAATGAAAATACAGTTAAGTGCAACATGTGCAGCGCAAATCTGTCATATAGGCTACATAAAATTATAATGAGAACATTATAATTGTGTGCTTGGGACATGGGTTTTAATGGTGAGACTTTTGTTTTTTGTAATCAAAAATTATACAAACATTTTGATTTAGATTTATCGCCCAATATATCGGTTATCGGCTTTCAATTATAAAGAATTATCGGTTATCGGACAAAATTTTCATATCGGTGCATCCCTACTCAAAATAATCCCACAAAACAATGACTTTCTGTGTAAATCATTCATAAAAACATATCACATTTAATTAAATGCAACAATGGTTTTGCAAACTATTTTTGTTTTTCTCAAAGTGAAATCAATTCACTTTGAAAAAAGGTAATTGTGACTTTTTATCTCACAATTATGAATTTTTTTTCAGAATTGTGTGATATAAACTCGCAATTGCCAAAGTCAGAATTGTGAGAAAAAAGAGATGTAAACTCGCAATTGTAAGAAAAAAAGTTTCACTTTCTTAATGCACGTTTCTGGGGCTTCATGATTAAAACAGTGTAGATTTCAAACTAAAAGTGAAAAAGGCAGATTTAAGTTTTCAGATTTATAAAAACCAGTCTGTGAAAGATGAAAATGAATTGTGCATAAATCCCACAAAACAGAATTGCTAAAAGAATAAAATCATTCACGTGTAAATCATTCATAAAGTATTATAATGTTGTCATTGCAACAGTTTACACAAGACAAATGATTTTCATTTCATGAATAAGGCCTTCTTTCATTTTAAAAACTCAAGAATTATAAACAAAAAAAAAAAATCGACCCCTTTTACTTCAATGCATGTTTCTGGTCTTGTGCACAAATGTTAAGTATTTCATGCAAATATTGAAATGCATCACCCACTTTTCACAATACAGTCAATTCACAGCAGATAAAACCATCATTAAATTTCCTGTTTCGAAGTTAAAGCAGTTGCAAACAGCATTATACATAGACATCCTTTTAGTTAGATTAAGACTGTCACCATAACGTGGCCCCACTTTTCATTCAGGAGGAATTTAAAGCAGGCATTTCCTGTACAGTCACAGGAAGTGCACTGAAATGAAATAATACTCTAGTATTTTCTCCCAGACATTTGATCACAGTCAAATCATGATTTAGATGTTTATCTGATCTGTGAGGGCGATGCGGCTTTTTTCTAACGATGAGGAGAAATTCTTTCTGATGTTATCAGGAGATGCGGCAGCAAGGAAAACCCTCTGATCACAGGCTTTAAAAGCCACATGAGTCCAGCTAATAAATACCTATGGAACCTGCGCTCTCAGCTCAGCATTTAAACAAACATAAAAGATGCATGGTGTGGAGAATAGAGAGACCTCACTTCAAAGTTGCCCAAGTTGCCAGGCCGGGTGTTCATGGGATAAACGCGGAGTTAGGTCACCTCTTTTTAGATCTAAGTCGTAAATGATCACAGATACACCAACAGGAAGGTATTAACACTTCTGAGAGTGGATTTTACGGGTCAACTCGTTTTGTGATAATGTGGGAAATGAGTCATAAAACATTTAAATTGCAGCGCACACGCAGTCATGCCAGAGAGTTAATAGCTCCGAGTCCAAATACAGTCTTTAAGCCACAATACTCTCCGTTTACAGTCCTGCTTGAGTTATTTCACATCAAATAGAGCGTGTTTCATTCCAGTCACTGATAAATCACATCAATGTGTGAGTCTCAGATTCTGTTTAGCGACCTTTAGTCCCTGGTTCACTCATTCGGGGTAATGTATCTTAATGCTTAAGATCTGGACTGATATTTAAAAGGCTAAACCTCACAAGATCCACACAAACTTTCACAATGCTGCAAGAAACGCAACTCAGTCCTTTAGTATACACGCTGTAAAGTAGCATTGGGCCCAAATTTATTATGTTATGTATTTAACATTTTAAGTATGTAGAAATGAAACAAGAAATGAAAATTTACCCTATTTACTTTAATGCACGTTTATGGTGTTACTGTGCACAAATAACTATTCCAGTATTCAAGTATTTTTAGGGGTTTATTTTTGGAATCCCAAAGTACACATTTGCTGTAAAATATGGAAGCTTGTTTCCGCCACTGAATAAAAAAATAAAAAAGGTAATTGCGACTTTTTATCTCACAATTATGACTTTTTTTCCTCAGAATGTGCTTGATATAAACTCGCAATTGTGAATTATAAAGTCAGAATTGTGAGAAAAAAGGCAGAATTACAAGATGTGAACGGTGCAATTGTAAGAAAAAAGTCAGAATTGCAAGAAAAAAAATCTGAATTCTGAGAAAAAGAGTAAGAATTGCGAGATGTAAACTGTGCAATTGTAAGAAAAAAGTCAGAATTTTGAGATAAAAAGTTGCTATTATCTTTTACATTTTTTTTTTATTCCGTGGTGGAAACAAGCTTCCATAGTAAAGGCACCAATGTAGTGTAATGAGGATTTGTATGTAATGTGCTGTGTGTATACATAAAAACATATTTAGTAATATTTACATAAGGCACCACCAAAGTGCAATATAAGGATAGCATTTTAGGTCAACAAACAACATTTAGGGGTGTATATTTTACTGACAAAAAACAAAAATATATATAAATATGTACATATATATATGTCACACACACACTTTTTCCATCTAACAGAACACCCCAAAAAGGCTGTCACCACAATATCAAGGGCTTTCTCCATTTTAAGTACACATAGGTGCCGTACTGGCAGTATATATCTAGAGTATACTACAATGTGAAGGGCATTATAGGAAATCATTGAAGCACCTGGCTGTCAGACTGCGCTACAAACGCAGAAACCCCGCTGCTGCCGCAGCTGCACGCGCGATGCGCGTTATGTAGGAGCGTCTATTTATGCGGGAGGCCGCGAGCGCTTCGCGACCCCGCACAAAATATGCCGATCAAACGCACCCGTCGAGCCCCGTCGAGCTTCCGCGGAGATATTTTCCAAAGCCTGGGAAAAACGTGAGGGAAAAAACGTGCAACGATTCACCCATGATGACCACGATGAGCAACTGGCTCGGCACAAAGGAGAAGGCTCGTCCCGCACATCCCCGCACACTGAGGGGAAAAAAACAACCACTTTCGCGGGACATTTAGCGACTTTTCACGCACGGTCGAAGGGCTCTGACGGACATGCGACGATATTTACCTGCCGAGCGGCCGTCGATGTGGCGTCCCGATTCGCTTTTCCTGGATGATACCGTGTAGTCAGAGTCGGGCCGTCCGCTCGTTCTCGTCTCGTCGCTATTTAACTGAAGGTAGCAGAAAAAAAGCGATTACAGAAACTGATGCAGCCGGACCGCCTCTACGCGCGCTCTCGTCTCGGCAGTGCACGCGCAGCGCGTTCGCTTTCGCGCCCGTGTGTGAGTGTGAAATTGTGAGGAAAGATATTACACTTTTTGGCTTTTTTTATATTTTAATTAATTCTTTTGTCACATTTAATTATGAGTTCTCATGCTGGTTGAAAAGAGATTTTACTATATCACTAACACAAATTTACCATGGTCGATTCGGTTAGAATTCCATGGTTACTTTATATGATAAATGCTGTTATAGCCTACATATTTGTAATGAATTTATCAATTAATGGACCATATATACTATTAAAAAATAAAGATTGTTTATTGGCATTGAACACATAGGGTGTAATTTTACTAATGATATAAGGATTTAGTATGATAAAGACGATGATGGTCACCAACACATTTTCATTCCTGTCCATCATTTCATGTCACTTAATCTGTCCATTTCATTTCATTGGTGGGGTTTTGGCTCAGAGTCTTCATTGTCTTTGCAGGGATTTACAAGCTCAAGTGGAAGCTGAAAAACAGCAACCTGAGAGGAAAACAAACAAGACAGTCTGAACGGTACGGACATTTCGCTTTAATGACTGCACCATTAGACAGAACATGATGATCATGTTCTCCAACATGATTTGAGATGAGCATCTTGAGCTTCAATGGAAGCAAGACTTTCTGAACAAATAATAATAATAATAATGATGTATTTTATTTAGAGGCGCCTTTCAAAACATAACAGCAGGTATAACAAGGGAAACAGCCGAGGAAGATCTAAGAGTGCGGGTAGGAGTATAAATGTGAAGCAATTCAGAGAGATATGAGGGTGCAAGATTGTGCAGAGCTTTAAAGTGAAAAGGAATGGATTGATGATTGATGTTCTGTAAGTGGAAATATGCGGACCGAGTGACATTATTAATGTGTTTCAAAAGACAAGCTACTGTCAAGGTTGACACCCAAACTCTTAACCTGAGAAGATAGGGAAATTATGGAATTATCAATAGTAAGTGAAAAGCTGTCGAATTTTGCCTAATTAGATTTAGTGTCAACAAGAAGAACCTCAGTTTTATCGGTATTTAGCTTGAGAAAATTGAATGAAAACCAGGATTTGATCTCATCTAAACAGTCCAAGAGGGAAGAAGAAAGAAGAGTGGAGTTAGGCTTGAAGGACAAATAGAGCTGAGTGTCATCTGAATCGCAGTGGAAATTAATACCAAATTTCCTAAAAATTTGACCAAGAGGTAAATAAAAGAGGACCTAAGACAGAGCCTTGAGGAACACCAGTGGTAACAGATGACGAAGATGATGTTGTTCATTTGCTTATTTGACTATTTTAGGGGTACATTGTTCAATTAGATAAAGAAACAAAACAGAAACAAAACATCAGTGCATTTGTTTACATATACTCTTAGTTTTACATATTCTGTATTTTATTTTTAATTTTTTTGCATATACTTTAAAATGTTCTGTTTTAAATTTATCCAAGTAGCCGCCCATTCACCCTTCAAAAGACAAGCTATCAAGGTTGACACCCAAACTCTTAACCTGAGAAGATGGGGAAATTATGGAATAGTAAGTGAAAAGCTTTTAATTTTGCCAAATTGGATTTAGTGCCAACAAGAAGAACCTCAGTTTTATCGGTACTTAGCTTGAGAAAATTGCACAAGAACTAGGATTTGATCTAATCTAAACAGTCCAAACGAGAAGAAGAAAGAAGAGTGGAGTTAGGCTTGAAGGACAAATAGAGTGTCATCCGCAGTGGAAATTAATACCAAATTTCCTAAAAATTTGACCAAGAGGTAAATAAAAGAGGACCTAAGACAGAGCCTTGAGGAACACCAGTGGTAACAGATGACGAAGATGATGTTGCTCATTTGCTTATTTGACTATTTTAGGGGTACGTTGTTCAATTAGACAAAACAGAAACAAAACATCAGTGCATTTGTTTACATATCATACTCTTAGTTTTACATATCATTCTGTATTTTATTTTTTTCACATGTAGTTTAAAATGTTCTATTTTAAATGTATCCAAGTAGCCGCCCATTCACCCTTCAAAAGACAAGCTATCAAGGTTGACACCCAAACTCTTAACCTGAGAAGATGGGGAAATTAAGGAATTAGGTATTACAAGAGGTAAAAGAGGGCCTAAAACTTTAAGCTTTGAGGAGCACCAGTGGTAACAGATGAGGAATATGATGTCGCTCATTTGCTTATTTGACTATTTTAGGTCATAATGTTTCTTTGTTTTAATAAGAAAGAAGAAAAAAAGGGATCTCAGGCATTTGGTCTCCACTGTATATTATCAGACATCTCTAAAAAATCTTCATTTGATAGCCTGTGACTATTTAAGCAGACTTAAATTCAGCAAAAATCTGTCATTTTCTTTTGGTAAGCTAACTAGGATTTCATTTTGCTATATTGTGACTAAATCAATTTCAAACGCCTGGATTTCCAGACGATTGCATAATAATGACCTGCAGCATGTGAAATGACTGTATTTACAGTGTGCTTTTCATCGCTGTAGCCACTTGAGGCCTGTTGAATGATGAAATCGTGTTTCGCTCTGTTGCTCTATGGCTTTGTATTGCTCAGGGGCGTCCATCAGATCAGCATGATAATATGGCAGGCAGGCGGCGAAGGGCAGCCAGGGACCTGTGTGTCTGTGAGAATGGAGGAGGCTTCAGTCTCAGCACTTCCTCTCTCACACCCTGTCAGGGCTGAAGGTCAGGGCCACACTCTGTGCTGAGTGCCTTTGTCATGCTAATGGAGGGTGTAAACGCTAGCCGCAGCGACTCCCCTTCCCTTCAGTCCTTCAGTCCCGTCTCCCATCCAGTTTGTCTCCCCCGCTGCACATGTACACCCCAAAAAGAGATTAGATTTCTGTGTACTTAGAATTGTACAAAAAAAAACCTTGCTGCAGTGGTGCCACCATCTTGGGGTAAATTGTTCAATTATTAGATTAAGAAACAACACATCAGTGCATTTGTTTATATATCCAACTCTTAGTTTTACATATCATTCTGTATTTTATTTCTTCTTTTTAAGATATAGTTTAAAATGTTATATATATATATAATTTTACTGATTTTAACATTTCAAAAATCTAAAGTAAAGGCTTGGAGGACAAATAGAGCTGAGTGTCATCCAAATAGCAGTGGAAATTAATACCAAATTTCCTAAAAAATTGACAGAGAGGTAAATAAAAGAGGGCCTAAGACAGAGCCTTGAGGAACACCAGTTGTAACAGATGAGGAATATGATGTTGCTCATTTGCTTATTTGACTATTTTAGGTAATAATGTTTCTTTGTTTTTATAAGAAAGAAAAAAAAAAAAGGATTTTGAATGTGATCTCAGGCATTTGATCTCCACTGTGTATTATCAGTGGATTTAGTCACAATATCGAATCAGCTATCACAATATAGTCACAATATAGAAATTGTTACAATAATTAGTCACAATATAGAAATCGATTTAGTCACAATATAGCAAAATGAAATTCTATTGGAGGGCTTGAAGGACAAATAGAGCTGAGTGTCATCCGAATAGCAGTGGAAATTAATACCAAATTTCGTAAAATTTTGACCAAGATGTAAATAAAAGAGGGCCTAAGACAGAGCCTTGAGGAACACCAGTGGTAACAGATGACGAATATGATTTTGCTCATTTGATTATTTGACTATTTTAGAGGTAAAAAGTTTTACATATCATTATGTATTTTATTTCTTCTTTTTTAAGAAATAGTTTAAAATGTTCTATTTTAAATTCATCCAAGTAACCGCCCCTTCACCCTTTAATATGTATTCATTTATTTAATATATATATATAACCCCTGATATACCAGCATGTTTTTAAAAAAATCTGAACACAATTTTAATAACTCACTGAAAATCATTTCGCCTTTGCACTCAAATCTCATTTGCCTTGCATATTTAATCATGACACTTAAAGGTGTGTCTGGTTTGATGTGCGTAATGCAGAATAAAGGGAAGAATTAACAGCTTACATTTCAGTCTTTTTCTCACAGAGTTATCATATGACTTCGGATATGGAATATAGTGCATTAATTTTATAGACCACATTTATGAGACTTTTTTTTTTTGTCCTTTTAGGAGCTTGACAGGTGACTACATGCATTTGTTCTATAGAAAAGAGCAGATCGACATTCTGCAAAATATCTCCTTTTATGTTCCACGGAGGAAAGAAAGTCACGTGTTTGGATCATGGACATAATGGTGAGTTACATTTCCATACAGTTCCTTGTAAATCTGCTAGGTCAGTGGAACTCAAAGGCCTGCTCACCTCCATCATTGACTCACTGATACTGGCAAACTATGGGATGTATTACAGCACTGGCTTTTATTAGACACGCCTTGGTGAGGAAGGTTTCATATTGGCAGCTGGGTGAGAAGAGGACAAACTGAACTCTAGCAATGTGAATTAGCAGTGGGTTTTATGGATGAATTCCCAGAGGGCCATTAAACATCAGCCTTTTCAAAAGTCCAAGTTACCCACACACAGCTTCTGTAAAGTTTATTAGCGAACTTATGGAAATGACGAACAACGCAGGCAGCAATTAATGGATATCATTTTTTATTTCTCTCAAACAAAGCCATGTGAGGAGAAGCTTGATATTTATTTGAACATGCATCCTCCTCAACCCCAGCCATAAACCTCTGCCAAAATAAGAACGCCCATGTTTCTATTAAAAATACCAGAGAGCGAATTTCATGGGGCTTATGTGTTCAGTCATGTACAAAGAGACCTGTATTAAGAAAGTCTCCTGAGGCATTTTGCGGGTAATGTGCTCATTTGAGATTGTTCCAGACCCTACGGACAAAGGAAAATGCCTGCCTTTCACAATGCACTGGCTTTACGGTGTAAAAAATGTTTAAATATTTACTTTGTGTAATGGCTGAACAAAGCCATAAAGAGTGCGTTAATGAGTATTACAATCATCTTGTATGGTTTTGTTAGTTTGCAGTGGCACAGATGCATTTACCTGCGCTGGAGTCAGTGTGTCTGGAACCACAAGTAATGCTTAATGAGAAATCATTGTGGAAATAA